>JAMPIQ010000002.1:16751956-17310741 GCA_024699855.1 Aphelenchoides besseyi
TCGACATGTAAGTTTTCTGTTTTGTTTTTTAACGGTTTTGATTTGATTTCAGTAAATACAACCTTAAACAACACGCCTCTGTTTTTTTCCAAGACAATCTTGGTAATTGCAACAGCCTGTGGCAAGGACGGAGGTGGGCGGAACCAGTGTGATGGAACCGCAACGCGGATAGGACTTCTGCCAGTGGTACGACAAAATCTTCCGACGCGCATCTCTAATGCGCCAACACATCAGAGGACACGTGCTGATCACGACGCCTGCACGAACGGGATCTAACACCTCTCGACGAACTGATCCAAACCCCGTCTATGAAGTCAGTTAGGCTTCACCAGGATCAAGGACGCATCACACGAACCTCTATATGTTGCATGCATGCTACTCAATCAAGAAGTTCTTTTTGCGCATGGGCGTAAAATTGGCACTCATCTAGTCAAAGATGCACTGCGATGAAAACACGATCAAAATGGTTAGTCCCCGTTTTGTTTGCCTGTTTCTAGTAATGATCTGAGTGTTCAGGCCGCAAACTTCACCTTGGATTTAACGCTTATTACGGGATGTCCGGCGCCTTTAATTAGGAGGAAAGAAGCAGGAGCGTAAGTTGAACAAATTTTGCATATTATTAGCTTGGTGAGTTTTCATGATCATTCGAGTTTTAAGGTGAACGTAAGACGTTGTTGAGTTGGTATGATCTCCCGTCACTACCCCACCCCTCATTCAATGAAGCACAATGCGGTAGACTTTCTTTATATTTGACAAGGTGACTGGGCGTTATAGACGATTGTGGACATCGGTGTAGCGTCAGGACAAGATGGAAGCAGTTTAAGTATCAGAACCTATACTGTCAACTAACTGTGAGTGATAGTTGAAAACGAATGTCACATGTCCTTATTACCCGGATGAGAATAACTGAGAAAGGTGGATATCGGATATCAAACGATCAAAACTACTCAGTTGGGTGACTGTTGATTCCGATACTTATCGGTACCTGCGGTGAAGTCAAAGGCGCAATGTATTATCGAAACTTGAAAGATTTTAGGCTTCCCGACCCGCACTGCGAGACGCGGTGGTTTGGAGCGCATTGCGGCGTGCTGCAGTGCCAGCTACGAGTAGACTGCTGAGACCTCATTTTTTCTTGTGTCGAGCGTACGGTGATAAGCTGGTAAAAGATGACTTGATTGAATCAGAACAAAACGACTTTGAACTTAGATGCCTCTCGAAGTTGTTGGTCAGTTGGTGGATGTTAAACCCCCACAATTGTGTGGGGAAGTGGACACGGTAGTTGAGAAAGAGAAGACTAAGGCGCGAGTGGCTGTTATAGCACGACCAACGTCACTTCGTGTGCATTTGGAGGGCCTGCCGAAAGTTTGGGTGGATCGTTGTAGTAGTTCCGCTCAGACTCTTCAAAATTAATCTTACTTACTAATGATGTGGTAAGCTGAATATAAGGATGGGCCCACTTCTCCACTTAGAATGTGGAGTGCCCGGATGCCCTAGGATTTCGTTGGAATCGGTGAACGGAGTAACGGCGAAACAGTCTTAAGAAAGAGAATTGGCAATAGCGGCCGGGACGGTGTCAGATTGAGATTGAAGGATCTGTCCTACTTTGTGGTTTCATCCATGGGTTTACTCAATGGCATTCTAAAGCGGAGTTAGTACTTAGGGGACGGGGTAGTTGATTTAACTATGGTAAAAAAAAAAAAAAAAAGCTCCGTGGAGTTGAAAGTCGGTTTCGCGGCCGATAGGTGTTACCCAACCCGGAGACGCAGCCAAGGTACCCGGTGAAGGGCCTTGGGGCGCCAAGCGGGACGCGCAACGAATGGAATTAACGAGATTCCCAACTGTCCCGAACTCCAAGCTACAGCGAAGACCACAGCCAATGAACGGGCTTAGCAAAGACAGCGGGGAAAAGAAGACCCCGTGCGCTTTGACTCTTATAGTCTGACCTTGTGAAGAATATCATGCATGGGGTAGCAGAAGCGGGAGTGTGATGATCGTGCCTCGTGGTTTAACTACCGCTTGGTTGTCGAATTCCATACTACCTTTGTTGTGTGGGGGGGGTCGCTGTAATGTCGGGGGGTCAAAGATCGCTTGAATACGGACTCTGACTACTTGTCAAGGAGTGTAAGCATGTCTTACACTGCAATCTGTTGAAGATACCCTTTGATCGGAAATGAATCTGTGTTTCGTCCATTTCAATGATTGTATCCTCTACATTCACATTTGGATTCGAAGTTATCCGGCTGTTGGCTTGGTCTCCTCGTGAGGAGTCGACAGTTGACCGCTTTTTATCACTCATTCCTGCCCATTATTGTAAATCCAGCACATGTGAAACTTGTAACGAGTTTTACTAATAACCCAGATTTCCATTGAGACAAATCTTTCATTTCTTCAGGAATCTGAGTTGATTAACGGACTGAATTCAAAAGTTGAGTGGTTGGACTGTTTTCTCGCAACCCGTGATTCGTTCTTTGTTAATCCATTATAAAACACCACTTATTTGTTAACGACGGTTAAATACATTTCTCTTAATTGAATGTCAGCTGCCCGACCTCAAAATCTGGAGAAATGAGTTCAGTACTTGCAATGGCTCCAGGATGCTTTCATCTCTGAAGGGCGCGTGGGTTGTGATTCGGATCTCGGTCATTCAACCTCAACAAGCAATGAATCCAAAGTTGTTTTGTTTGTCGAGCACTATAATCACGCATCAATTCTTGGGGAAGACATCATCGATGGAAACAACTCAAAACCGCTATCATGTTGCTGTTTTTCCATTCCGAGATTCCACCTTCTAATTAGATTTGAAGTGAGATCAAAACGAACTCCCGTTAGACTTGTGTGGTAGTCGGAGCAATCAGTTCTCTTGTGTGAAAAGCAAAATCGTGTTTCTGTAAACCAAAATGAAACTTTCGTTAAGGCCTCCATAATTCGAGACTGTTCGGCAATCGAGCCGTCGGCAGCAAGAATAATTATGTGAGTGTCTGTAAGTAACTCCAGTTGACTAATTCCAAACTCCTTTGGTTGAAAGTACACAAAGCGATGGGTTCAGTCCAAATCAAAAGATTCGCGCTCGCGTTCTTATTATGTGGTTGTAATTAGATGGCGTTTTAAAGCCATTTAATGTGGTCTGTGTTAGGATAAACTGTATAAGCAACAACGAAAAAACAATCAAAATAATTGAAACCCAAAGTATAAGCAACAAATGAACGATAAAAAAAAAACATTTTCTACCAGAGTGAATATGTCCATTGCAATTATTTTATATTCACAGTCATATATTTTGCATGTCGATGGGCCCTACTGATTGCCGCACATCCATGTTCTTTCCGGAAAGGCGCATCGGCTTAACCTTCGATATGGTTTGATCACGAAAGACCGATTTCATGTTTAATTTACACAAGGAATCAAAAAATTTACTCGGTTAAAAGTTTTCGTATCTTACAAAACAATGGCAACTACGTACTCTCCATACCCCCAATCTATAGTTTAAACCTCTTGCTTCCGATCGTCAACTCCACTTTTCCCCCCATTCATCACATCATCCCCCATTGCCGATTAGTTAGGGGATGCGCCAGATTACCTTTGATCACAGGACTTTCGAGTTAGACCTATAAATCCTTGATAGTTAAGTCGGACACAGGATCTGAAACCAATTGATTTTCGACTCACTGAGAAGTTGATGTCGAACTCTCTGGATCATGAGCAGCTTTCTGTCCTACAGTCACCAGCAGCTCACAGTCATTGAAGAGCTTATTCACAGCCAACAATTCAACCAACCGAAGAGATCTCCTGTCCCATAGTTCCCGATTAAAGGTATGAATGGACGGCAAAAGGCGGTTCCAAACAAACGACACAGAAAGTAATCTGTGAGAAGAGTGCGACAGCTGAAATTAAAGTGAGGTTAACAAACAGATCATTCACAAAAAGGAGATGGTCCTACTTTCTGATTGGTGCATTTCGAAGGCCTTTGCTGTAGAAGTTCGTTTGATTCTTCGAATCTTCGGTACCACTAGTCTTTGCAGAGTTCAAAAAAACAAAAGCCGATTGACATCAAAATAATCGTTATTCCAATTCCCGCTCACACCCCACGCGACACTCGCACAAACTGAAAAGTAAACTGAGGAAACGGAAAAACGAAACGGTCAAAGGATTCGAGTAGTTGGACTAGGAGTCTGCTCTTCGATTTCTCCGCTTGGTCATCCCACGCACTGTTATCCTACACTAGTTTGAAACGTGAACAGTGTATGATAATAGTGCGTTGATCGACCAGCGGAGAGAAGAGCAGGGAATGAGTAGAGAAGGAATGAGTAGGGAAGGAATGAGACGATGGAGTGACTGTTTGGACTCATTCCAGGGTTATATGCTACTCGAATGAGACCATGGAAGCTGCAAAAAAGCGTTACCCGCAGTCAAATATGCAGTCGCTACCAGTGATAGGAACAGAGAAGCGGTTAACATCTCTCGGTAGACAAAAGAGAACAAATTCAATAACGATCGGTGACGGCAATCAGATTGTATTTTCACTCCCAGACTTTTCCCGAGGTAATTGTGGAATTTGAACGAGATTGACGGCGTCCTTTAGAATGCAATCACATCTACCATGACATCAACAAACTACTGAGCTGTTGGCTTCAGGTCGTATTCTTATGGAAACTTGAACAGTAGATTGTTGGCCAAGTCGAATTTTATTGGATAAATCTTCAGTTTATTTGATTCTTCTATAGTTATTTGGACTCCGGCTATCGACCATACCTTCTATAACACTTCCAACTATTTCGTTGTTCTCGTAGAACGACAAGTGGTAGTAGAGTTTGAATGGTCGGCAAATTTCAAGTTCGATTTCCAAAACCAATGCGTCCATCAACTCCAAATTTACACCTATTGATGCTTGTAGTGTGTTTAGTTGTTTGTGAAAATTACAACAAAGGAGGTCAATTCTGCTAGATAAAACCAAGTCTTCAAATTTAAGCGATTTCTGAGTATGTTGATGTTTCTAATTTATCTCTCGAGCCATTTCACTTCTCTAAACTCTGATGATCGTAATCTTCTAACGTCCTTAACAATTGTACCAAATAAGAGCTCACCATCATCAATGGTAAGAGCCGCACAAACTTTTGCAATTTTGGACGATTTTCGACAGATTGTTTGGGTTTGAAGACCTCTCATTTTTCTCTCAGTTATCCGGTGGATTACAATTTTAAGCATGATCAATAGCCAGTGTTTTTGGGCTTTCTATTAATACAATATGGGCAATGACTTGTTGCCAGAATCTCTAAGATACATCGATTTGCGCGATGGACATGTCATAAAAGGGAATGGGGGGTGTTGTGTATTTTAGCTCGTTGGCTGATTGGATTCCGCTGATATTGACAGGGTTTAGAGTTCATGAGTAGTTGTTGTTGTCCTGTTAATCACACGCTTCTAGAGTCACTGGTCACCGAGTTGTAGTCAATGGAAGTTCACATTTCGGATTATAACTTCGGAGCTAAAATCTCGATGTTGACGTTTTTGTTTGTTGTTATTTCAACTCACCTAAGTTGTGAATAAGAGTTCGAGCAATTAACAGCTGTATGTGCAAACTGTTATCCTCGAATGATCAAAATAGTGCACTCAAATTTAAAGCTTCACCTTGACATGAGAACGTGAGAAAACAACAAAACAGAGATCTACAAAAGCGAATAAAAGAAGTGATCGACATCAACTCATGATCATTAAGCTTGACTACGACGATGAACGTAAAATTTGTCGTTTAATTGGAATCTATTGCTATTTCTTTGTGTACCAGATGATAATCCCGTTGAAATAATGGGAGAAATAATCGATCATCTGGCTTCAAAAAGGTCATAAACGAAACGAATAAACTTGAAATATTGTCCAATAGAATTAGAATCGACCATCAATCTACGGTCCAAGTTCACATAAGAATGTGACCTGAAGCCAACAGCTCAGTTGTTAATGTCTTGGTAAATGTGATTGTGTTCAAAGAAACGCCGTCAATTTTTTCATTTGAAATTTAGTAGCACCTTGGGTAAAGTTTGGAGATCAAGAAACAGTCCGCCGGCCATAACGAACTTGTGAGCTTTTGTCTACCGAGTGATGCCAACTACCCTCTCTATTTCTACTACAGCAAGTTAATGCATCTATGACTGCGGGTATCGCTTTCTGTAATTTCGATGGTATCATTCGAATATATAAAGAATAAAAATGAGTCCAAACAGTCATTTTATCGTTTCGTTCCTTTGCTCCCTTCCGAACAAACACGACGACGATATCGAGTGCCGAGACAAGAAGGTAAGTGACTGTTTGATTATTGATCTAGCCGCCATTTTAGCTTTTTGACCTATATCAAAGGCGTTCAATTACCCAAGGATAAAGGCATGGCAACCTAGTATCTACATAATGGACGCATTTGACTCGGTGCCTCATTCGTATGTGAATTATTTTTGTTGAAGCGTGTTAACTTAGACCGTGGTGTTCATACACTGATTGCGGACTTAATGAAGAAGAATAAGGTAAAGTATGAGGTTCGAAGCAATGACAAAACACACACTAGTAAGTATTTGCCTATCAAGAATGGTGTGCTGTAGGGTGATTCATTGAGTCCATTGATGTTTTGGTTTGATATTGCCGTAACCGCAAAGCATCTCAATAGAGCTTCAAGTCGATAGAAACTGCCTATGGTAGCGTACACTCACGTGGGGCAAGTGGTGACGGGAACAGACGCCCTCTGACCCTGAATCACTTCTTCTATATGGACGACCTGAAACTCTATAATCGAACACAGGATGGAGCAAGGAGAATGTTGGGAGAGATCGAGAAGCTTGGCAATGCGATCGGGCTTCTACTTAATCCCAAGAAGTGTGCAATTGCTACGTCGCGACAGGTTAACCCACAACCTGGCAGTTCCACATACGAATCCATCAAGTTGCTGGGCTCGCAGGATGTGTAAAAGTATCTAGGTGTTGAGCAAGGCATTGAAGTGGCTGAAGGCGTTGCGTGGGAGCGTATCGAAGGTGTTATGCTTAAGCGAGTAGACAAGATATTGGCTGTTGACCGGATGGCACGTCAAACTGTCGTCGATATTAACTCGGTCGTCATGCCGGTAGCTAGCTACTTGTTCGGAAACGTGTTGGTTGGGCATGGCATGTCTGCCTCCCAAATAAAGAAATGCATAGAATTCGATATGGAGTCGCGTAAGAAACTTACCGACGCCAAGTTCCGGTTTAAGGTTGCGTCCGCCGCAAGGACGTAAGTCGACCCCCGGATGGGCGGATTTGGCCTGAAATCAGTTGAATTGGTGTTGTATGAAAGTGTAGTCCAAGGCTTCGCTTACATGCAGTGTCGAGACGATTTGATAGCAGCATCGGGTTTGTTTCAGTCCCTGCTAGCACGAAGTAAGCGACGGACGGCTGATCTCATTGCAATCCTAGCGAAATTCCAATTAAAAGATGTTGTGACGTTTTCGAAAGAGCGTTGCGGTATCAGTGTAAGAGTGGAGCCGGGAGGCGACGAAGCTTGGTACACAAATCCGACACAAGCGAGTCGGAAGGTCAAAAAGTTGATACGCAAAGAGTTTCACAAGAGGATGTTTGAGGACTGGAGTAGATTGCCGCGTGCTGGGGTAGTGATATTGCACACGATTGAAGGAAAAGAGCCGACGATTGATCTGGAGCTTTCATTTTTGTGGAATGCGAAGGGTTGTCTATCTAAGCTCAATTATCGGAACGTGATTGCGGTTCAGGAGATGTGTGTGCTCTGTTCGGTGGTTTATGTAAGCTATATGGGATAGCGTTAACGCACTATACCCAACCGATCATCACGCCAGTGAGATCTGAGTTAACGAGTGGGAGAACAGACGTCAAGATGTTGGGAACTTTGTGGACGCGTTGAATAACCTCAATTCAAACATGGACTTCAAAGAGGATTTGGTGGCTTCTCTGCTAAATCTGCCATCTAATTTAAGGTACGAAAAGTTGCGAGGAGTGAAGGAAACGTTCGGGGCCCAGAGCTACAAGATCATCACATAATTTATTAAATGTTCAATTTGATTTATTTCCTTTATCACATAACAACACACAATAAACAAAGAATTCATCGATGGTGCGTAGCAAAGGATGCCCGCAACTGATTCCACTGCGTGGTTTTTGCAACATCAGTCCATTTTTGGTGCAGTTCGATCACTGATTTGAAGTCGTCAGCTTAACGCGTTCTTGGTCGGCCTCGTGGTCTCTTCCCATCGGGTATCCATTGAACCAATTTTGTGCTTCAAACGGTTTTCGTTCTTGCGACTCATGACCTTTGAGCGTAATTCCATACTAAATGTACGATTCGAATAAAATTTCAACTACACGGTCGTTGTTTGTGCGAGGAAAGAAAGAGGCCAGTTCAGTTATCGAACTACTGGGCGCTTTGCCGTTTACTGAAGATGCTCGAAATGCAAAGATGTAATTGAGAAACCGTACTTTATAGTACTCATATTAATTGTACTCTGCATGTTAATAAAACTTGGTCGTTTAGCAATTCTTATACGGTAAAGTTACCGCTTCAGTCATGTTGGCCCAATTTGAGTGCATACTCGTAGCTTTTGTCTCGACGGTCGACTCTTGCAGTGGGAACGTGAGTACTCAATGTGTGGAGTAACCAAGTATTCGGTTTCTAGAACCGCCCAAAATATACGAACGATCTAAATATTGAAATCTTCGCTCAAATCCTGCTTGAACATCTCCCACAACATTTTAGGATCCGTAGGATTACAATGAATAAGAATATTGACAAAGAGAGTTCGCAATTTCTATGGCATTAACACTATAACTGCTTCTTTTATGCAGTTAACATATTCCTCATCATCGTCAATCAAACCCCAAACTAAACATGCTTCTCCATTATTCTGATACTCAATTCCGTTGACTGATCGAAGTTCTTTGCTCCCTTAATGTGTTGTAGAAGAAGACGCAAATGCCACAAATCATCTTGATTCGAACTTATGACGTACATTCGACCAACTATTTTACTGCTTCGTACTCGCGGCTTCCATTGTGTGGTTGTTTCTGCCCCTTGGTGTTTGTAAACGGTTACTGTTTTCCAACTGTAATGAGTGGGTACTTCGGAATACAACAAAGTTAGAGCATTCGCGTCTCGTTCATTCAATTTGTAGAAGTCCGTTAGTTTGGTTCCTTTTTTCCATTATCTTTTTTGCTTTCTCCAAATCGCAGTCTTCGTCGATGTAAACCGCTTGTTGATTCTCGAGATGAATTGGCCGCCGTTCAACGTGATGCGACTTGTCGTGCTTTTTCAGCTTCAAAATTCGATAACATGCTTCAAATGGACAGACATAACTACCATCAATATGATCTTTGATTTCGTCGTGGCTGATCTTTCCAGTTGATTGGAGTTCCAAGGAAGCGGCGTCGTGACCTTGTATGCGTATTTATATCAATAATTCACGTTTTTGATTGAACTCACAATTTCGACGTTGATGGGACAACGATAGCGTTTCAGGAGGTATCAACCGTACAGAACAATTCGACGATTATCAAACTTAACATTCTTGATTTCGGAAACGTCTGATTGAAGAGCCTTCCGCAAAGATTGAGATCTCTCTTTTACTTAGTTTGCTGATTTGTTTGGCAAAAAATAACACAAACTTTGAATGAGCAACCGATTTCTACTACTTTTCCGACAAACAACAAGCATATGATTTTAATTAACGGCGCTGTCTTTGTCTGTGGGTAGTCAGACTAACTTCCGCTGTGAAAATCGTTTTTAATTCTTGATTGAAATGGCACACTTACTTTCCCACTTGCCCGAATTTTTCGTCCGAGTAGCGGTGCACTAAAAAAGAAAAGGAATTATTTTTTTATTTTTAACTTACTTCGGCGACAATCTTGTGTCCGGTGGTTTTCCTTGCATACGGCGCAGACGTCGGTGCTTTCTGAAATCATTTAATTAATTATATCCGCTGTTGCGACTTACTTACCTTCTTTAGTTTCTTTCTTTTCGTCCATTGTAGACTTCTGCTTGATTTGAGAAATCGGCAGAAACGGTGCTGCTTATAAACGGAGATTTGGTTGGTGGGCCATGTTGTCGTCCGGTGTGATGGGCTTAGCAATTCAGCCTGATAATAGTCTTTTATTCTTTTCTTTGCTGTAGCAAAGTCAATTTCCGAATTCTTTGTATTAATCGGCGTATTGGTTGCCTAACAATTAGTTGTTTTTCAGTTGTTGTTCACTTACCTTTTTTACACTCGTTCGTTTTGTGGTCATCGCAGATTTTGCACGGTGAGCAGTAAAAACTTGCAAGAAAGGAGTAGTTGGCACTAAATTCCAATCACTTCCGTTGCGACATCGTTGTCGGTTTGTGAAATCGGCAATAAGGCGTTGTTTATAAGGAATGATTTGGCTGCTAAAGAAGGCATGACGACAGTTTAAAGTGAAAACGGGCGTAAACATGTCTACACGAAAAGAGCTATATGTAAAAGCGAACATAAAGATTGATCTTCGAAGCCATAGACAAAATCTATTGTTCTGATAGAGAAACACGAATTGAGGTACGGAAGTTTATTGTCGCAAAACGGGAGAGTAACAATGAAGTAGAGAAGGAACGGTAGAGTAAGGAACGATCAGCGGTCGATTGAGTCGACTGCGCTCGGTGGTAACGAAAAAGATGAGTGAGGGGATGAACACGGTGGCGCCTTTTTATAATGCCGACGAGGTGTGCGGTGGTCAGAGAGTGCAGAAGCGGGGAAATGAGATTTCCCGATCGATTTGGCCGATCAGGACACTATATAGACTGGAAGTTATATAAAATGGCGCTACTCGACTATACTCAAGGAACGAAGAATCAATTAAAAGTTCAAAAATATCGAACACTCGAAAACCGTTTGTTCTATTAGGTCTAGGAGAAAAGTCTCGGACAACAACAGAATGCGAATTGTGTTGTACGAGTCAATTGATTGATTTGCTGTCCAATGACACGTCGGCTGCGCTCTTTTTTTGAGGATCCAGAAGCTGGGTGATTCGGCCGTTGCCTAAGAGCGGGAACTTCAAACTTGGGACTTAATGAAACATTTTATTAGCACAAACAGCAAATTCATGAAACAAATGTTACAAAGAAAACCCGACGAATTGAAGACCTGATCGACGATGCGAGAGAAACAATCAGGCAATTAAATACGAGACGATGGACGATTTCATGGCCCACGCACTAAATTGCTTTTAGTGTCCAAGACGGACAGTGTGCTTACAAAGCGGCTCGCTTTCTGCGACTCTTTTTTGTATTTCACCATCACAATTAGTCATAAACATTTTGGTTTTTGTATCAAAGTATTCGCCAAAAGTTTTCCGCATCATTTATATTCGAAAGACAAAATTGCCCACAAATCGAAGTACCACTCTCAATGAAACAAAACGCCTGAGTTTTGTAAGAACGAAGTGTCAATCGCAAAATATTCCGTAGCTATACGAGGACCTTTTTTCATCATTACAAATCTTCAATAGAGAACGAAATTGTTCAAACTGTAAGAAAACAAGAAACAAAGATTTTGTTTGAACACTTTTAAACATGCAAACTGTTCAAGTTCACTTCGTATGTTTCTATGCTCTCGGCAATTCATTAGATGTTGATGCGAACTTGTCAGAAGTCATGGGTCACCAGATGTTATTGTGATCGAAGTTCATTTCGGCACTTTTGAGTATCTTCCACAATCAACCGGCTCGTTTGTTGGGCCTTATTTAACTACTCGATCGCAGAAGAGTTGTTTGTGGTAATGAAGAGATGGACGTTCATTTTAAAGCAGACGATTGGCTTCCCACTCGTAATCATTGAGACATTAAACGATTCAAATGACTCAAGAATCAATGATTGGGAGTATGAAGGTTGGTTTTATTAGTCAATTTCGTGTGCTAACAGATTTCTGTAGTCAACAATCTTGTTTCATTTTTGTTGTGCCGTTGTTGAGAACGATTGCCATTGCATCTTGGTAGTTCTCGCGCATGAATCGCGGAGATCCGAAGTGAGTCGATGGCAACCCGTGGATTCGTCCGATGCCACGATTTAATTGTTGTCTCATTCGACTCAAACTTGCGTGAAGTTCGTGGTAGCGCATTGTTTTCAATTGCTTTTGTTGAATCCATCGCATTCGATCGCTTTCAACTTGAACGTAAGAATCGACTACGAGTTGTTGAAACAACTTCTTTCCGTAGTGGATCCGACTGTTGGAGTTTTCTCGAACGACCGACCGATAACTATGAAACTCTGAACGAGTTAATCGAGTTCGTTTGTGTTTTCTTTGATCATGTCAATTGACCATCCTAACGTTCCTTTCGGAAAGAAGAGAGGATACAACCAAGCAGTTGCGAATGCAGTTAATGAACTTATTCTTCGCTTCCATTGTTGTGTTAAATCGTCTTTCTATTGCTTTAGATGAATCGGAGAAGAACAATTGGCCGTACTTTTGATCAGCCGGTGCGCTTACACTTTCATCGATTCCGTAACAGATTTGACCTTAAATACTGAAACAATATGGACCGGCAGATTCACATGATCGCATTTTGACGTTGAAAGCTGCGAATCTATTGGCCGCATCGAACTTACGAATATTGACGAAGAAATTGTTGGACACTGAATTTTTCAGTGAACAGATCTTCCAGTTCTTGTGGCAGTTTTGGTAAGTCCGGCATATCGATCTTTCCGTGAATTACAGCAATCGTTGACGATTCGTTTGTTACCGACTCATTCTTCTTCAAAATGCAAAGCTCCACATTCGCATTGAACGTTCATTTTACTCAGCCGATATACTAGAACATGAATCGGAGCTGCTGGGACGTTTGATTGGACTTGTTTCTGTTTTACAGCAATTCGAACACTTTTTTGTCGTTCTTTTTGCTCTTCTAATCGCTCAGTTTTTTGTTGCTCCGTTTCATTAACGTGTAACTTTTCTTGAAGCAGTCGTTGTTGAATCAAACGTTCTAAATTTTTGCTCTTCGGTTTCAGCTGTTCTTTTGGTTGAACTATAGTTTTTTCATTTGCTCTAACCACCGCTTTGTCCGTTATTTTTGGTGTGTTACGTTTATTATTTGGATTTCATCGGATGCGTCTATTAGCTCGGTATCGACACTTTGATTATCATCGTTGGACGAAAACATTGCCGGCAACGTGTCAAACAAATTCAAACGTTTATCGAAAACACTCTCGTTTCTTTGAGTCAAACAGATTCCGTGCTGATGTTCTCAAAAAAGTTCTCGGCATTGGACACGACATAAGCAGCACAATTTGAACCATCTAGTTGTTTATCGTCTTGATTTCCAATGTCGTTCCAAAACATGTCATCAGTCGGATTCAAACCGGTTCATGGAACAAAGAGTTGACTGTAAATCGAACGGATTAAAATAGAGACGTTCGGAGAAACGGATTGATGTGATGAATCGCAAAAATTCGATAAACACTGACGATTAATAGCACTCTTTTCCATTATTGCCAACACGTGGTGGGCGCGTTTATAGATAGCAATCAACAAATAAAACGGTTTTGTTTGGGTGAATCGGCGGCTTCACGATGCAGTACTTCACCGGATTCGACTCCGCAATGCGATAATGATCGATCCAAAATGACATGGACATCAGGCCAATCCTTAACGGACTGTTAGCGATTAAAACCGACAGACCGAAGATGATTGACTCGTAATCAATCCACTCATTTAAGTTCTCCATGTCCGGCAACTGTTTTTTGCCGAATTGGCTTTTGGAACGAGTGGAGTCGCAAAGATTGCTGAATTGACAATGCGTATGGAATTTCGCACCAAGAACTTCTTGGATGGTGATTTTCGTCTCTTGTGAATCGAAATTGAAATCTTGCATTTGTCTCAAAATTCCGCCTTTTTCGAATGGTTCGACGTCGACTGCAATCTCATTTCCGGTTTCGGTGACAATTGGATTTGCCGTCGGCGCTTCTTTAGCTGCTTTTTCGTCTCAATTTCCACGTGCTGGATGAGGTCACTCTTCGATCTTATCATCTCGTGGCGGAGAACGCCGGAAATCCTGATGATCGGTTGCCAAAACGAGTACACAAAGAACGATTAATTTCAATGAAACGATACAAAAACACAATGTTAACATTCTTCAGTTGCGATCCAACCGCGCGGTCTCTTTGGATATTCGCCAAACGATAGTCGGAGTCCTGAGAGCTTCCACTGAAATTGTCAGAGTTATTACAGAAGAAGGGGAATAAACTTACTAAACACTCCGATCATTATAGTTTCGGCTTGGTGCCGTTGATCTTCCGTGAGTTGATTCTTCAAAGCTATTCTGCAAGTCTATTTTCATGTATATCGTCAGTTCGCCTAGTTTTCGCGGGAAAATATCCTGGCTGAAATCGAAATGATAAGAAGCGAAAAGTCATTAAGTCACTTACACTGTTGGATTAAAGCAGTTTAAAGTAGCTCGAGCTAGATGGGTGGTTTGCCATTCGCCGGCATATTCGATTTGCTCAAGTTTCGCCGTGTTTGACAAATTCCGCTGTCGGGATTGACAATTTTCGAAGAGGTTCTTTCCAGTTGATTTTGGTTTGTCTTGAACGTTAGATCTCAAACCTCATACTTGGGTTAATAAATCTTTATTGATAAAAAGGACACGAGAATCCAAGAGAAAATTACGGTAAAAGCACGAATGAAAAAAGAGGCACGGAGAGAGAAAGGGAGATGGGAAAATGGCAAAAAAGGAAATGATCCCCGATCATTACGAGGCGTCGTTTAAATACAAAAAAAAACGAGGATTGCGCAAACGGCAAAAAGGGGAGGAGAAACGATCAATGTCGAGTGGCAGGAAGGTGTAAAGCGGCGTCTTGTTTTGATAGCTAGATCTCCCCAGACTGTCCGGCGGTCAGCAACAAAAGAATATTCGAATAAGGAACGCCAGATTGCCCGGCGGTTAAACAACATAGGGTCATTCTCCTTACAACTCAAAGAACAGAAATTGTCAATTGACGATTCAAAAATTATAATTCGATAATTGAACAATTCTCGACACCGCTCGATCCGAACGGAAGCTTCACTTGCCGACTTCAAAACCTGCGCTTCAGAGATCGAGTTCGACATTTTTGGATTGTGTGAAACGTGGATGGATGGCCGCGAAACCACGTCACTTGGCCGGGCTTTATTCTACAGATGAGCGGCCGAATCAAACGCGGCGACTAAAAAGACGGGCATCGGTATCTACCTCTCTGCTGCTCTCAACAAGCGGGTACACGGTGTTCGATTTATCAGCGACCGTAACATCCGATGCGTCATCGATATAATTTATTCACAAAACAATAAAACTGTTCCCATCGCAAAACATTATCCTTTGACATTGTTCCGTTTCCGACGGTTTTCGTTTGAATAACGGGTTACAAAAATATTAGGGAGAGAATGGAGGAAGAGAAACGATTTCAATTAGCAACAACTGAGCGATCGGCCGCAAGTGGGAGATGACAGCTTGGCCCGGTGATCGAAGTTATCCCGATAAGATTTCTAAGAGTTGGCTAAGATTGAGACCGACATACAAAAACCGACGATTTGTTGTTTCGAAATCAAACAATTTGTTTGACCACAACTAATCATCACTCACATCTCTTTACTCGAACAATTCATTTTTCAACCAAAAACAAGGCCAATTCCTTTTCATATGCTATCAATCAAATCTTGATTAAACTTTATCTTCAATTCACAGCTTTCGCAAGTTGATGTTTGTAAGTGCTAGCGTTAAAGTAATGACTATCGACGGTATCAAAACAACCAACCCTCAGAAAACAATTTGAACGGATGGGAAGTGACTAGTTACAAGGTCATTGAATCGACGCAACAAAGCAATCAAATAGTGCACAACAAGCAATCAACTCACAGTAAGCACTAACTATGCCGCTGAAACTAATCAACTAACAAGATGACTCGCGGTATGAAACCAAGCCGTTCAATCAACTGCTGGGATATCACCGAACCGGATACCAAAGCTTTCTTGTGGTCATAATGACTCGCGGTTTTAATCGAATGTTCTGACAACAATGTTTGGAGGCCGGAATTCGGATGACCGCGAGGTAGTGACATTGGCTATAAATATCATCTCTTTCATCAACGACTACTATAATGGCCAAATTCGGGGATTAAGGACTCCGAAAACTTCTTCGACATGTAAGTTTTCTGTTTTTGTTCTTTAACTGTTTCGATTTGATTTTAGTTAACACAATCGTAATCAACAATTGCTCTGGCTTTTCGAAGACCGTTTCGGGGGTTGCCAACATCCTGTGGAAAGAACTGCATAGTTGCGGAACCAGTACGATGGACCTCAATGATGATGGACTTTTGTCAGCTAGTACGGCAGAAGTCTCTCGAAGCGCATCTTTTGTGCACGAAGCACCAGAGGCCTCGACGTGCTGTGTCATGACGTTTACCACCAACGGGATCTAAGTCCCATCGACGAACTGATAGAACTTTTCTACAAATACAGCTATGTTTTCATCCCAGACAATGGACACGCCGCTTGATAGCGATGCTCTGCTATGGGAATTCGACTGCATGCTCAACAAGCAGAAGGTGGACTTAATGGAAGTCATACATATTCAACCATCTGGGATCGCCCCGCCAGAAGAGAGCATCGCCAGCAGCGATATTCAACCGAATCAACGAATGCCGCAAATTTGATTGTTAATTCTAATTGTTTTGATTATTGCTTTATAAATTTTTATTGACAAATTGAATGCACTCGGCCCACTGCTTTCCCGGAACCATCAACACTTTGATCGGAGAACGCAGTCGGTCGGCAGTTCTAACGAGCTCTGCACATTCGAAAGCGGTGCAACGTGTGAAAGATATCGAAGAAACCGGGACTTTGCAATGCCCAGATCACCACAAAGCCAAACGTTGATGTCGCCACGATTTCAAAGGACTTTCCGGTCTCGCACTTTGTGTTGATCGTATTTTGCCGAATGACTCACGACGAAAAGGTTAAAAGAAAATTTATATGGACAGCAAAACCACTGGACAATCAACGGGCTTTTTGACAAACCTCATTTGCCTACTTAATACAAATAAGTTATCTTGTCAATAAAGAGATCGACGTTTATTTCATAGCTGTCGATTTGATTGCTGAGAGGAATAAGATCTTATGTTCTTGTGATTATTGTCATTCTATGTTATTCCCAACTCTTGTTCATCAACAGAAATGCTGGGAAAGGAGATGACTGAACGGATGTTTTTGTTTCGGCTGCTCGTTGCATAAGACCAATCATGACTATGGAGTTGGGTTGTAAGAATGCCCACTTGTGATGTATGAAGAATTCAGTTTTATCTTCTGATTGTTTTCTTGTACAAGAGAAGTGTTAAAGTTTTTAAAGAAAAAAGTTTATTATCAGAAAACAGTACAACGAAGCGAGGAAACAAGAAGCAAGCTTGAACTCAAAGACCGTACTTTTCGCCATCATCTTCTGCCATTGTTGAGCGCGGCTTCTTCTTGCCATATCCAAATGCGGTCGTTTGCTTGGTTTCGAGCATCTCGGCGGCCATGCAGTGGTACAGTAGTTCGTTGAGGTTCTTGATTTGCTGCTTGAGCAGCTTGCGATTGGCGTTATTGGCGTCCTGAAACAAAGAGTGATTAATAGTCTGATCTTGTTAACCACCATTCTTTTCAGTTCTTTTTCCATTCCGAACGTCATGTCCTGAATGGCACGTATTTCGTTCTTGTCTGCCGGGTCGAAGTAGAGGGCCCAGAGGAATTGGCGCTTGGTTAGAGCAGCCAATTCCCGGCCATTCCTGAAGGCCCATGGATAGGCGAACTGAAAACAGGCTGATTGGTGATTTGGATTGCATCTTACCTTCAGGCGGCCTTCCTGGACCCCTTCCACGTCATCGGCAATCGAGCCGATGAATTTCACCGCAGCCAGTTGGGACTGGTAGAACTCGCGAGTTTTTCCACCCTGAAATGCACTGCGATTAGTAGTCCGAAATCACAGAGACTTACCGGCAGCGTATCGATGAGCTTCTGAAGATCTTTCTTGGCCTCGAGAACCTGCGCACCAACTTCGGAGACTTCGATGTTGAAGTAGAGCAACAGACGGACACTCCACGGCGCGTTGTTCATGAGTTGGCTGAGTAGCTTGTACTTCGGTTTGTCCAACGGATCGACCGGCATTTCAACCAGACAATCCGATTTGTCCACCGCAGTGTTGAGCTGAGTCGGAGTTGATTGGGCCTCCTCGGTTGACACGTGAATAGCGTAGTAGCCCTCGCCGATATCGAATGCGTGCTTGATCGTGGGCTTGTTGCCCATCTTCTGGGCTTCGTCAAATCTCGTCCATTCGTTGGCAGGTTCTTCGGTTAGTTCGGTCGACTTGTCGTGCTTGCGGCGGATCTTTGCTAATTTTTTTGGGTTCATAGGACGTCGGACGAGGAAATTGAACTTGTCCTTGAACGCCTTCGCACGTTCAGTCATGATGATTGCGTCCTCTTGCGGGAACTGCGTCTTGGACTTCCACTTCTTCTCGGCCGGTGGTTCTGTGATCCGCTTCATGATTGTCATCTCGTCGACAAACTTTCGCTTTCCTGGCTTGCAAATAAGCTTATGTTCGCCGCCCTAAAATAGTAGTTAGATGAGTATTGTTGAGTATTTATTTTCCGATCGGAGATCCCCACACTCTACTCGAAAGTGTACTTGCTACTCCTAGTTCGCAGCTCATCGTCAAAGATTAGGCCCTGTAGAAGACCCAAGAAATGAATTTGGAAGAACCCCAAGAACTGATCTCCACTCTCACCCAAAACTTGCCTTTTTTTCGTCAACCGTCGTTGAGTCGTTCACTTTTGGTGATGCAAAGAAACCATGTATAGGGTGAGCATTCTTTTCGTGTTTGCCTTGGACTTGCTTCTTGCTTTCGTGCTTCATACCGTCATTGTCCTTGAGATGCTGCTTGCTATGCTTCTCGCTCTGCTTCTTGGCCCAACGTGTTTTCCCGCGATTGCTCTTCTTTTCAATGACTGGCACGTTCCCAGCATTCGACAAACGCGATTCGGCCATTGGTGTATCCTTAGTCGTCTTGCGCAGAATGCAATAGAGTACGGCGGAGGACACACAAAGAAGCACAAACGCGACACTCACAGAACCACTGAAACAAAGAAGATGAAAAGAAGCGACGAGCATTGAACTTACCAGAGAATCCACACCCAATCTGGAACTTTTTTGGTATCAGGCGATTCGAAAGACGCGTCCTGAAAATAGTTACTGATGCAAACATCCGACTATCAAACCTCGAAAGTAATCGAGTACATCGCGTGACTGTCAGGACTAACTGACACATCCACTTTGTACTTGCCGCCATCAATCGCTTCAAAGTCGACCTTGCATTCCACTTGGGGTGCGTGTTCGTTGTCAAAAGTGATCTTGTCCGAGAGTGCCGTGGCCTTCGTGAACTTTTCGCCTTCGTAAATAAAAACGCCCTTGAGTTTAGCTTCTTGGAAAGTCGTTTTGAAGGCACAACCGCCGATGTTCAACTTGATGCTGAAATAGAATGTTGAAGATAGAGCTACAATTTAAACTTGCCCATGAAAAGTGGTCGGGTTTCCATTTCCTTCAAATTTCACTTTCAACCGGTCGGTGCTGACGATCAGCGCGTAGGTCTCCGTATTAATGCAGTCACCATTGTATTTCCTAAAAACATTCAGAAAACTGAATCACAGGATCAGATCCCAAAACTTACACGGAATTACTTTCACTTGTGTAACAATCCGGATCATCAGTCGTGACAACGAGAACCCAAATGCTTGTGACGAGAATCCACGAAGCGAGTTGACGTTGACCAAACATTTTGCCGTTAAAACGATAGCAGAAATAGATATAGTTGTAGTTATAGCTGGAACACAAACGATGAGAACAGAAGTGATTAGAAGGCACGGAAAGATCACGAAAAGAAACAACGAGTTGAAACTCGGAGACGACCGTCACCTGAGCAGAGGAAATGGAAATTGGGAACTGAAAAAGAGCTCCCCAAATGACACAAGAGAAATTGGAAGACTGACGATTGGAAACAGAAATTTCGTTTGAATAGTCCGTGAATGAGCAAATTTGTCCAAATTCACTCGACAATCCATAAGATGCTGATGCGAACTTGTTGTCAGAAGTCATGAGTCAGCAGATGTTATTGGGATCGAAGTTCATTTCAGCACTTTTGAGCACCTTCCACAATCAACCGGCTTCAATGATATACCTTATTTGACTATATGATTACAGAAGAGTTGTTTGTGGTAATAAACCGATGAACGTTTATTTTAAAGCAGACGACTTGCGATCATGAAGACATTGAACGATTCAGATGACACAATAATCAATGATTGAAGTATGCGGTTAATATGGTCCAGTGAGTTCTTAATCGACTTCTATAGTGAACGTCCTTTCCATTTCGTGCTTCTCATGCACTTGTTCAGCGGGAACTTTGTATCGTACGAATTGAATTTCGGCAAACAGCTAAACGATTGTAATGATGAATACCAGGTTTTGGCCAATCATCTTCAGGTACGATTGCTTACGAAAAAAGATCACACCAATAGAGTTTTCACGCAGACCGAATAAACATTTCTGATTGTTGAGCCGTGAAATCGTTTATTTACTTTAGTTTTGTACAACGAGTAAGAGTATTGTGAAGCCGAACGTCTTTAACGCACAGAAATGACTCGGTAGTTAGTTTGTTGTCAACAATAAATAGGCGAGTTTATGTACAAAAACATTATATACAATGATAGAGGGTACCAGTAACAAGAAGAACCGTAAAGAAGGAGACAATCGAAGCAACAAGGCCACTTATTGTCCACCGTTGACTGAAGTGCAAGAGGCACGATGAGTGATCAACGTTCCACGCGAAGGAAAAGCGTTCAAACAATCGCAGAAGAAGACTTGATACTGCGATGCGGTGCTCGTTGTTGGAATGAGAACCCGTCGATTGTCCACAGGTGTTGATGGCGTTGGGATCATTTGAACGGGAGTACGATTGGACGAGGTGTTAACCCACGAGTGAGTACTCTCCATCAGGTTGGTGGGTGTCGCGAAATTGGCTTCCGCCTGAAACGAATTTCATAAGCAGATTGCAAGAAAGTATTGACAGCTGTTAATATGAAGATTAGAAACCATCAGTTGTAGTGCACAAATTTTTTATTGGATCCGGACACAAAGGAATAAATACAAAAGTAAAGAAAATGCGATTTAGACTTTTTGGTCGGTACTGTTTCGTACTAAAATTCTATTCAAACAATTGTTCCTAACAAAAGCAGTACTCGTAAAGTTAAACGATGTGCATTAAATAGCTTAAAGACCGACGTCTACAAAATTAGTTAAGAGAGAAGTAATTTGTTTGCAGAACTTAACAATTGGAAAACATAAGAACAAGACAAAAACCGACTTAAAAGTTCACCTCATTACGCTCGTAGTAGGACGCCAACATCATCTCCATCGAAGCAATCTGGTTTTGATAGTCGCTTTGCATGTGTTGCATTCGCATTGCCGCTTCTCGATCATTCAATTGAAGAACTTCGGTGATCTCTTTGTGACTGTTCAAATCGCGACGAACAGCCTCCAACTCGTCCTGAGTTTCGTCCCATTGCTCTCTCATTTGCTTGTTCGAACGACACTGCTCGGTGAGTTGAATTTGCAACACCTCGGCGCGACTGCTGACTTCATCAAAAGCTTTCAATTGAACTTCCATATCACTAAAAACAAGTCATTGACAGTTGAAAGAACTGAAACTCACAATTTCTTTTGATGCAACTCGACGTTTTCAAGTTCCATTGCTTTGAGTTCATTGCGGGCTTTGATCAGCTCCTCTTCAGCTTTGGTTTGTGCTGCTTTCGTATCATCCAATTCTTTTTGAACATCGGCCAGTTGTTCACGCAACTTCAACAATTCTTCAGCGGACTTGTCTTCCTAAACAACATTCTGTAATCACGATTCCAGCTAGGCCTATACCTTTTCATCACTCTTCGTGTTCTTCATATCAGACAACGCGTTGTTAATGGCCAAAAGCATCTCGTGACTTAGTTTGTACTCAAGATACAATTTGTTGGTCATTTCGGCGACTGAAGAGGTAGAGACATAACCGGAAAGTGCTAAACATCGTGAACATCAAAACAATCATCTCACTCGAAACTTACTGTCTGGACTCCGCGGCGTCGGAACTTCCAATTCGGCTGGCGATTGTTCGCTTGCGAACGAAGTCATCATGGGCGACATCGTGATGGCGGGATGCGAATTAACGCTGATAGCATCGGGAATCTCCGATTCGCAAACTTCCGATGGAGTCACGTAAACATGCGAATCGATCATTCCTTCACCGCTTAACGATTCGTTCTCATCGTGCATTGAGATGACACTGAACTCGCTGCAAACATCATCATCGTCCAAATCTCGTGCCATCTTCGGTTCTTCACTTTGTTTCTCGGCCATTTCACTCGGCTTGTTGCACTGAAATCAGTCTTTTAAGGGAAGACGTTCAATCAAAAATGACGTGAATTTCACAACAGCGGTCTTCGAAACGAACGCAAAACGGAATCTAAGATGGTTGTTGCCACGGAAAGAAGTGAATCAGCGAAAGAATGTGTGCAGAAACTCACGATTGAAGACAAACGAAACTGATGGATGAAATCGGGAAATGAGCGCACCTTCGTTACAGCTGACGAAAACAACCACTTGATTGATTTTTCGCGGTCTCGGATGGAATCTTCGATGCCAATCGCTTCAAACTTTTTTGTGGCATTTTTGTTTGCTGCTGAAGAATTCAATGACGCTAAATGGAGGGATTGCTTGACTACTAGTTTGCTCAACTTGAGTTTGTAAAAGCGAAGGGGGATCGTTTTGGTTTTGATGCTCAAAAGATGTTTACGTTTATTGTTGCGAGGAAGCTAATTTGTTGGACGATTGTGTTTTGATTGTTTGGCGCGTTAAAATTTTTAAAAGATTTTTGATGCCTTTTAGCTTCTAACAGAATGCCGTCCGGTCAAGATGTCATCGATGATCTCACAATGGAGTACAAGATTAGTCGGTGTCTGTACAATATTACCGACGTGGAGATGATGCTCATTGAACAACGCGGGTGTAAAGAGGTTGGTGGGCTCGTTTCAAGTTCCAATCTCTTCCCTCTTGTTTATAGGTTCCATTTTCGGGTATGGACAAAAGTGGTCGTGGAGTTTGTGTCAAGTTCACTCAAGGCCAATGTTCTCTCGGCGCGCATTGTCCGTTGAGACACTTGGTTGGCGACAAGCAAGTGGTTTGCAAGCATTGGCTGCGTGGTTTGTGCAAGAAAGGCGATCAGTGCGAGTTTTTGCACGAATATGACCTCAGCAAAATGCCCGAGTGCTTCTTCTTTTCCAAGTATAGTAAGTGGAAAGCTAACTCAACATGTGCGATTTGCTTGTTTAGTGGCCTGTTCAAATCGCGAGTGTCCATTCCGTCACATTGATCCAGAATCCAAAATCAAAGACTGTCCGTGGTATGATCGTGGTTTCTGTAGGCATGGTATGTTTCCTATTTTTTTCAAATTGCTTACGATCGTTTAGGACCTTTCTGTAAACATCGTCATCGTCGACGAGTGATTTGTCCGAACTATCTCTGTGGTTTCTGTCCCGATGGCAAAGAATGCAAATTCACGCATCCCAGCTTCAATATTCCAACCTTTGACCCAAAGGCTAGCGGAAACGCGAGAGTCAGCGCGAGCATAATGTGTCATAACTGTCATGAGCGTGGTCACAAAGCCACCAATTGTCCGCATCTTCCATCCGGCGCTCAGATTCCGCAACTCGATCAGAATCGTGCACGAACTTTTCAAGCGACAGAACACGAGAAACGAAATATGGCCGATGTCACTTGCTATAAGGTTAGTTGATGGATCGAATAGCTGAGGTAATCGAAAGAATTTAGTGCGGAGAGAAAGGTCACTATGCGAATCGATGTCACAAAGGAGCTTTGGCATTCTTGTCCAACAAACAGAGTATGCAAATCGGAGCCCCCAACTAGTTTTATAAACTTTCGATTGTTTAACATTTTGTTGTATCCCCTTAATTTTTGTTAGCGGGTATAAATTATTGTTGTTGCATGTAGAAAGTCGATCCTATTTGCGGTTACATACCGACTGTTATCTACGAGAATTTTGTCGTACGCTCATTAAGCTTAGCATTCAGTTATTGACGTCTTCCGTTTTGATTGCCGTTCCTGTTAGGCTGGACATTTGGTGAGTTGTATTTGTTACGCATGATTCGTTGAGTTGTTTAGAACTCGCAGTTTTCATCGTTTCTCGAAGTTGTCATGTTTTGAATCTGCAAGTTGATTGGACGTCTTGAAGCGCATTTATTTGGACTGCAATGTCAACGGGAAAACGTGGACCTAAAACGAAGGCTATGCGAATGGCCAAAGAAGTGAAAATTGAATCCGGCCCGCAGCCCGGACCCTCGACTTTGAATGAAACATCACTTTCGCCGTATTGTGTTCCGTTATCAACTTTGAACCCGTACATCACTTGTGTTTTGTGCAATGGATACTTCATTGAAGCTATCACTGTTATGGATTGTCTACATACGTTTTGCAAGAGTTGTTTGTTGAAGTACTTCGAAGGTAACATATCGTCAAGGATTCTAATGATTGTTTGGGTTCAGAGCACAACGATTGTCCCAAATGCAAAGTCCTCATTCATCAATCTCATCCAACTCACTACGTATCATTCGATCGAACAATGCAAGAGATTGTTTACAAACTCGTTCCCGGCTTGCAAGCGGAGGAGCAAAAACGCCGCGAAGAGTTTGTTGAAGAGCGTCGTCGATTGGGTTTGCCAACCGGCGACGAATCGGACGACGAGGAGGAGCCGAAAGCTAAGAGAGCCAAAAAAATGCTCAAAAATCAACGCAACTCAACGGCACCAATCGGCAACGGCAATTCGGTTCGCAACGGGGTTTGTGGAACGAAGGTCGAGAAAACCAAAATACCAATAAACGGAACATCAACGAAAGAAGGTACTTTGTCTTTTGCGTACGAGGTTGCTATATCATATGTTGTTGTAGAAACGCCGCCAGAACCCAACGAAGAAAACGGACAATCGAAAGCGTGTTGTTCCGTAAAAGACTTGAAACAAGCACATCATCGAAAGGATATGGCTGAAATCATTCATCTCATTCCTGCCGATGATACGAATCCCATCTTTCGTCCATTTATTCGTCTCTCAGGTATGCTTTCAATGGCTAGTCAACTTAACTTTTTTCATGCTTAGTCTTTGCAACGATCACTACCTTAAAACGAACTTTGGCGTGCACTTTACGTTCCGGTGACATTTCCCATTACAATGACTATGACATTTTCTGCAATGACGAGCTCATGGGTCGCGATTTTTCGATGATGTTCATTCGGAAAACTCGTTGGCGTGATCATAGTCAGGACGAGCCGCTACGTTTGGTGTACAAACTGCACAAAGAATTCTGAACGGGTCTGCATCTTTCTAATTTATTCATTGTTGTTTATATTCACTGTTCGCTAACAAAATTGCTAATCTTTCCTTTCATCTTTCAGTCTTCCAAGCTCTTGAAACTAACGATATTCAACTTCTGAATTGTTGTAATCGCTAACTTCCTTGGTCTCAATATTCCAGCTATAGTTTGGCGATGATAGTTGTGCCAAAACATCAGCTCGAGTTCGTGCGTATGATCAGTTCATAGCTGGGAATATGCACGAATCGACTCGTAAAACAAAATTGTTTTCTATCAATCGGTTTTATTTCGACTCTTCAAACTCACAATTTTCTTATCCTTCTCCTATTGTTTCTTCGATTGTATGAATTCTTATGGTTGAAATAAATGCCTGTAATATCGGCTCCCTTGTAACAGCAATCGAATTCTGCGATTGCTACTCGACGGGTGTTTCTGAGTGAACCAAAACCTCTTGCGAAATCTGAAGACATCTTACAAAGTGGTTTAAGGTTTTAATTTATCTTCGTTTCAATTGAGCTTCAAATCAACTTGTACAATCTGTTAGCAGTTTACCGGTGCACCTAATCCAATGTAAATTACGAGCAGACAACCACTATAAAAGGAATAGTTTGTTTGGGCTTAAGGTTATTGGAGTCGGGAAGGAATATGTCCACATACAATCGAACGATTAGTACTACAAAGTTTGGCAATAGTTCAAATGGGAATAATTAAGTCAAATAAAAATATAGTGCACGACAATCCACTTATTTATGACGGATAATAAATAAACAAAAAGGCGTAGTGCCGAAAACTCGTGTTCACACGTACGTATAACGAACAAATGAAACCGGCGTTGAGGAGTTACATTGCTTTTCCTCTCAGTCGAGTTTGATTCGTGAGTAGATTTTGTGCACGAAACTCGCACTGCTCACGTAGCCAACGGTTCCGCAAAGTATACCCAATGCGACACTGAAGATGCCCATGTAACCGAAATAGAAACTCGTTTGGAACAAGCCGTACATTCTGAAAGAATCGATTGGTTAATAGAAGGTAAGGTGTTTGACGTACTTGGTCTTGAAGAAATAGTAATAAATAGAATACATATAGACGTAGAGAGCAATCGAACCGCCGGCCATGAAACTACTCCAACGCCAACGATAATCCTCGGCATTCAATAGGAAGTAAGTGGCAACGATGGTCACACATGCAGTAACGATAATAAGTATGATGGCAACCAAAAGCATAAAACCATATACGTAGTAGATTTTGTAGGCCCAGAACGAAGTGAAAATGAAATACCTGAAACTCAAGGATCAAAAAGAAATCGAAATAAACGATGTACATTTCAATGAAAATTGAACCAAAAGGTAAGAAACCGGCAATGATCGAAATGGCCGTCGGCTCCAAATACCATTTTTTGTCGGGAATCGGACGTGGAACGACGTTGATTCGGCATGGAATGTCGGCTTGTCCCTTGAGATTGCGACCGAGCAGCGTACCCACAAAGTTCAGTGGCAAAATAACAAACGCACAAATGAAGAAGATTGAAAGCTGAAATAGAACAACAATTACTCTCATGATCACTCGAAATCACCATCGAAGTGAAGGGAATGGCGCGAGAAGCGTGATAGTAAATGGCAATAGTGTTGATCATAAGAGCAATCCACGCCAAAAATCCCGGGAATAAAAATGCGCCGAAGACCATTTGTTTAATCCAATTTTGTCCACCAACACGAGAGTACATTGAACCGCCGAAGAACCCGTTGACCGGTGCACAAATTGCATAAACGAAGATCGTGGCGCTCAAAAGTGAGCCACGTCTAAACAAGTTCATTAGTCTCAGTAGATTTGAAGGTCTTCGCTTACTCGGTATAGAACTCCGCCAAGATTGAAAGACCAATGGTAATAAACAGTACAGACAAGAGATGATAACCGGTACCAATTATTGAACAGAACATTAACGGGTATTGTGGCGGTCTGAACACATCGCCGTGCACTTGTTTCCAACCGTAGTCGTCATTGATTTCTTCATCCTAAATTTGGTTGTATAAGATTCAATTAATAAGAACGCTTACTGCTTCCAAATCCATTTCGCGATGATATCGTGCGTAATCCTTGCTGAGTGTGCGCAAAAGGATCATCCAAACGAGTCCGACAAGAAAGATGACCATCATGAACGAGTTGAAAATGGAGAACCAATGAATCTAAAACGAACATTGTTATCTTACAAAAGTATAGCAAATTGAAAACAAACGCGATGTTGGAAGAAGGTTGGATCGAGATACTTGTCGAATCGTTTTTCGAATGGCACATTCGAAGGTTTCCAAATGACTTCATAGGTGAAACTGATCTCCTGACCGGCAACCAGCGTTTTCTTTTGTTCGACCACAACACTCACGTCAACGATTTGGTTGTCGTTGTAACCAATCTCGAAACGTTTGTGAGTGTAAATCGAAGAAGCTTTCGTGTTCGTGTCGATTTCTCCAAGCAACGCTAAAGAAGAGGAACTAGGCAATCGACTGTTATTACTCACCCCAAAGTGGAAGATCGTCCATGTACATCTGATACCAATAGTTGTGTTGTACGGCGAAATTCAAAGCTTCCACATCAGCAGCATTCATCATTCGACGACAATATTCGGTTTTCTCTTGGTTTGCTAAAACCAAATTCACAAGTTAAAAGCTTTAAATTCAACGTACCTTTGAATCGAATATCCAATCCCGAATATTCCAATTCGACACCGAGAAGAGCTTCACCGAGCGTTTCGTGATAGTGCTCAATCGTTTGTTTAGTTCCCTTGCAAAACGGTAACGAGAAATAAGAATAAGTCTCCTGTCGATTGTTGTACGGACCGATGGTGTTCATCCAAAGCACAACCTCTTCGTTGTCTTTGTACATATGATCGTGTTCATCGCCGGCAACCGTTAGCAGAAAGGCGAGAACGAAAATCCAACGAAACAACTCGGAACGATGAGTTCGAGTCATCTGCAAAATGGAAACCTTGTTTTCAAAGATTGAAAGAATCGAACACAATCAACACAAAGACAAGTCAGAGATCTTCAAGAAAAGGACGGACATCTAAGTATCGAACAAATACGCTAATAACTTCAATGAATAACACGGAAATTCACGGCCAACTTCGACGGCAGTAAACAACCAGCGAACAGAAATTTGGTCCGAAAAAAAGGTTGCAATATTTTCAATTACTTTAAAATACTTCTCGCATATCAACATCATCTTCCGCCCAACCGGAGTGTATTCCATGCATTTTAACGTGCTGGACTCTTACAACAATACGTGGCTACGAGCAACGACCGCGGTCGAGTCGCCAAACGAGTTGAATGTTCTTTGGCGAAATGCATCAAATCTCAACGAAAACGTAAAGGTGTTCGATTTTTTACCGTCCGGTTGTCTTCTTTCCCATTCATTTACAATCCACGCGTAAGCACGTCATCAACGACTTTTCAGGTGACACCCTTTTGATATATAATTCTATGCATTCTTTTCGTTAACTGGTTAGAAGTTGATTTCATTGAGTTCGAACCGAGTGTTATTTCTGTTAATAGACTTTACTTTAAACAACAAATTAACAAAAAATAAACAGAATTCCTAAGCAATCGGATAGTAGAACGGCAACTCGATTACCAATTCCGTTCCACCACATTTTCTATTGGGTAACCTTTGGATTCGAAAGCCGTCGAACCGATGGCCGTGATTGTTGGATTCGTTGTCACAAGATCCATGTCTAAAATCAATCAATCAAACCAGGAATGTAGGGAGTAACGTACAATGTTGTAGTCCGTCCATTTGATTAATCGCCGACTTCAACGATTGAGTGCAATAAAACATCGTCCACCAGAGTTCCAAATCCGAATTCCGAATTCCAATCGAATACGATCGTGAAGCCCGAGAAATTGTTGACATCATACCGAGATTCAACTCCAATATGTTCGCAATGGAACTGAGCGTATAGTAGTCCTTTTTCAAGTTCTTTCCGTAGCCACTACAAACTTTGCTCAGAAGATGCGAGAATCGAGAAGTATGTTCTTCCAAGCCACGACAACAGTTCTAACAAAAAACGAGTGTTAAAGTCAGCATAACCACTTACCTCCAACGATGGATGAGCGTGTTCGGCAATGAAATGGGTGGGAAGCGGTGAGTGATAGGCGGAATTTCTTTTGCCAAAAAATATGTTTTTGAAGTTCAATCGTGCTGACAACGAGTGTTTTTCCGACGAGTTTTGAACGTAGGAATCAATAACTGGAAGTGAGATCGAACGAATTAAAGTCATTTCGGGTAACTGAAAACAATTCTGATAGTTAAATTTGGCAATCAAATTTGTTACATTCATTGACAATAAGGTCACAGCATCTCGAATCTTTTTCTCGTAATCAAACGTTGTATCCACAGCTGATAGACCGGCAATTTCGGTTATGGTTATGATTCCTTGTCGAAGAACTCGATTTGCACATCGCTGAAGAAGTGGAAAGATGATTCTAACGGCGTTTCAACGTACCTGAATAATCGAATGCTCCACATCGTTCAGTAAGAAAAGACCTTCGTCTTGAAGACCACCCAAGTAATAAACCATAGTTTCAAGAACGTAGATTTCCATACACAAGTTGCTCATGGTTGTTTGTGCTGCTGGATTCAACGAAAGCGGTTTCGTTCCATATAAATGACTGTTAGCGTAATGACAAAGTTCATCTGAAATTCAAATGTTCAACGATTAGAATGCTCCACATACCGCACAGCTGCTTCAAGAATCCAACTACAGCAGCGCCATAATAAGTTCGATTTGTAGTCAAATAGTCGCTGAGAATGTCGGGAGCTGATGTTGCATCGCCAACCACTTGATCGGCTTTCACACGTACCGAATGGAATTCCACGTCACATACTAAATAAAAACCATTACATTTGACAAACAAACAAAACTTACTTCTAGCTCCGAGTAATCCTTGGGTCGTTTTTGGTTTAATCACAATACTCCCACTTTCAGGTGGATTTTCGATAACATAACAAAACCGTTCTTTCTGAAAAAAACCGTCTAAGGTTGAACGCTTGAAAAGTAGACACTTACCACAGATCCCATTGTGCTTTTGGCAATGACCAATAGCAAATTTGCACCCTCAGCATTGATCACGTTGATTTTTCGTCCATCCAACACTCCCTCATGCCCCTGATAAGTCGTGACTTTTGTTTCTTCCGCATCTTCAACCCTAAAGATTCGACTAGAAGAAGCAAAATGCGATGAATTACGTATCGTCCAAAATGCACAAAGCTGGTCGATATTGTCCAGAGGCCAATAACGGGAGATATTTTTCACGTTGTTCAGGGAATCCGTAGGTCTCCAGAATACGCACAGCCAATTGAACAACGTTTACGTTCATGAACAACGACAAGTCACGGCTTCCAAGCGTTTCGGACAACAACAACTTGTCTTTGTTCCCAAATCCAAGACCTCCAAATTCGTCGTGAACCAACGATGCGAAAACGTTGTTTTCGATCAACACTTTCATCGTTCCATCAAGTTTTGTTCGATCCGGTTTTACTAAAAGTTCAAATGAGCACCAGCTAACAAGTAATCAGAACTTACAGGCCAAATCCAACTCACGACCAAGTTTAACTAAAAACCCTTTGATGGCATCCAAATCTTCAATGTTTGTGTATTCGGGATAAATAAGGAAATCCTTAACTATGAAATAGACAATGTAAAGAATACAAATTACCTTTTCGAACTTGTTCATAGCCAATCCTCGACTCAACGACTTCTTTTCAATCGGGATCGACTTATCTTCGAGAATAGCAGCTGGTGGAACGTATTTGGGCCGTTCGACCGGAACCTGTTTGTTGCGCCATTGAGAAGACGTCCGAAATGATCGAAATTGTCGTAACGATCGCATTTGAATTGCTTTCAAATTATAACAAACTACCGAAGATATGTGAGGCTTTCCATTTATTTGCAGTAGCGTTTAGCCAAAGTGATTAATGAAAAACGATCTTTGAAAGACTAAATTTACTCCTTTACAATTGTCGTCAATCACTTACTGTGATTGTAGTTTCTGAAGAATACGATCGTCGTTTATGTCCTTCACATTTAAGTGATATGACAATCGAAACAACAAGATTGTGCCAAAAAACTTTGCTCTCAAATTTGACTCCAGAAGATATTCATGTGCATTGATGTTCTAAGTTATATTGGAAAGACATTCGACAGTTTGATCTTAGCGATATTGTTGAACAAGCGTGTGTTAACATGCTTTTCACTATCTGAGTTTCACGTTTGAGGAGCTTTTTTGCACCTTTTTGTCATAGCCTTTCTTCCAATTTAAGATTGCCTCTACTAAACTCCTCGGGTAATGTTTTCTGATCTTAGTTTTTTTGAAACAAACATATTCTTTGTATCAGAGAAGATAATCAGAAACGGCTGTTATTTAAAGCTTTAATCACTTGATCTATGCTTTGGTTTATGTCGAATACGAACCGTTGGTCAGAGACACAAAGACCGCAGATGAATTGACAATTTGATGACCACTTACGACCTCTTGCTTGCATTAAGATTTGTGTAATCGAATACTCGCTTCTTTCCTATTTCACGCCAATGGACTGAACGGATGCGCTAAAACGAACGAAGAAGAACGATTAGATTGACGTGGATTGTACGAAAGCTAGTAATGGCTTTTCATTCATGTTGTTTCAATAAAACTTCCAAGCTCAATGAAATCATAAAGAATTGATTTTAACATGCAATTAAGTCATTGGATTTCTTAATGTGAGTTTCACACAATTAGAAAGCGAGTTGGCCAACAACTTAAACGAATGCAAACCGATATCGACAGCCATGTGACATCGGTCGGATCTTGAAGTTTTTCGAAATCTTCGAAGTTTCAAATGTTGCACAACGATTAGTGGAGTGTTTCGGTGGCCAATTAAAGAGGAGGAGTGGGAAGGTGCGGTCTGCCACTTCCATATTGAGCGCATCAACACGGGAAACCGAAGCTCAAATTTCTCAAGTGCCCTCAGATCTTCGAACCACTCAATTTCGACTACGGTGTTTGTTTTTGGCGCTGATTTATTAGCCGGCTGTGTTTTCGCTTCTCGATTGTCGGCAACCTTTCTACTCGAGAATTGCGGATCTTCGACTTAAGTCACTTCGACTAGTTCTGTAACTAATCGCTTCGTATACGGTACTAAAGTTTTCGTGCTCATTTGCTACGTGAACTGTTTTTACCGTATACATTCGATTTTCTTGATTCTTTTAGGATGTCCAATTCGTTGACAGAAAACTCGAATATCAAAGAGAGCTCAACGAACAGAAGCCATCCGTTTTTACCATTGATGTATGGCGCTGCTCCGTATCATTTGAGTCAAAAACCAATCATCGATTCAGTTCACAAGTTTTCGTCTTATACAGTCGACAATTCAACTACCGAACTAAGCACAAGACTCAATCGTGACTCACAATCAACGTCGTTTCCCACAAACGGCTTTTCGTCGTTCAGTTCGATTGCTGCACTAGTGAAATCGTCTCCAACCAACTCGGACAATTCGGATCAACTCGACACCGATAGCATAACTCGCACTCAATGTTCACAGTTTCGTTCGATTTTCAGTTGGTTACAACGCAAATAATCTCAACGTGAACTCGCATTCTTTCAGATAACTTCGACTCAGACGATCAAGAGCCCATTCAACTTCGACGTCAACGAAACCGACGACGACCGCGAGTTCTATTCACTAATGAACAGGTAACTTAAGAGAGGAGTTGTAAAAGCTAGAAAGAACTTGGCTTTTAGGTCGCTAAATTAGAGGAACGATTCAAAAGTCAAAAATACGTGAGTGCATCTGAGCGTGATCATTTGGCATCGAGTTTGGGGTTGACGCCAACGCAAATTAAAATTTGGTTTCAAAATCGTCGATATAAATGGTCAGCACCTTAGCTTTGGGTTAATGACTTTTGTTTAGTAAACGCATCGATCAGGACGTTACCCTTCAAATGACCACTCAATTGGCATTTTCGAATCAGGTAATTGGATGATCGTCGATGAATTGAATGAACACATTTCAGTACATGAATCCGCAGATGTTCAAGTTCGGCAATTTTCCGTAGACGTTTTGAAATGAGTACTTCAAACTTCGAATTCAATTGATCTCATGCCAACATAATAAATCTGCGTTTGTAAATGAGTTTATTTTAGAATCAAAAAGTAGGAATGTGGTCGATTGTTTGTACATTAAAATTTGTTTAATTGCTTATTGAACGTCGTGAACATTCTCACCACATTTTTCGCTTCAAACTCTCGAGCTTCGGCTTCTTGTCGACGCCTGTAAGAAAGTAAAAGAGCATTCGATTATTGCGCATCGATTACCATTTCGTGCGTCGATTCTGAAACCACGTTTTCACTTGAGCGTCGGTCATTTCCAATTGATTCGCGAGTAGAGCACGTTCCATTGAAGCCAAATACTTTTGAACACAAAACCGGGCCTCCAACGTTGCGAGCTGAGATTTTGTGAACGAAGTTCGCGGTTTCTTGTGTGATGCTGGTGCTCGGCTTTGATATGAATGACCTTGACGTTTGGGCTCGAGAACGAGCGCTTCTGGCCAACGACGAGTCGACAGAGCGTTCCATGGAAACGAGAGAAAGTTTTGTTCGTCAATCGACTCGTTTTCCTCGTCGACTTCGCAATCCGAGTTACGATTTGGACTTTCGGTCTTTAGTCTCATGCACTTTGACGGTGTGTTCTTTGAAGAAGAAAGCAGTGAATCGACAGCAAATTTGGTTTGCTTTTCGTCGACTCTCTTCGCCGACATTGATTCTAAATTCAACTTCATATTAAGCGACTATAAGGTCAATAATCGTCTCCGAAACATAAACACGAAGGTAAAGTTATACGTAAAGAAACTTGTAAACAAAATCAAAGCGATTGTAGAGTACGATTACTTGACGTAATTCTCGGACATCCAACACACTCGGTAATAGAGGGCCTGAGAATTCGTCCGTTAAATTGCTCGATCTATTTAATTGTGCGCGACCATTAATCAAGAAAACAATTGGCCGGCCACGCTCAATGGTTAGTTGCTTTTGCGGGTGCTCTTGTTCAATTCCGCTCATTTAATCAAACTTATTTGCCGTTTCAATTTACCACATTGCCACTTCGTAGATAAAAATGCGCAATTCCTTTCGTTTAAACGAACCCATCAAACATCTTCTTCCGCTGCCAATAGCATTCATTTGTGAGGCTTGAATATACAATGCAATGAGTTGACTAAGGTTTATATTGATGCAGAATCATGAACATAATTTCCAGAATCAAAAACACAAACTCAATGCACGTCATCACCGATACACCGCTCCACAAACCCAATTGACCACCGAGATCGGCCATCATCTTCACAAGCTTAAAGCACGGCAGTTAGTTCACGAATCCAAGTTTCTTACTCTGAAAACGAACTTACACCGTAGGCTTCGGTCTCCGAAAGAACTTCGAAGTTCAGAGCTTCGTAGAAGACTTCAATAAACGCTCCATTCTCTTTGTAATAGTCGATACATTCATCTGCTGACAACTCGCATTTTCCAACACTAATGTTTAACGACTCGCTGGGCCAATTCGCACACGAATACGAAACGCTGTACGACGGTTGAAAACAAGCCTGCTCGCATTTACAGTCAAGTTTGTCGATCTGGGCCTCATTTTGTCCGAGACGTGTGGTAATTTTCTCTAAGCATCGTCGTGCTGCTGCGTCAAAAACCTGACAATGAGATGCATTTCCAACTGGAAATCGCGGATCACCACAACCGCATTCTTTCACTACCATTTCCTGCAGACAACTTCGATAGCAGCCCTAAAATTAGCTGAGAATGCTAGCAATTAAGTGCACTAACCTCCAATGAGTATCGATATCCTTGGTAGAGATAATCTGAAAACAGTGAACGACAAATTTAAGTGACGAAGAACCTTTAGCTTGACTATCTATAACACATTTTCCGTAGGGCTCGGGAAGACGTTTAATTTTCGCCAGTCGGATACCAAACGAGGAAACGAAACCGGTCGGAGCTGAATAACCGGAGGTATCCGGAAACGGGTATTCGTGTTGATCGTGAACGGCCATTCGTACGCCCACTGCCTGAGCTTAATTGCTTGATTATCATCAACAAATCTCCACACCTCTGTCGTCGGTAGATATTCACTCGTATTGACGTAAAGTAAAGTTCTCAATCCGAAATTTGCTCCAGCACGAGAGCTGACTTTCGGATGAGTGCGATTGTAATTGAAAACAAAACAGTTTCCGAATGTCGGATCGGCAATGTTAATGAAATCGCTGAACCAAAAATAGTTTGTTTGAATGTCGAAGTAAATCGCCTACTTGTCAATATCACACGCTTGTCCATTGAATGAACATTTGTGAATAAACTGATGTTTCTGAGTGGATAATGCGGCTCTTTCTTTTTCTTTCAACTCTGCCATGTAGAACATTATGTTTTCACGAGCCTTCACTACCAACGTTACTTCATCAGAAATATTCTAAACACAAGCAATAGCTGCAGTTATTAGCATCAAACTGTTACCGCAAAGCCCAATGCCTCCATTACTTCGCTTTCAATGGACGACAGTTTTCCGTAGTATTCCCAAAGCTTCAAGATCTCCGTTGCACCATCGTATGCAACACAAAACGTTTCCAGTTTTTGACACAAACATGATTTTCGATTATTCGTAGGTTTCTCTGTTTTTTCCACACAATAACCATGAGAATCACAGGAATCGCATTGTTTTTGGGTCCAAGTTTTCTTCGGAAAACACGGCCATGCATCTTCACTCGTGCGATCGAAAGCACATAAACAGATGTCTGAGTCGTCGGAAGGTTTCTCATGAGTTTCCGGTTCACATTTTAGTCCATCGTCTTCTTCTTCACATGTACACTTTGAGTGAGCAGCTTCGAAATGAGAACTCTCTGATCGTTTAATTCGCTTAGAAGGTTGCATGTCTTTTAACTGATCGTCTATTTTTAGACGTCCGGCCTGCTCAAGTGCCGTTTGATAAGCTTGAAGCTGAAATAAAACGATCCGTAAATTATTGATTGGAAGCACAAACAATCTTTTTGATCTCTTCCACATCTCTAAGTAAAGTATCTTTGTAGGGGTTCAAGTTACATAGTGAAATCGCTGGAAAAGGGGGAGCTAAACATCAAACGTTTATAGCAGTTAAGTTGATCGATTACCCGACTCAAAATTCAGGTGAATGCTTGTGATCTTTTCTTTTCGATTATACTTGTTAATCAAACTACGAGTTTGAAAGCTAAACTGCATGAACGAAAACGTGACCAATAGTAGCCATATACATCTGTGCTTATACGCAGTAAAAGAACAGTAGATTTACTTACCGATAAAACGAGTTCGGAGCTTGTTCCAACCATGGAATCCCGTGACTCGACGTTTTTTCACCAAATTGTTTCAAATGAAAGCGAATACGAGATCGAAGTCCAGATCCTCTTAGGTCTCGATGAATACCGTTACCGACCAACAACAAGTTGCATTGAACTTGCTGATGATTTTGATTTGAATTCACGACATACGGGTACTTAGTGCAAAGACGAGCCAATTTAACCACATCAACGTCGTCACTAAGCGGTCGATAGGCGCTCATTTTCGGCAACTACCAGACTATTCAAGAGAACTTGAAGCGAAGATCCACTCACAAATGCATAACATTCTTCAAAGCTTTCGAATGCAGTCGAAACAATAGAAACGTTTATTGCAAATACAAAAAAATGTTACCGAGTTCATCTCCATAAAGAAAGAATATTTGGCAGTAAATGAAAACGAACCGAGAAATCTTACGATTGTTTAGCTGCTCCAAGTCCCGTGTCGTTTGAACAACTAAAGATCATTTCTATATCTGCTTAAACTCTCTATGTACCTCATCGAATATCGTCCAATTTAACGCTGCGGTCATCGTACGTTTCGTGGCTCGAAGTGTGTAGCCGGTGAAGAATATTCGATAGCCACCGGTCTAAAGAAAAACGGTTTAAACAAAAGCAAATGAATTACTTTATATAAATCAAGAGAAGTTCTGAATGTAGAGGAATAACGTTTCGGATACAATTGGACCACCGTTTTAATAACATCGAATGGTTGAGTGAGTAGACATGCCAAGAAACCACTTGTTATACCTGCTCCAAAACGCAGGGCCGGATTGCAGTTACCCGATCGTTTTTCCACAAAACCGATTTGACGTCTGTAGAAAACCAAATAAAGACCGGAGAACGGAGAGTCCCGAAATATCGTTGGTATAAGGCCCTTCCACAATCCGCGATACGTGGAGTCTCGAATAACACTACGAATAGCATCCAAAATAGTCGACTGTTTGAAGAGCGAGCTCTGAAACACAAACGATCGAATAAACAAAATCGCGCAATAGAAGTTCACTTCAAATCTTGTTTTTATAACAGTCGTTGGTTGCATGATACATGCAGCCAATGTCCGTGTTCCAAAACCCGTCAAAAACAATCCGACAGTGTTCTGATCACCGACTTTTAGTTTTGATCGGACCAAATTCACCGCCGACAAGTAAATGGTGGCTCCGGGAACAACTCGAATTAACGTCTAAACTACAAAATTCACAAGAATGTCAAACCACTTACCGGTGTTAGTCCTTTCCACAAATCCAACGGACCGTTTGTTCGCACCACACTTAACATCAAATGCCATGCAGATTGAGAGCGGTGGTTTAGCTGTTGTCTCAACGTTTTTAAACGATCCAACGGTTGAAGCAGCGATGCTCTATAACATACTTTTACTGATATGGAAAGCAAACTTACGATAAACAAGAACTTGTAGCGCTCACACTCAACGTGTGCAACGCCGAAACATTTGATTGCTGAGTCATCTCTGTGCGAAAAGCTTGCAACTCATTAGACAGCTCTCCACCAAAAATCGACGACTAAAAATTCAATGTAGGACTCAATTACCAGTCATTTATATTTGAAAAGAGAAAATTGAATGGAACTCTTTGACATTAAGAAAACATCATATGCCACGATCTGAAGACCGCAATCAAAACACACGAGACCAGGAACTCGAAAGGTCATTACTCGCTGCGCTCTTTAATTGTAAGCAATTAACGCTTTTTTCACCGGACATTTCACTTCTATGATCTGTTTATTTACATTATGTACACACACTTTCCATAAATAATTACAAGGCGACTAGACCCGTTTGGAACAAAATAAGTTTCGCGGGGTTAGCTTTTTCGATTAGAGAACGCCACTTATTGATTAGAAAGATGATTAGTTTGATAGAATAGGACGTATTCTTATGCGGTATGTGGTCGGGAAGGGTTGTTCAATTAAGACAATAAAGGAGCTGGCATTCGTATTTATGTACACTTACTGAAAACACGGGAAACATTCACGATGGAATGTTGTTCATGAGTTTTTCCACAGAACAATACTGCACTTCAACTCGAACACATGAAGAAGAAGAACGCAGGTAGAAAAAGAACGCCGTAAAGTTGAATAGAAATGATACAAACAGTAAAAATGCATTAACGAAGAAACCCATCAAATAGAAGCAAAAGATTTTAAACGGTTGATGCTCATCGTGCAAGAACTTTCAAAGGTCCAGCCTTAACAATGAGTCCATGTTCGAAGATATTAGTAAGTGTCGTGATGCTTCGCGATTCTTTTGCAAATGCAAAATCTAAAATACAACTTCTGATTCGGCGAAACTTCAAAATTGCTTACCCAACGGTTGCACCAATAACGAATGTGACTAGATTCGAGACGACTAATCCGACAAGAACTTCGAAACGATAGAAAACCCATTTCTTCGTTTTACCCGGTTTGAATTCGAACTCTGATGCAAGCTCTGGTTCGGGACTATTCGGTGGAGTGGTCAGAGCAGAACCAACTTGTCCGCGATTACGCATCACGAATCTGAAACTTTAAACGTCTACCTGTGTGGATTGCTGTCTTGTTACCTGTTGGGCGGAACCGTTTCCGGTCTTGAGCTCCAATCCCAAATCCATTCTAAAACATTTTCCTTACAATTGCTCGTAAAAGTAAGCCTACCTGTGTTTTTACCCGGTGGAAAGACGTCTTTGATCAAAGACAACCTTGCCTGCTCCATATTCGTATCGAACTCAACATGCGGACTTTGAAGACTAACAGGGCTATAAATCAAATACAAAAATAAGATCAAAACTCGAAACCAACCTGAGACGTGAATCGCGATTCAATCCACTTGCTTCCGCACTATCACGATCGATCATAACCGCCTCGACACTACTACACAAACTTGCGCGACTCGGTGCAAGTTCGACCCACGATTCTGCTAATTCTTGACTCATCTCCATTCAACGAAATCCTTCAACTTACCAGTTTGGCTGTCAAGATCATCAGGTTGCAATGGTTGTGCGGAACGATCAACTGAAACGGAACCATTTCCACTCAAATTGCCCAAACGTTTCTTCGTGTCGAAAAGCGGAGGTTGACGATCAAAAAATGACATTTTCTTTTTTGTTTTCGGCCGTCGAATGAACTTTGATTTCGGTCAGACGGACGTCTTCTTGTAACGAAAATTGTTCGAAAAGTTCGACGACGAAAATGTTCACGAGCCTGCAAATTTGAGCAAAAGGTTAATCAATCACAACATTCTTCTCGCTTTTCGATCAGACATCACGCAATACAAGTAATCCCAACTACAAACACGCGTATTGGAGTCTAATAGGAGTATCAACGAGAAGTGTTTTTTACTTCGAATTCATCATCCGAAGCATTCGCTTTGCACGTGATCGCGCGAAGCCAGTTCTTTAATGAGCACCAACCAACTCGTTCGCCTTCTTCCGAATCGTCAACCTGACAATCATATGACGCAAACTGACAAATAGCATCGGGATAACCGGCGAGTTGAGAGGTCGAAAAAACCGAAATGGGAATCTGCGACGAGTATCAGTGCGTGCAAATGAAAATACGCGCCGATCCCATCGCGGAAACGAAAATCACGCCACTGAAGAGTGAACGTGCGAAATTTTCGATTGCACCAAAACTGCGAACAAAAAAGACGATGATCGATGGATGTTGTCAAAAGAAACTTTCAACCAATTGGCTGGAAATTCCCCAATGTTTCGGACAAAATTCGATCTTTTCAATCAAAAAGACCGCGCAAAACGTCTTTCCGACTATTTGCCGAGGAAACCGCACGATCGACGTCGCCCCAATTGAGGACGGGCAAAGAAAAAACACGTGCCCTCCGGTCGTGCACGTGAACTTTCGTGTTTGTCGGTGCTGAAGTGCGAACAAGTGGCTGCAATGGAAACGTTGCAAGTTGCTGCCGTGCGTCTTTGCGCAATTTGGCGGCGCAAACGTCCATTCGGTCGGGGCCTCGTCATTTCGCAGCAAACTGAACGTCGGGAACAAAACGCGAAGATCCGATTTCCACGTCGAGTTCACGAAAACAACGTCAACTTCGCAAAAACAATCATCATAGAACGCAAAAATGCTTTTCAGGTTTCCAGAAAAAATTTTTTCTTTTACAAACGCGAAAAAACGCGTCGAAGAAAAGAAAACCGTGGAAAGTTCAACGGATTTGCGACAACGGACGAAGACCACATGATGTGCAAATCGGGGAAATACGTGCCAAACGTTGCAAAAGCAAAATCGAGTCCAAATTTGAATGCCCATTTGTAGTGGAAAAAGCGAAAGCGCGATTCTTGTCAAACCGCATGACTCCCACACTCCACGCTCTTTTCCCCCTCCCTCGTGGTTCGCTTTTATGGCGCAAACGCACCACTCGCCGCGTTTTCCACTAACGCGGACCACGACGCCTCTAGCACATCGAAAGGAACAACTTCTGCGCACTCGTATGAATCTCAAATGCCACGCAACTCTCGTCAACAAAGAACACGGCGAACGAGCTAATTGGTGTGACATTCGCGCGATCCATTGACATCAGTTCGGGAAGAGCTCTCGAACCGAATTCAGTTCATAGCTGCAAGCCGACTGTAAGAACAAACTAGAAAGAAGCTTTCACGCTCCCCAAATGCTTACAAATGCAAACGGGAAAGTTGAATGAAGCAAAACAGAAACACATGCCGCGACGATTCCATGTAATTGACAGTAATTGCCCTTCGCAATCAATGGCTCCCGTTTAATTGTCTAACATGAACGTCTTCTGTTCACGATCTTCAACTTCGTAGACTTGACCAATTTATCTTCTTTAATGTCAGTTCCATCATCAAACTCGGTCATGTGACCGTGAAAGATGGAAAAAAAGAGCAACACACTGTGGAGCGTCGTTGCACGAGGACGAGCGAGTGTTTTCGGTTGGCCGTCGCTCGCAAAAATCGCACGTACGAGAATACGAGAGCACTCGCGAAAACTTACCCAGCGGCCAATAATCTCGAAACAGCTGACTCGGGAGTTTACAACCTTCTTCGTTGGCCTTCGAATCAATGGAAAGCGAACCGCTCGTTTAATCGCAAATGAAAACCACGCGACCACCATCAAGAAAAACAACTTTGCTTGTTGAAATCATGCGACCGCCGGAACATCAAAGAGGATGTTTAGAAACCAGTAATAATCAAACGATTTCATTTCCGAGAACTTCTAAAAAAGCGTTTTTTGGGTAACGAAAATCTTTCACGATAAGCTCATAAAGCTGCTTAGCACTTCGTAAAAGCAGTCCTCCATTCTTATAGCTAGTTTGAACAAGCACAAAACGCATGTTTTTATTCATCGAAGTCGATAGGAAACAAAGCAAATGGCTTACACTTAGTGTCTTTACATTAATTGACCATTACGCGAAAACTAAGCAGTGATCCAGTTTTTAAGCAAAACTGAGAAAATTTACGATAAAACGGTCGAGTTAGCAGTAGATTTTCCGGTCGATTTGGTTGGTGGACTTTTGATGTTCTTTGAAATCCACTCCATTCCTTCCTAAATTTCGCATGTTCTTTGATCGATAGACATCAAATGTTCTCTGGACGATTCTCGACTACGACTCTAAACACAAACTGACCTTAATTCCTTCACCAGATAACGCTGAACAAGCTTGAATTTGCCATATTCGATCGCGTGATAGCGACAGTAATTGCATTCCATCGGCAATTTCACTTGCTGGTGCGGCGTTGAAAAGGTCCTGAAACAGGAACAATATCTTCAACTACCCTTTGAAATTACTTGTTTGTTGGCGAATACTAAAACGGGAACATTTTTGAGTTTCTCTTCTTCAAGCAACTCAGACAATTCCTGCAAATTGAACGAATGTGAAATGAAAAGGTCGAGAAACTCACCAATGCTGTCTCATCAAATCGCTTCTTATCCGTACTGTCAATAACGTAGATCTAAACGAAATTTCAATTCCTATCAACCCAAATGTTCACTTACCAACACGTCGGTGTTGTCGAAATAGTTTTTCCAATACGGTCGAATCTTTCGCTGTCCTCCGATATCCCACACGTTCAATTTTATATCCTCAGCTACAACGCTTTTTATGTTAAAGCCCTACAAAACGTATAGTCGGTCAGCCCATTTGATTAAACTACCTGTGTTGGAGTGATATGCGTCACATCTTCGGAAGCCAATTTCTTTAAGATTGTCGTCTTTCCAGCATTATCCAAACCTAATTCCAAGATTTAAAGCTACGATTTCGAAAACTTACCCAACAAAAGAATTCGAAGTTCTCGACCTTGTTGGTTTTTGAACTTCTTCAAAATACTCAACAAACCCTAAACCAATTAATGAAAATTAACGCTCATAGAACTCACCATTTTAATAACCAGCAACAATATTTCTGTTCATACTATTTCTAATCAAAAAAATGTTGTAAAGAGCCCAATCAGACGTTATTCAATAACCGTAAAAGCAATTACTAGTAATTGAACTAAGTCTTTAATATCAGTTTGTTGAAGTTACACACGAATAGAAGCTTTTCTCACCGCCGTCAAGACACGTTTTGTCGATGCTCCGGTTCTTGGCACAAATGATGAGAGAGTGCTCAAGTTGTCATGGTGACCTCCATGGCGTGCAGTCGAAAAAACGGAAGATAACACGCGAGTTGCTGGTAATTCCCAGTTCTCCATACATTTAAATCCAAATCAATATTTCAATAAACCACGAGAAGCCTTCGAAAACATCACTTGTTAGCGTGTGAATAAACAGAATGCTAAAACTTATGGAGTTTTTGGTTGTTCGTTGTGCAAATGCACATCGTTGTGTTCAAAAGCTTAAAGTGTTAGATACCACGAACCATACGGGAAGATGACCTACAAAAGCGCATTTTAACGCACCATATCACTTCCGATAGAACACGGATTTAATGGTTCAAGTTCACATAGGTGGATGCAAAACGCACGAATCTGCACCAGACATCAAATTCCAACAACAATAAACCTTGTTCAAACCGATCACCACGTCTCTGGTTGATAACCGAGTTTTTGTTTAGTCGAAGAGAATTGGAAGTATATAAAATGGAACTTTATGTCGGAAATCGTTATAACTGATCGGTCGAATATCTCGAATTAACAATTGGAATAAAAAGCTCACGTTCAGAATGTTCGTCGATTACAGTGAAAGTGATATGTTAGGACACCTTAAGGGGCTTGGATTCAAATGTTCGATTCTTTAAGAACAAAAGGCATTAGCGTTGGGATCGCATCTAGTCGACCCGGTCGTCGAATGAAACGGTGAATCGTATTTGGACTTCGTTGCTGTTGAAGAAACTGTTTTGTAACCTGTTTTTCGTAATCTTTATTCTGCACAATGTAGCCCTCGGTTTCGGAAATATCATCAGGCAAAATCTGAAATCAACGAATGAATATTGCATTAAAGTGTTCAGTTGCCTTAATGTTTTTCTCTCGTATCAATCGTTGTACGGCCGGCGGCAATGGCTCGTAGAGAATGTTCTTTTGTTGATACTGTGAACTGCGCAAAAGGTAATCCAATTCACGGGCCTGAGTTTTGCTGAGCATTGCACCACGAACTTTGTAGATCTTTCCGCCGGCAGTTTTTATAATCTCAATGCCCTTATGTTTGAGAACTTGTTCGCTGTGCTGCAATCCGGTCATCACAGCACCTTTGGCGTCTTCCATTTTCGTTCCAACATAATGAATTTTGCGAATGTAGTGAGTACCTTAAACTTAGTGCGATAACATTTGAAAGGCTAATGTTTTTTGCAATCAAACCACCTACTCACCTGCTGTATCGATGCACATAGTTGCACTAAAGTTCACGATTTTCTAGACTCCAATAATTGAGACTTACAGTGAAAGTCCAAAAATGATGTAGATCATCGTAAAGAAGATGTAAACCTGTTTGGTCGGAACATAATCTCCAAAACCAATCGTTGCCATCGTAATGAAACAAAAATAAAACGCTTCCATGTACGGCCATCCTTCGAACTTTTGAAACAATAGACCACCCAGCGCTGTGTAGGATAAAATCACGACTAAAACCATGAGAATCGGAATTCGTAGCGGTTGTTTTGGGTTCGGTTCTTCTTCAATCTCTTCGGTCATATCGTTCAAATTGATGCTTCCCGCTTTGTCTCCTGACGATTCGGCATCACTTCGTCCCGACTGTGATTGCGTTCGATTGCGACGAAAATGCGAAATACGACGGGAATGTTTACGAACCTGAAACATTTGCAGGTAGATATCTTAAAGTGAGAACAGCTACCTTTTGTTCGAAAGATCTAATTGTCAAATGCAAGTAGTTGAGGAACTCGGACAAAAACTGTCCGATGTCAGCTATTGTTACCAACAGTAATGGAATGCCCACTAACGCAAATCCAATACAAAATACACGACCAGTTGGTGTCATTGGCACAAGATGTCCGTAACCTTAACAGATTTCATTTAGTTAGCAATCCAATCAACGGACCGATCGTTGTAATGACTGTTGTAGCAAAGAAAACGCTGTTCGGATATGTCCAGAGATGTTCATCGGCACTTGTTTCGTTCAGCAAATGCATATTCGTAATGAACTGATTTCTGTAGGCGTTGAAGATTTCAGTTACCAATTTCTCAAAGTACTCTTGACCAAGACCATTGAATGTCTCTCGCGAAATGATTGTATCGGAGTTGTGAGTCAAATTCCAAATACTCTCTTGAAATTGATCGCGTAGGCCGAGGATCGTTTGTATTTCATAGTTTTTGGTCTGAGGATTTGAACGATAAGACTTAAAGAAGCTCAAGACTTACAATGATTTCGTTGGGACCTTCGATTCGTTGAAATATTGCAGCTCCAATGAGCAAATAGATTAGAAGCAAAAGCACCAATCCAACGTGTGGTAGAATGAGCTTTGCGTACTAGAACCAAAACTCAAAGTTTTTTCGTATTCTCTTAACTTACGGTAATGATCTTTTGTCTACGTGTCATCGGAATATCAAAGTCGCTGTCTTCTTCTTCATCCGATGGAAGACGAGCAGCATTGAGATCGAGTTCCAACTGCGACGAACTGGTCGAGTTGTCGCTTTCATCTGAGCTCTAAACAACAGAATTGGAACATTACTATAACATGAGACTTACGATACGAAAGTTGTCTTCTGGTGGCATGTAAACGGTGTCACGGCGCATTTCGACAAAGGTCTTTAGATCAATGAAGAAGTAGAAATATCGGCGGTGAAAGTGCAAGGAGGATTACCACATCGGTAAGTGAACAAAATGATCGACTGCTCTAGACGTCTAACTAGAAGCCACTACAGAGATCAATAAGAAAACAAAAACGAATGAGGAACCTACGAATTTTGCGGTGAATTTTGCCACAACGTTTTAGCGTTTTTGGTTGTATTTGCCGCAAAGAGAACAAAAAACGTCCGTTTCACTTGATCAACCTTCAGCCCGTGGCAAAAGTGTGCTTATTAGCCGAGCTCGAGATCAACGGCCATTGCATGTCAGGTTTTTTGGCTCCGTGGATTTCTATCGGCACTTCCCGTTTTTCTTTTTATTTAGTAGTGAGTGTTTTGTTAATTATATCGATGCTATAAATAAGCCGACACTTTAATTTAAGACCCTAAAAATGTTCGATAATGATGAAGAGTCATTTAGTTTATTCTCGATATGGTTCGTTAATTGAAACTTCCAAATTAGATGATATCGTTGGAGTCTTCATGACATCACGAATTGCTTTGGTTAACGGAAATTTCCCCTGTCCACAGCGTCCGGCGTGATCATCCGAGTCCAAAGCGAAGACCATAACACCGCCAATGCCCATTGATTTGGCGAACTTGGCCTTTTCACTTACACTTCGAGAGTCTTCGATACCCAACCAACTTGTTCCTTCAACCAAATACGGAGACGCAGCGTATTTGTCCCAATAATAGTGATAGTTTGTTGAGTTCAAATAACCACAGGCCTGAAATTTTCTATCAAACATTTTCTTCGATGAAAACTCACTCGTCTATACGGAATAACACCTCCGTTGTGCGCGTAGCCGGTTACTGGAGCGTAGGGAAAGTGCATGTGTTTTGACAGCAACTCAAATCCGATACCGTAGACCGGAATACCAAAAACGAGTTTGGATGGAGTAATTCCCAAACTTAACCAATACCTCGTTGCATACTCCTTAAATTTCAAAAGTTACAAATACATGTTGCAATACTGGTAATCAATCAAACACGAAGATCATGTAAAGACTTACAGAATTGATTCGACCAAGCAGAAGAATCTCGTAGGGTGATGCGTGAAGTGGTGCGTTGAAGCCGGTAAAAGGATGCCAACGAGAGTAAAGATGGAAATCGTAGTTCATTATTTGAACCATGTCTGTGTATCTGAAACGCGAAATTAAGTTTTAGACATTACACAACTCACTTATTGAGAGCATTTGCATCATAGGCCTTCTCGACGATGTTGTACATTGCACAAACGGCGACGGTCAGTAGAAGTCGATGACCACTTGTATCAAAATCTTCACGTAATTTCTTAAACAAAAACAGTTAATTTATACGGTTATTTATACATGCCTTCAATATGTCACTTAATCCCTGTCTATCAGTGGCTCTTGCACCTGGAGACCAGACCTGAAATACTCAGTTCCGTTCATTTCTTGTTCCTCTTGAAAACGCACTGGAAATTCCCAGTCAATGTCGAAGCCATCTAATTTGTTTGCGATGAGATAGTCACGAACCACAGCACTCAGCCCATTTATTTTTGTTTGATCAGTTGCCTAAAAAAGTGGTCGATTGACCGAACATACAATCAACTTACAATTTCACTCATGTACACGTTAGCCGGGGTTAATGAGATCAAAATTTGGAGCGCGGGGTTTTTACGCTTCAGTTTGTTGTATCGATGCATCATGTCTTCGGCCGGAAACTGAATACCGGCTTCGTTGATTGTGCAGTTATTTATGATGATCAAGTGAGTGCATAGGTTCGGATCGATCTTCTCCGGCTTCGGATTGCCACTTCTAAACCAAGAACTAGAAACCTGAAGGTTATAATCGAACTCACTTTGCGTAACAAGTCATGATGTAGGCATTAGCAGAGTAATTTGAGATTAAAAACCACAGACTAATGTAAAAGTACAACATTCTGAAGTTCAATGTCGACGTTCTTTTCGAAAAGGCTAAACAGCAACAACATTAACGATAATGGGAAGGATTCCGATTCAGAACAAAAGTGAGTGCAATCTATTGACTATCGATAGTAGTTGATGAGGAAACGGAAACGAATTCACGATCTTTAACAACATTAAATTCCTTAATAAGACCGAATGAGAGCCGCGTTTATTCTCCAATTATCATGCTCGCAAACCCGAAGGTTTCAGCAAGAAGTCATGACCGTTTTTATCCTCCTCGCCAAAAAGAACGGATTCTGATCTCCAGCTGTCGCGTCACCTTAAAACAAACAAAACAAAATGCGCCATCGAGAGAATCCTTAGTTACGTCGTGATGAGCAACCGGCTGCTTCAGTGCATCGGTGTTTTTGAACTTTTCAGAAAAAACGACGACGACATTTTGTAACGGAAAGTCGACTCCACGATTCTTTCGGAAAAAAGCGGCGAAAATCTTGATGTTTTTTCCGCAAAAAATCGAATCTACGGAAACCACATTCATTCGAACAGTCAAAAGACATTCCAGAGGAATCATCGACTTCCTGTAAACCCTTTTACTTCCACCATCAGCTGATTGTCGATAAGATGACGCTTGCAATTGATGTGGTTTGTATTTCTTGATCGAATATCATGAGCTGTCCGTCACTTGGGGGAAGCCAACAAACGATCGACTTCGTGGTCTCAAGCGTCGCACTTGGGACACTCCCTAAGTTCTTGCTTATCAAACTTTCGTTCCGATTTCTCAAATTCTCAGACAAACACGTGGTTTTTACTACGAAACTTAGTCGGAAGACTGTTCCACTATTTCGAATCAATAGATTCGGTAGTTTAAGAAGTTGGAGATAACCGTGTTCTCTTGAAAAGATGCCAACAACTCTGTTTAATCACACAAATCGGAAATCTTATCGGATGCCTGAAAACATTTTCTGTCAACTTGTTTTAACCCATTTGAAGACAAATAAATGGTTTCTTAATAACAAATCGATATCCAACATACTTCAATAAACGTTCACTCATATATGAGTGATTATCTTCAACTCTCAAAGTTCAGATAGAAAGTTTATTTTTGGCATTCACGCATCTTCAGTAATGAGAGTTGGATCTTCGAGCAATGCGGGACTGAGTTGTTTGACGATTGCCGAAAAGCTGGGACGATCATCGGCGTTTTGGTTCCAACACGAAAGAGTCAAAGCGGAAATGTGTGACGGCATGTTCGCAGGAGTGTCCATGTGTTTGCCGGAAAGAACAAGAGCTTTAGCTTCGGCGTTGGTGAGTCCAGGATAAGGATCGGATTTACAGTAGGTGAACACTTCCCATATCATCACGCCGAAAACAAAAAGATGAGAAATGATAATTGATTTACCGAAGCTCCAGACATCCGATTTTTGACTGAAGGTACCACAACGCAAAATCTCAGGAGCAAGATAACGGACTGGAAGTTTTTGAAGCCTCAAATATAATCTAATTTAAAAGTATGAAGTAAACTAACTTTTGTTCGCGTTTCTCGGCAGTCGTAACCGAAAGACCAAAATCCGAGATTTTGACCGTAAGATCGGCGGCTAGTAGACAGTTTCGAGCCGCAATGTCACGATGTAGCACGCCCTTACTAGCCAAGTACTTTAATCCACGTGCTGCGTCCGTCAAAAATCTGAAGACAAATTGGTGAAAGAAGAGCATGAAACCGAGTCACTTGATCATTTTGTCGGTCGAGAGATTTGCTGCATGCTCTTTGCAGTAGCTCTTTAGCGATCCACCCGGTGCCAATTCAAGAACGACGATAATCGGCTCTTTTTGCGATGCAACCCCCAACATTCGAACGACATTCGGATGGATGAGTCGACGATTGATAGAAGCCTCTTTGACGAAATTGACACGTTCTTGTTTGCCCATCTTGCCTTTCAAAGTCTTTGCTGCAACATCGATGGTTTTTCCGTTGGTTGTCAATTGAGCCAAAAAAACGTCTCCAAATGAACCGGATCCAAGTTTTTTGCCCAAGCGAATTGAATCGTGAAGAATGTACCTGCAAGAGTAGGTGTCATTCGACTCTACTGACTCACCAATCCGGGCGTTTGATCGGATTGATCAGCTTCGTGCCTTCAGATTGAAGTTCCGCTTTCGATGACTACAAATAAAAGAATCAAAAATAACGATGGAAGACTCACTACGTAGAAATTGATCAGTTGAATGATCGTATCAAATGGAGCATTAGCGCGAATCATCCAACGTTGCGATTTGTCGAGTTTGAACAAAATGTGTTTCGCTCTTCCTTTCCAACGAACAGAAACCGCCAAACGTTGAGCATTGTCCAGATCGGTCATTCGCACAAGGAAATCACCGTCTTTGCTAAGCAGATCTTCGATTTCGTCTCGTGGCATCAAGCCATGATACCTGAAAAGAAAGCCGTAGGTCCACTTTCACTTCTTCATTTACCATGACTGGTTGAGTAAAGTTGAAGCCTCAGCTTCGCATTTGGACTTATAGACTCGGCTTCCGACTTTTCCACGTCGTTCTTCCGCTCCATCCTCGCTGACCATCGTTTGACCAACATCCAGTTCTTCGGTCTTATCCTCCAACTTCTTTGGACGCGATTTGTTTTTAAAAAATAAAGATATAATCAATCGCTTTAATCAAACCCACCCCATTTCAACGGACGCCTTCGATACCTTCGGAGTCTTCGTGTTGGACGCCGGTCGATAGGCGGGACGTTTTTCGCGTCCAGTCGCTACGTTCTTCTCATCAGTCGTCTGAGTTGCCGCCGGGTTTACAAACTTTCGCCACATGATTGAATCCAAACAATTCAACGCTCTCAAATAGTCGATCCAACAAAATGCATGGTTCTTAAACTCACAGAAATATGTTAATTTCTGCAAATTCGATCAATAAGTACGCATTCTCATCTACTTAGTTTTGTTATACAAGGTTTGGAACTTTTTGTTTTCTATTTGGAGTTTTAATGCAGCAATTTCGATCGGCGACGAGGAAGATTTGCCGCCGCCTGAAAAGTCAATTGCAAACTCGATTTAAAGCAAAAAATGCCCGTCTTAAAAAGTTGTCCAACTGAAAGAAAAGAGCGACTGATCGCGAATTGACCGATTGATATCGAGTCACTGGAACAGTTCAATATTTAATAGGAACCATCGACGTACTTGAACGCGCGCTTTCCTGGTGCAATGAACAAATTTGCTGTGATTTCTGGACCGTTGCTCTCGACCGCCACTTGGAACTTCGAACATCACAAGCCACGCAACTCCATCTTGTCAAAACAACCAACCCTTAGAGAACAATTTGAACGGATGGGAAGTGAGTAGTTCGAAGGTCGCGTAACCAACGCAACAATCAAATCGTGCACAACAAGCAATCAACTCACTGGAACCACTAACTATGCCAATGAAACAATTCAACTAACAAAGGTGACTCGCGGTATGAAAACAAGCCGCTCAATCAACTGCAGGAATATCACCGAACCGGCAACCAAAGCTTTCTTGTGGTCATAATGACTCGAAGTTCTAATCGAATTATATGACAACAACTGACAACAATGTTCGGAACCGTGATTTGAATGACTGTCAGTTGTTAGTGATATTGTCTACCGATAGCACGTCTTCCGGCTACGACTACGATAATGGCCAAATTCGGGATTAAGGATTTCGAAAACTTCTTCGACATGTAAGTTTTCTGTTTTTGTTCTTTAACGGTTTTGATTTGATTTCAGTAAATACGACCGTAAACAACAGCGCCTCTGTCTTTTCCAAGACAATCTTGGTAATTGCCAACATCCTGTGGAAAGGACTGGATGGCTGTGGAACCAGTGCGATGGAAGTTCAACGATCACAGACTTCTGCCAGCTAGTACGACAGAAGTCTCCCGAGGCTCATATCTTGTGCACGAAACACCAGAAGACTCGACGTGATGATCACAACGTCTACCACGACCCGGGGTTAAATCCCATCGACGAACTAATGAAGCGAGTCCTATATGAAAGCCGTTATGCTTTCATTCCCGACAATGGACATGCCGCTTGGTATCAAAAATTGCTAAGAGAACTCAACTGGATGACCGACAAGCAGAAGATCGACTTAATGGAAATGGTCCTCAACCATCTGGGTTCGCCCCGCCAGAAGAGAGCGTCGCTAGCAGCGATATTCAACCGAATCAACGAATGTCGCAAATTTGATTGTTAATTCTAATTGTTTTGATTATTGCTTTATAAATTTTTATTGACAAATTGAATGCACTCGATTCATCACCTCTGCTCACCGGGAGTTCAAATTGCTCGTCTCCCTGAGCCGACACCATCGCGCTGCAGGACCCGCGGTCTTTCGCACAGCACTCGGCCCACTGCTTTCTCGGAACCGAGCTCGCGCTTGGTCGTCTTTTCACTCGCAACCGCCGACACTTTGATCGGAGAGCGCAGTCGGTCGGCAGGTCTAAAGATTTTTGCAGACTAGAAAGAAGCGCTCTTCGGTTTGACCGCTTTCCTCAAACGTAGCTCAAAATGGAGCCACCCGGCGACTGCCGATCTTCCCTTCCCCTACGAAATTGGAAAGATTTTCTCGGTCCCCAAATAACCGAACAGCGTTTTTCGTCCCGCCAGCGCAGCATTCAAATTTGAATGCGTTTTAATCGATAAGCTTTCATAGTTGTCATCAGAAAAGGTAGCCCTAATATCGCAAATTACCAAACCGCAAGAACGATTTCATTTGATGCTTCTTTTAAGTACTAAATGAAATCACACAAATTGTCTTGTAATAAACTTGCTGTTCGCGCTTTGAATGATCTTCGTTTTTCATTGTCTAAAGTGGAATGATTAGCTGCGAATAGACGACCGTTGGAGAAAGCCGTAAAGGTTGGCGACACGAAGATTTTTGACCTGTAAATATTCGTAAATTTAATACGTTCAATTCGATACTTACATACTCTAACCGTTCTTTCTCAGCAATTTCAAAGCCAGTTGAGCTTCAGATGGCAGAGTTTGTGGTTTACAGGCGTTCTCACGAATCACATCCTTGAGCTTGTAGAGACGAAGATCGTTGATATCACGTTTGTAACGCAATTAAGATTGGAAATGCTAAGAGAAACCAATTAGTTTTGCTTGAATGTGGTTCACTTTTTCCATTAGCTTCATAACCGAATGACGTTGAGCGCTGATGAAACATTGCAACACGATCCGAGCCACTTGAACATCGTGTTTCGAAACGAATTGACGTAGATGCAATTTTTCGTAAGCTTCAGCGAATCATATCATCGACTCCACGTTTCTGATGGTGATTGCAACCGATCCGGTTTTCGCTGATTATGCACGAAGTTCGGCGTAAAGCTTCGAAATTCGCTCGTCCTCGATTTCCAATTTCGGATGAATGTTATCGCGAGCATAGGCAATGTACTTTCGAAGAACTGTCTGTGGAATCAACTGCACACCGGAGATCGCATCGTAACGTGGCAAATCAGATTCATCGGCCACATTGGACGGTTCACTTGTTGCCAACAGTGTTTGACCGTCTTTGTTGGTTTGACGAGTCTGTTGATTGTCCGGATGCATTCGTCGATGATTGTTGATGACAAAATCCGCTAACAACTCGTCTTCCACAAGATCAACGGAATTTCGAACAACGCACAGAATGTCAAAACGCAAGAGAATCTGTTCAGTCAATTGGACGTTGTAATTAAAGGTTTTAGAAGAGTCGTAACGACTATTCACAGGATTAGCGGCAGAATGACTGTGCAACGAGCCTAGACAAACGATCATAAATGTAATAGTCAAATGATCGCACCTGAAAAGAAGTAACAATTCCGGCCTTGGAAACAGAAATCGACTGTTGTTCCATTGTTTCGTGGATTGAAGTTCGAACGTGGTCTTTCATTTTGTCGAACTCATCAATCAAACACGCTTTTGTTAGCTAAAACCATCGCACAGGCTTCTAGAGTCCACTCACGAGTCACCGGATGACGTTGAACGTAGGCAGTCAAACCAACCGACGACGCTCCTTGACCGGTAGTCATGACTGAACGCGGTGCAACGTGTGGAACGTAGCGAAGAAACGGAGACTTTGCAGTTCTCGGATCACCACAAAGCAAAACGTTGACGTCGACGTGAATCGCGTATTTTCTATTTGGATTCCTGGCTTCACCGCAAAACAACGCCAACGTAATCGCTTGTTTGATGTTCTCATGACCATAAATAGTCGAAGCAATTGATTTGCTGTCTCCATCACGTGCACTCATTTCGACTGAGAATTTTCATTATTCGCTTCACTTGAACACAAGCAGATAATATTATGCGAGTACCAGAATGCTTAAATTTCGAACTTCGAATCGCTCACGCCTTTTTTGCCTTCTGCCATGGTAACAACGATTTTCGTTAAAGATCGTAAGTTCTCCAAATTTACGTGGACGAGTAGTTTCCAATCAACGAGTTTCAGTACTCAAAGTTGCGGATGTAGTAGAATGTCACCTTTAGTCTTATTGCTTGTCAATAGTAAAGTGTTAGAACCCTGGGGAACTATCGGCTAGAGATTTTTTATGAGTACTCTAAAATACGATAGCTAGTAGACGCTTTTGGCGTTTTTTAGTCTGTAATTCGCTTACTACTTCGCTCACATCCGACCATTCCGATGCTTCTTCTGCGATTGTTTGAACGCTTTTCCTTCGCGTGGAACGTTGATCACTCATCGTGCCTCTTGCACTTCAGTCAACGGTGGACAATAAGTGGCCTTGTTGCTTCGATTGTCTCCTTCTTTACGGCTCTTCTTGTTACTGGTACCCTCTATCATTGTATATAATGTTTTTGTACATAAACTCGCCTATTTATTGTTGACAACAAACTAACTACCGAGTCATTTCTGTGCGTTAAAGACGTTTGGCTTCACAATACTCTTACTCGTTGTACAAAACTAAAGCGAACAACGGAGAGATTTCTAAACGAACAGAAACTTTGTGTTATGAAAGTGTTGAACTTCTACGACATTATCTGAGCATTCGTTTACTTTTGACTACGAATTCGGTTGATGCAGTCGAAGCGAATGCACGTGAACGTGGAAATTCGACTTTGAATTCGGCGCCTTGAGCGGCAGTTCGCGTTGACAACAAACATTTTTGGACGTCACACCAACAGAAATCTTTCTAGCAATAAACTCGTGGTAATACGTTTTGCGTGAATGGCTAACAACAGATGTGATTAGGCAAATTATCGAAAGATATTCACTACCTATTCGTCGGTTCAACAATTCTTCCGAATTTATGATAGAAATCACACTCCGCTCGTTTTTAAGCGAATTTAATGGCTCGTAGGTGTTTTACGGAAGATTGTTTGAAAGTCACTTGATTGTAGAAAGTTTATCGTCTACTCATCGCTGTTGGCCTTTACTATTCTACTTGCATTGAAGTTGGACGGGATTATAACGGCAAGTTTTGTCGTGGTCTTCATTCCGCTATGGGTCGGCGAATTAGTTGTTCTCGTGGGTTTTCTCGTTGGATTCGTTGGATTTTGTATGAGTCCACCGGCTCGGTAAGACCTTAAATTTTGATTTGATTTCCATTTTCTTTCAGCGCTGATGCTGGATCACGTGTCGACTTTATTTGCATGTGCCTGTGTATGATTCAGCACTTGTTGTTGGTGGCATTCGAAGTACTCTGTTGCTACAAATTGGAGTTCATCAATGAAGAGACGCCGGGCGAAGATATCTCGTGGTGTTTCGTGTTCACGCCGCTCTTCATTCAAAGTCTATTTGCAATGGTCGTTTCGGTATATTGTATTCGACATGACAAATCATTTGAAGTTAGTATCCGGTTTCAGCGAATTTACGAACCGGTTGTTTTAGTTTGAAATGTTCTTCGCCATTAATGTCGTTCAGTTCGTGTTCATCGCGTTCAAATTGGACAACGCACTTCATTGGAGTTGGGTGATTGTGTTCGTTCCGACTTGGATCCTCTTTTCGTTGTGCGTTGTTGGCACCATGTACTCGCTCATCATCGCCGTCTTTCTCAGCCGTTCGCTTTTCATTCTCAACCAACAACGTCGAACTCAAATCTTTAACTCGGTTTGTCATTTGATGTTGGCGGCTCCGTTGATCACCTTTTTCGTGTTGTTGACCAGCAAACTCGACGCTCTTCGTTGGATCAACGAACGCCCAACACAAATGTCTTATTTGATCGTCACGATTCCGTTGTTTATATCGTTGTCACTTCTCGTTTTCATGGCTTTTGGTAATCGACACGGAAATACGTGGTGGTTTGCGATGCGAAAACCGTTTTGCAATTTTGTTTTCGACGCCTTTCCGTTACTACGACAATACGCCAACATCAGCTATCGAATCGGATCGGTGGACGAAACGGTGGAACGACCGTCACGCGGCATCGGATGCGATGAGCCGCTTTGCAACGGACCGCCGCGAACTTTGTCTTCGATTCGAGTTGCCACTCAGTTGTGGTCGATTGAAACTCCCGACTAGTCGACGGATTTTATTTCAAATGCTAATCTTTTGATTCAAATTTCCTAGTTTTGAAATGAGTTATTTGCAGGTTTATTTCGTCGATTGTATATTCAAGAATTATAGTTCTTTGCGGGTTTCTCTAAAGCCAAACACGTTTTTGGTTAGGTCTCTTCTTTTATAGTTTGATTTCAAGTTTGTTTTCTTAGTCACTTTTGGTGAATAAACTGGTTTGCTGATTTCGAGAATACTCGTGGATAACCGTTTCATTACGGAACAACTAACTGAACTACGTGTTGAAGGTCTTCTCTAAATACTCGACTGTTTAGGCTTCCGAATGAACTCGACGAACAACAAAGTGTTGTTGTTAGGTGATTCGGGAGTTGGAAAGTCGACGCTCACCAACACGCTCTGCGGTACACCGGATTGTCGACCAGAGAGTACGGTGGGTGTTTCGATTAAAGTAAGTGGTCAGTATTTTGCTGTCAATTCTTGAATTCTCTTCAGGTTCTTGCTCATCAATTTGCCGCCGGAACACCGCAAGAGTCGACCGAAATTATCGAGTTATGGGACGTTGGCGGGACTTTAATGCATCGGCAAACAGCGGCGCGAGTGTTTACGGAAAATGTTACCGGTCTCATCTTCGTACACGATTTGTCGAATACTCGATCAGAGAAGAATCTCACTCAATGGGCTCAACTGCTCGATTACATCAAACCGGGATTACCATCACCTCAACGTTTCAACGAATTCAATAAAATGACCGACATCGTGGAGAACGTTGGTTATTTGCCGACGCTTGTTGTCGGCTCGTGTTTGGATTTGGCACCACATCGTGGAACACGTGAAGGAACAACACCGAAATTGGGAAGCATTCGACATTTCGAGTCGATAGCGTTGGATTGTCGTCGTGAAATCACTCCAGCTTCGACCAATCGTCTGTTAATTTCTCGTTTCTTCGATGCGGTTTGTGTTGTGAAGTCGAAGAGCGAGGATCCGGTGGCAAACCAACGTCGTCGTAGATACTTGTAATTCAAAACTTCTGTAGATGGTTTTTGGTTTTAACGGGTAAACGAAGTAACTTATTAATAAAGTGGTTTAATTCACTTTTTTAACTTTATTATTCAATGCAAAACGTTAAGATTCAATGCCTATGTACATAATGCATAACAAATGAGTAAAATAAGAAAACTGATGATTACAATAAAATGCAAGAACCCGTTTAAGTAGCAAAGGCCGGATGATTGCAGTTGTCGATGTTAAGAGGATTGTTTTTAACCGGATTGTCGTTGTTACTCGATTCATCGGATAGGCGATCGGAGACAGCAGTTACAGTCAAGGGATCCAATGGCATTTGAGATAGTGAGCAGATCGTACGATTACAAAGACAGGACTCCAATATCGGACGCCATTTCAACGGTCGTCGGCCGCAAAACTCGTCACGCATTTCACTTCCAACGACATCGATGTGAAAGTAGCGAAAAGGGTCGGACGGTTTAAGCGGCTCCCAAACTTGTGGAGAATCAGGAGGACCGTTTGGATTACTGAAACAACTGCTCAATAACGTATTGGAATTAGTTGCATACCCATATTTGACGAAGTTTGTGAAAAGCGTGGAGAACACATCGCACATTTGCAGATCAGTTGGGGTGGGATTGAAGTTGGCAATTATCCCACGACCAAACAGATAGGGCAACTCAGAACAATGTGTGGCACCTAAAAAAATTAGATGCCTTTTATTTTAAGCCAAAACTTACCTTTGAATGGAAAGAGAAAACCTGCCAAACCGAAACCATATGGATTACAGTAGTCGAACGAATAGAGATAGACCGGAGCTTCTTTTTGAGCTGCCGATTGTGCCATCTCCCAAACACCGTTAACGATGGCCATTTCGGATATCAAACATAAACATGCGGCCAAATACGAGTTTCGATCTTCGCGATTAATTCCATTGAGATATAAGTCCAGAGCAAGTTTTTCGCGGGCGTTTTCGTGAATACGACGTTTTCGAAATTCGTTCATGATTTGACGGCGAACTTCTTCGCGGAATGAACCACGTGGGGGTTTAAGTGCCGCTGAAAACCACAGGTTCACAGCTTGAATTCACATATTAAACTTACTAAACAGAAGGCCCTCAAATTCACAGATTCCAGTAACGGTGGGTTTCGGCGGTGCTTCTTTGCGCAATTCGTCCAATGGTTTCGGGAAGAAATCACCATCATAAACCGGAGTTAAATCAATGGCTCCACCTTCGTTAACGCCGTTCTTGCCCAACATACTCAACTCAAGAACTGATGTTGGTGCTTTTCTGAACCATTCGACTAACGCTTTGTTCTGTGCATCACGATCTACGAAAACACAAGTTAAATAGTTGATGAACATTCAAAATTACCGTTAATCATTGGAGGAACATAGCCGTGTTGACAAGCAAAATGTAAACTTAGTTCTCTGATATTCTCCGCTTGGTTCGTTGCCCACGCACACAAAGCACTGCCGCTCATTGGCATCATTTTATGAAACAAATCTCGGGAATGAGGACTCAAATGAAGAGCATCAGTCGATGCTCCACCAGCCGATTGTCCAAAAACTGTGACGTTGTTTTTGTCGCCTCGGAAATTGTGAATATTTTGTTGAACCCAACGAAGAGCGGCCGTTTGATCCCTACAAAGATTAGATGATTAGAAAACAATGAAGTATTACTTACCATAAACCGAAGTTCCCTGGACAACTGCTATCTCCCATACTCAAGAAGCCAAAGAAACCGAGACGATATTGAATTGTTACAACAACAATCTTCTTTTGACACAAGATCTTGCAAATACCAACATCACCGTAGTGATAAGACGAATGCACCTACAAATAATCAATTACTTTGATAAGCCGAACAGCACTAGTACCGAGTATCCACCTCCGTGAATCCAAACAGCAACCGGCAGCAACTCGTCGTCCGAAGTATGTGGAGTGAAAACGTTCAAAGTCAAACAGTCTTCGCTTTTCGGATGAAAAACCGTCAACTTTTCAATTGAAACATCGACATGTGGACAACGAGCTCCGAATCGCGTACAATCACGAACGCCGTCCCACGATTCTGGCGGTTCCGGTTTCTTGAATCGAAGATCACCGGTCGGTGCACGAGCGTAATGAATGCCGAGATAGGCGTCCACGTTGTATGGATCAATGTTAAAAGTTTTCCCACGTACTAAACCTTGTTCCGTTTGTACTGGTTTTGTTGGTGTCCATTTTGGACCCCACAATGAAGATGAAATTTGTCCCATTTCTGAAATTTTCAATCAATTCAAGTGCACAGAAACGAATATTCCGATAATCACGGTAGATGCAATGAAATGATAAGGAATTGAAACAAATCGTCATACAGTATTTCGAAATGATAACCCTCGAAGAATGTGCTAGCAAAGTGTTTACAAAGATTTTCGATTGTTCTTCCGAATCAGACATAAGTTTGTAGGCAGCTGCACAGAAAAACGAGAAGAAGGAACCGAATAAACGAACAGGAAAATTACCAAATTGGCTGAATGACGAGACTTCGCTTATAAGCGGAAGTGATGCAGAGAGGCAGAGTGAAGTTCTCTAACCTCCCTCCACAAATTCCCGAGTGCGGAGACCACTGACCAGTCGCAGTCACTCGCAGTTGGCGATTCTCAGCGTGGCATCTCGTGGGGTGCGAGTGACCGAGCGGTTTCGCATCCGACGAAATCGCTGTGATTTCAACATGTCAAACGGACATTTGAGTTGCGTAACAAAGCGAATCCCAAACCTAAACCACCCAATTAGCCTTCGAGTGGATTTGGAATTCATAGACTGCTTATTCGAGCCTCTTTGGCAGCAACTTACGGTCTTCGCTCACCCGATCGCTGCTCTTAAATCTGACCGCCAACGAGCGTAATTGAAAAAACAACAAAAATTTAGCGATCTTTGAACCGCCAATTACCGCGCGACTTGTTTTCGTGTTTTGAAATCTGCAATTTGACATCAAACTTCCCGTTCGTCTTTTCGATTTACAGATTCTTTTGCTTAAATACAAACACACGTCCATGTACACAATTGAAGACAAACAAACTCATGAAGAAAACGACGGTCGAAGTACGTGGAGACCGGCGAGTCACGTTGTTTGTTTGCGGGTTATCAGCTCAACGATTCCAAGGAATAAGAAGCTTTCACCAGTTCCATTCGATTTCAACAGCTGGGAACAAATAACAAGGTTGTTGTTGTCGCAACAATGCTGCTAAAATTTATCGGAAATTGCAAGAAAGAAGAAGAGCGTTTGGAGGAGCGAACTTTGTAGTTTGAATTGAAATCTCTCACGGAATTTCGTCCACTTGGAATACAAATTCTGAATTGTGAGTGTATGGAGGATGGCGTAGAAACGAACGCAAATAACCAGTAGGGTTCTCTAATACACGATGATGATTTTCATAAAAGTTTATAAACGTTTTTAGCATTCCGATCGTCTTCAAACTCAAGGTTACAACCGTCGATTGAAACTTTGAGTCCACGAAAAAGTTTACAAAACGTCTCAAAATTCGCTCCTCAAACTTTGGAACGCAAACGACGAACGTGAAACGTAACTTTAGCAGAAAAAGCCTTTCACTTCGACGTCATCGTTCTCTGTGAGTTTCAGAGGAAAATTTGTTTTCAATTTTCGTCAGCACGTTTCCAAAGTGGTGAGTGATCTCCAACGACGATTGGAAAGTTCGCGAAACGTTCGAATTGCAACTCGTAGTGTTGAGAGAAACGGAAACACAAATTGATCGGCACTGTACGCTCACAATGTGAACACAAGATCGAAACCAGAACTTCAGCGAACAACTCCAACTCTTGACACTCGAACCAACATTCCGTTAATCCGCACAAATTGTTGTGTCACTCAATTAGATTGGAACCAAACGTCTGATGTACATTCTTTGGCGTTCACTCGCTTTTCGGATTAAACTCGCTTCTTCATGCCGCTGGCACTTTTGACGTCACTTGTTTTATCATCAGTAGAGGCGAAGATTTCGTTTGTAGACGTCTTCGACCACTTTGTTTACTCGACCGTTGAACACTTTGGAAACAACTTTTACTGAAGTATTTACAACAATTAACAGCTTTTGATTATTGCACAATAAAAACGTTTGTTCACGTGAATCATCGACTCGTTGCAGAGGTATCTTGACGTGACGAGATGACAGAATTCATGGTGGTCGACGAAGCGACAGTGTTAATGCGTAGACTAGACGCAGCCAAATTGTTGGTACTCGCCTTGGAACTTGGCATCGCCCACGATTGACGGGTATCGGAGCCCCATTTTGTGAATACAACGATCGGCAAGACGGCCACCAACGCAGAGCTATAAAACACTAACGACCACTCGTCTCGTGTGCCTTCTTTTACTATCCATTTCGTTAGAATTTTATTGGCAATACTCGACCAAGCTACAGCGAAGAAGCTGATTCCCGTAATGACACCGGAAAATGCGGGTGCAAGCTGAAGAAGTGCTGTCATACAACCGGGAGTATGTAGACCTTAAGAGATGGTTATAAGGATGTCAATTTACTTTCACTTACCAGCAAAAGTCATTGCAAAACACAGAGCAATGATCGCCAAAGCGGCGTTCTGATCGTCAAATTGTGGAACACATAAAATGCTTAGTGCTAGTCCAAGAGAACCGATCGCATTGAAAGTTTTACACAAACGTGTTTGTCCACTTGGAATACAAATTCTGAATTGTAAGTGTATGAACGATGGTGTAGAAACAAACGCAAATAACCAGTTGTTGTTACAAAACAGTTGACTGCGGGTTAAACAGTGATTTATTCATGGTTAAGCTTGAGCGATTATTTCGTGGTTGTTTTCGGCAAGTATTCGTGATGGGTGGCCAAGAAAGATAACGCGCCGCGCTTGCGTGTTTCTCAAGCGGATAATAAAGCGCGCCAAGAGTTTGCTGTTGGATTTTTGTTCGCTTTGTGAGCACTTTTATTCGCTCTTGTGGTTTGCGTCTTGTTAAAATCTTACTTGTTTGCAGCTAAATATTATATCTACTTCACCAAAAATGGGTTTCAACATTAAGCAAGAACTAATTGATAAAATACAACAATTCAACAAAAAAATGAAGAAGAGTGAGTTTGAATAAAATTTGAATTTTCTCGCTTCATTTGGAATTCACTTAAGATCGGTTTTCAACCAGTCGTTCATTCTGCCCTTTTTCAATTCTGAATTCATCATGATGGGAGGACGAGATACGAAAACACCTTGGGCACCCCCGCGTAACCAATCCGGCTACATGGGCAGCAGCAGCAAACAATGAACACCGATGGCGACAACTCGGCAACACTTTCGAACTACCACAACCAGCCCGGCGACGAACAGGACGTTGACAGACACCAACGCAGAATCTCCCCTTCATTTGTCTGCGAGATTGGAATAAATTCATTCATTCAATTCATCATGGAGCCGATCAAAGTTTTCAAGTGCGCAGCTACTACCATGCTCACATTGGACGTCAAAGTTGATGAGGTGAATGATGACGCGATGTTGGCAACCGGTGATGGTGTGTGACTCACAAATTCTTGCATGGGCTCAAACGCTACAATGTTACTTCACTTCGTTCCAAAATTCGAGTTGTCTTGAAGGACATGGTCATCGAGGTTAGTATTTTTTGTTGCTTTTGTAAGCCCCTTTTTTTAGGAGGTCATCGACGACGAGGACTCCGAGTACTACAGCTTTGATTTGAAGTTAGAGTTCACGGACAAGCGCGAATATAAAAAGTTTTTGGACCGTCTCGATTCCGTCGGCTACAACGATCCAGTTCCAGAGCAATAAGGTAATTATCTTTGAATTTGCGGCGCTAACTAACAAGTTCCGATTTTAAGCCTGATCTTTGTCGTGGACAGCGATGACCGAAACTTTGATCCGGTTTGTTTGTATATGTTACGGCCTTTTTGTCAAATCGGGGTTTTTTTGTAAAAAGACCGGTCCATTTGTAAAAGTCCCGGTCGTTTTGTCAAATGTCCCGGGACAAATATTTAATAACTATTTTCAAGTTAGTTATTCAATTTAAACACGATATTTGAAGAAATAATACAAATGAATTCGGACAAAAATTGGAGTTCGATTGACCGCCGTGAGAACAAACACTTGCGGAAATTTGGCCACACATTTGCTATTCGTGTTGATCAATTTTTCGTTTTCCCGTAGTCATTTGTTTGCGCTTTAAGTAAATTTGGTAAGTTATAAGATCTTGTATTATATGATACGGTAATTTTAGATAGGCATGGACACGTCGGGAGAAGCAGAGGAGTCAGAGAACTTAGACGAGCGACTTCGATTAGAAGCGGCCCAGCGTTTTAAAGACGCTTTGACAACGTTTATTGCTGCTAAGAAGTGTTGTGGTATGAAACAGAAACCGAGTACAAGCGAACGCTGAGTGCCTTGAAAAGACACGAAGAAGGATTGAAGGTCCAACACGCAAATGACTACAATCTGATCAAACGGTAAGTTTTGCGTTGGACATTTAACATTTGGTTTTCTTTTAGGTACAAATGATGACGTGTTGGTCGCAAGTACAAACTGTTCAAAAAAGATCTACTCGGCGTTCGATCGGACAAGTGCTTTCAAATACTGTGGTCTGTCCACACATCAAAGGGACACATCGGCCGTAACATCATGTTGCGCGAGTTGAAGACTCAAGGATATGGTGGATTGAGCAAGTAGATTAACTCTTCTTTTGTTTTTTCATTGTTCTTGTCGCTTTAGAGATTTGATTTTATCATTTTTAAGCTGCTGTGAAGTGTGCAAATTAAAGCAATCAAAAGTCAAACGTGGAGTGATTGTCAAGCCCATGGTGGAAAGAGTTTAATTCTCGTTGCCAATTAGATTTAGTGGACTTTACATCAAAGGCAAGTACGTTTCCACCTTCTTATTGTCTTTGCGTTCCAGGCCGACGGTGACTACTGGTACTTTTGACGTCACTTGTTTTATCATCAATAGAGGCGAAGATTTCGTTTGTAGACGTCTTCGACCACTTTGTTTACTCGACCGTTGAACACTTTGGAAACAACTTTTACTGAAGTATTTACAACAATTAACAGCTTTTGATTATTGCACAATAAAAACGTTTGTTCACGTGAATCATCGACTCGTTGCAGAGGTATCTTGACGTGACGAGATGACAGAATTCATGGTGGTCGACGAAGCGACAGTGTTAATGCGTAGACTAGACGCAGCCAAATTGTTGGTACTCGCCTTGGAACTTGGCATCGCCCACGATTGACGGGTATCGGAGCCCCATTTTGTGAATACAACGATCGGCAAGACGGCCACCAACGCAGAGCTATAAAACACTAACGACCACTCGTCTCGTGTGCCTTCTTTTACTATCCATTTCGTTAGAATTTTATTGGCAATACTCGACCAAGCTACAGCGAAGAAGCTGATTCCCGTAATGACACCGGAAAATGCGGGTGCAAGCTGAAGAAGTGCTGTCATACAACCGGGAGTATGTAGACCTTAAGAGATGGTTATAAGGATGTCAATTTACTTTCACTTACCAGCAAAAGTCATTGCAAAACACAGAGCAATGATCGCCAAAGCGGCGTTCTGATCGTCAAATTGTGGAACACATAAAATGCTTAGTGCTAGTCCAAGAGAACCGATCGCATTGAAAGTTTTACACAAACGTGTTTGTCCACTTGGAATACAAATTCTGAATTGTAAGTGTATGAACGATGGTGTAGAAACAAACGCAAATAACCAGTTGTTGTTACAAAACAGTTGACTGCGGGTTAAACAGTGATTTATTCATGGTTAAGCTTGAGCGATTATTTCGTGGTTGTTTTCGGCAAGTATTCGTGATGGGTGGCCAAGAAAGATAACGCGCCGCGCTTGCGTGTTTCTCAAGCGGATAATAAAGCGCGCCAAGAGTTTGCTGTTGGATTTTTGTTCGCTTTGTGAGCACTTTTATTCGCTCTTGTGGTTTGCGTCTTGTTAAAATCTTACTTGTTTGCAGCTAAATATTATATCTACTTCACCAAAAATGGGTTTCAACATTAAGCAAGAACTAATTGATAAAATACAACAATTCAACATAAAAAATGAAGAAGAGTGAGTTTGAATAAAATTTGAATTTTCTCGCTTCATTTGGAATTCACTTAAGATCGGTTTTCAACCAGTCGTTCATTCTGCCCTTTTTCAATTCTGAATTCATCATGATGGGAGGACGAGATACGAAAACACCTTGGGCACCCCCGCGTAACCAATCCGGCTACATGGGCAGCAGCAGCAAACAATGAACACCGATGGCGACAACTCGGCAACACTTTCGAACTACCACAACCAGCCCGGCGACGAACAGGACGTTGACAGACACCAACGCAGAATCTCCCCTTCATTTGTCTGCGAGATTGGAATAAATTCATTCATTCAATTCATCATGGAGCCGATCAAAGTTTTCAAGTGCGCAGCTACTACCATGCTCACATTGGACGTCAAAGTTGATGAGGTGAATGATGACGCGATGTTGGCAACCGGTGATGGTGTGACTCACAAATTCTTGCATGGGCTCAAACGCTACAATGTTACTTCACTTCGTTCCAAAATTCGAGTTGTCTTGAAGGACATGGTCATCGAGGTTAGTATTTTTTGTTGCTTTTGTAAGCCCCTTTTTTTAGGAGGTCATCGACGACGAGGACTCCGAGTACTACAGCTTTGATTTGAAGTTAGAGTTCACGGACAAGCGCGAATATAAAAAGTTTTTGGACCGTCTCGATTCCGTCGGCTACAACGATCCAGTTCCAGAGCAATAAGGTAATTATCTTTGAATTTGCGGCGCTAACTAACAAGTTCCGATTTTAAGCCTGATCTTTGTCGTGGACAGCGATGACCGAAACTTTGATCCGGTTTGTTTGTATATGTTACGGCCTTTTTGTCAAATCGGGGTTTTTGTAAAAAGACCGGTCCATTTGTAAAAGTCCCGGTCGTTTTGTCAAATGTCCCGGGACAAATATTTAATAACTATTTTCAAGTTAGTTATTCAATTTAAACACGATATTTGAAGAAATAATACAAATGAATTCGGACAAAAATTGGAGTTCGATTGACCGCCGTGAGAACAAACACTTGCGGAAATTTGGCCACACATTTGCTATTCGTGTTGATCAATTTTTCGTTTTCCCGTAGTCATTTGTTTGCGCTTTAAGTAAATTTGGTAAGTTATAAGATCTTGTATTATATGATACGGTAATTTTAGATAGGCATGGACACGTCGGGAGAAGCAGAGGAGTCAGAGAACTTAGACGAGCGACTTCGATTAGAAGCGGCCCAGCGTTTTAAAGACGCTTTGACAACGTTTATTGCTGCTAAGAAGTGTTGTGGTATGAAACAGAAACCGAGTACAAGCGAACGCTGAGTGCCTTGAAAAGACACGAAGAAGGATTGAAGGTCCAACACGCAAATGACTACAATCTGATCAAACGGTAAGTTTTGCGTTGGACATTTAACATTTGGTTTTCTTTTAGGTACAAATGATGACGTGTTGGTCGCAAGTACAAACTGTTCAAAAAAGATCTACTCGGCGTTCGATCGGACAAGTGCTTTCAAATACTGTGGTCTGTCCACACATCAAAGGGACACATCGGCCGTAACATCATGTTGCGCGAGTTGAAGACTCAAGGATATGGTGGATTGAGCAAGTAGATTAACTCTTCTTTTGTTTTTTCATTGTTCTTGTCGCTTTAGAGATTTGATTTTATCATTTTTAAGCTGCTGTGAAGTGTGCAAATTAAAGCAATCAAAAGTCAAACGTGGAGTGATTGTCAAGCCCATGGTGGAAAGAGTTTAATTCTCGTTGCCAATTAGATTTAGTGGACTTTACATCAAAGGCAAGTACGTTTCCACCTTCTTATTGTCTTTGCGTTCCAGGCCGACGGTGACTACTGGTACTTTTGACGTCACTTGTTTTATCATCAATAGAGGCGAAGATTTCGTTTGTAGACGTCTTCGACCACTTTGTTTACTCGACCGTTGAACACTTTGGAAACAACTTTTACTGAAGTATTTACAACAATTAACAGCTTTTGATTATTGCACAATAAAAACGTTTGTTCACGTGAATCATCGACTCGTTGCAGAGGTATCTTGACGTGACGAGATGACAGAATTCATGGTGGTCGACGAAGCGACAGTGTTAATGCGTAGACTAGACGCAGCCAAATTGTTGGTACTCGCCTTGGAACTTGGCATCGCCCACGATTGACGGGTATCGGAGCCCCATTTTGTGAATACAACGATCGGCAAGACGGCCACCAACGCAGAGCTATAAAACACTAACGACCACTCGTCTCGTGTGCCTTCTTTTACTATCCATTTCGTTAGAATTTTATTGGCAATACTCGACCAAGCTACAGCGAAGAAGCTGATTCCCGTAATGACACCGGAAAATGCGGGTGCAAGCTGAAGAAGTGCTGTCATACAACCGGGAGTATGTAGACCTTAAGAGATGGTTATAAGGATGTCAATTTACTTTCACTTACCAGCAAAAGTCATTGCAAAACACAGAGCAATGATCGCCAAAGCGGCGTTCTGATCGTCAAATTGTGGAACACATAAAATGCTTAGTGCTAGTCCAAGAGAACCGATCGCATTGAAAGTTTTACACAAACGTGTTTGTCCACAATCACTTCGTTGTCCGAGATACGAAGACAACGAAGCGGATAGTGTTTTGCTTATGAAAAGAAAAAAGATCGGGAGTGCCGAGAGCATTCCATTTTGTGTGGGCGAGAACTTCAAAACATCTCTCATGTAATTGGGAAGAAATTGCAACATAACGACAAGTGGATATTCGTGACAAATCAGCGAAAATACGTTCGCATAAAGCGGAGCTGATTGCATTAGATTTTGCCAAGGAATACGTCGGGGTTGAGTTCGTTTGCCGATACTTTCACATGCGATTCTAAATCATGAAACAGTTAGATCGAAAGTTCAAAATCCGCGAAATAAAGAAACGCGTTTCTACTGACCTCGACTCAATGAAAAGACGTTCTTGATTGGAAATACAATACTGTTTCGAGGGCTTGTCCGCACCCATTGGCAACCAGAAGATGATAACAAGCGCGGAAATCATTCCGGAAAGATAGAAAATCGATGGCCATCCTCCTTCCAAATCTGTGCGAGTGCAAAGATATCCACTTGTAGGCATAATAAACAGCGTACCTAATATTCAATTGTTAACAGATCTTAAAAAAGCTATTCACCTAATTGTCTACCCGAGGTTATAATCCCAATGGCAGCTGCTCGTTCTGAACGTGGAAACCAACGAGTAATCAAAGAGTTAACCGCCGGCGACATGCACGCATCCGAAGCTCCAACAGCTAAACGCGCCAAAACGGCCCACCAAAACGACTGATCAGCCATTGCCGGTAACAACAAATTTCCAATTGTGCACAATATCAAGCTCAATAGGACCATGAACTTTCCGTTCACTCGATCAGCATATAAACCGGTCAGCAGCATCAACAACGAACCGGCGTTTGTTGCGGCCAAAACAAGACCTTCCTGGAAAATGATCTTTAATCGTATTTGATTCGAAGAATCTAACCTGATTGGGCTGCCACGCTAATTTGCTTTCATCGCCCGCATCCTCATGTGTCGGACATTTGATCATACAAATCAAAGCAACGGACATGTTTGATGTGCTAATTGCAATCGTGATATAACAACACATCAAAAGAACTGCAACAACCAGTCGAAAGCTTGGAAACAAACGAGAATCAAGTTTGTAAAGGTCACCATCTTCTAGTCCCGAATCATCACTTCGATTGCTGCTTGTCGTTGATTCTTGACGTTTAGTTGACCAAGCATTCGATTTTATTGAACCGTTTGAGTTGTACGAACTGACGGAGTCAGTAGATTTCAGGTCCAGTCCAATACGAAAGATTTGTGAGGGATGAAAGTCTGAGCGTCGAGTTGTAGCCGTCGGATTCTTTCCGGGAGGATGAAGAGTCGTGTTTGCGATTTCACGTTTCAATTCGGGTATGCTTTCAACTGATGAACTGGAAGTGCTTAGTATATTTGAAGATTCATCTACGCTTTTCGGAATATACAATGGTGATTCTTTTTGTTTGTGGCTGTCAAAGGTCTTAAAAGTCGATGGCAGGTACCAGCGGTTAGTTGAACTTGATGCGATAGTATCGGGTAACATTTGAGCCAAAAACTCGGGGTATAAAGTTGTGGAAGAGTCCGGTTTAGGAGTCATCGAAAAAGCAAACAGTATTCAAAGAACCGTAGTAAAATGGTCAGAACGAAAGTAAAGACCCGATCATAGAACGTGAAACGAATTAGATCAAATGAACTGAGTGTAAAAGGTTTTGCAGTTTCGTTTTGATCTAATGAATATTTCTTTAGTACAAAATCGCTGTACTCTACGCGCCCTTCCCAGCGATCTCCACCTTCTTCCGTTCCTTTTTTCTCGACCGACATTCACGCACACAATGCAACAAGAAGAGATGGAGCAGTTTATACAGGTAGGTAAACCGCAATAATCGTTACGCAAACCGAACGGAAGTGACCTTCGTTCGTGCGTTCGATAACCGGGCAATCAACGGGGCGAAAAGAACGAGCAAATTGAAACCCTGACGGCGTTTTTGGTTTTTTCAACTGTCTCACGACGACCAATCGATGTGATTTATAGAAATTAAGAGGTGATTGATGTCTCTCTATTCTCTCTTTTTCACTTAATTATCGGAATCGACTATGTAAAAAATGGACGTTGTAAAGTGAACGAAATGACGAAGAACCGTCTGGACGTCGTTGACTTACTTATTGTTCGCAAATCAACTTCCTGTTTCCGCGTTCGGAAGTACCTTCTGGTTTCGGTTTTTCCTGAAGAGTTGCCACAAAAAGCCGATGGTTTCTGTGGCTCGTGAAATCGAACATTGTGAAGCTTTCAAAGAAGCTGTTTATTTTCAAAAATGCAGAATACGTGGTTTAAAGTTGTTCCAATTGAAAGAAAACTTTTGATTGACCACGACAACCGTTTGCTGACGACTTTAAGAAACTGTGCAGCATTTCCATTTGTTTGATCGATCAGCAACAGTAATTGAAACTGACAACCTCAATCTTCTGGTTTGTTTGGTGTAACAAAACTGAGAAATGAAAGAAGGCCGATTGTGGGATTTGAAAACCGGAAAACCGTTCGTAAATTACCATCGTTTTGTCGCTTAAGTTTGCCGGTCATTCATCAATCTCTTGATGAGCATCAGCTCCGTTTTGTTCGCGTAGTCAACGAAATTGCGGCAAAAATCGTTTTCAACCGGAAACAATCTGCGAATTTGTCGAAGCGCCGTGTTCTGACCATTTGTGACCGTCAATTCTTGATCCTAATTTGCTCGTTTGGAATTTGGAACGACAAGTGTTTTCAACGATTGCTAGCAACAAGCCCAAGCTCCAATGAGATTGAAGGTCGTCTTATTTGGTTCGCTGCAGTTTTTCAACAACATCCTTCGAATGATCGTATGATGTCGTTGAACGTAAACATCTTCATTGACAACTAAAATACCCAAATTTATTCGCATGGAAATTATGCTTAATATTATGGCATTCTATAAGCAAACATATCCACGAATACTGAAACCGGATATCAAGGAGTCTTTAACTTTGTTTGGCCAAAAGTGATATTGTTCTCGCTATCGCTACGATCTAATGACAATCACAATACTCGCATAATCGAAATAGAAAACCAGTTGGTTAATGCCCGTTGACGGAAATCAATTCGTTTGTTCGTGAACAGGACTCATCTGTAAGATCTCGTCCTTCGCATAGTCTTCCGACTCGTTCGCTTTCGGTAGAGATTGTAGATCTCGTTGTTGAGTTTGAGGACTTGCCGTCGAGGCTCGACTGTTTCGTTGTTGTTGTAACAGACGAGTTTGCAGTTCTCGTAGAGCAATTTGACTAAACACAACATAAAAATCTATAAGATGTACAAATTACCGTTTCCGTTCAGCTTCACAATCCGCATCCAACTCAATGGTCGACTGTTCGACCACAGACGGAAGTGATTGTTCGATTTTGCGCAAAAGCTTCAATTTCACTAGCATCGTGTAAGCAAAGTTGCCGACGAAAACTGTGACCGGACGTAGAGCACGTGGAAAGATACTGAAAATTGAAAGTATAAAACGAAGCTTAAGAAAGCAGCTAACGTTGACCATGCGAAATGTTCGCTATCATCACCAATAGAGTCGTTGATTTGACGACGTTGAAAGAAACGCAGATATGTCCAACTAACTTGAATACCAACGGCAGTCTGAAGAATTACTCCTGGACGAACAAAACCAAAGATGTAAAGGACTACCAGCAGAAACAGTGCACTCAACGGTAAGTGAGTGTTTTTCAAGCGTCCACGGGTTGTTGTAAAAAGGACAGAATCTGGTAAAAACTGTAACAGCAAAAAGTCAACAAACATTCTTTGGCGTTTACCTGTTTGACCGCAACCAATGCTCCGGCACTCAACGATGCTATTCCATTCAAATTAGTATAATAGAAAAAGTTCAACGCATTGAAGACGGCGAATGAAGACAAACCCAAAGTTGAGATCAAAAGAGTAGAGATGAGCTAAAGAAGACGGTTTCATATTGCACTCAAAATGATCGCATACCTGTGTTATAAGAGTGAATTTGATAACTTCAGGAATACCCCAGACGGGTTCAATAATGTGAATAAACTGATGCAGCGTCAAGATGCTCCATCCCAAAAGCAGAAGATTTGTTTCCATAAAACACGCGCTGAATGGCCGCCATAAGTGAAAGAGGAATATTGAGTTCGGAGTCAACGAAAACACATCGTAGAGAACCGAAAATTGTGATAGCAGATAACCTAAGCCATTAAAACGGTCAAATGAACTCCAAAGTTACCTGCACAGAAAACTAAGACACATGTTTGAAAGACGAAACGTTCAGCTTGGAACCATTGTCGAAGATTCTGAACGTAGACGCCAACATTCGCGGAGTTTATTGAGCGCATTTTTTGTTCGAACAACAATCATTCATAGTCCAATTATCTAAAGCAACTTGTAAACGGAATGTCTTGCTGTCGAACTACCATGAATCTTCGTTGATTAGCAAAACTTTTCGTACAAATCGAAGAGCGAACGATTGAAATCAGATCACGTGCTATCACTGAAAACATGAAGTCAATGGTTGAAAGTTTCGAATTTGGATAACACGAAAATTACGTGATTCAACTTTAGCAACACGACAACTTGAGCGTGACGTCGACGAAGTTATGCAACGTCGCTTATCTCCAAAACTTGAACATCAACAGGATCGCGCAGACGAAAAGAATTCTTAGTCGTGGCAGTTGCAACGGAAAACCCGGAAATCTTTCACGTTGAGACAAAACTCGAAGCTCATCAACAGGTTCTAGCGATCTCATTGCATTTTATGGCAGTCGTTAACCGAAGTATTTTGTTTCTGTTGTTTTCGTAGTTTAGGTTCCTGGTTTCATCGATCACTTTAACCTTCGCATAGTCCACCGTAGAATTAGTCTTCAAGGTATCTTTGACTGTTTATTTACAAAAACTTGCCAGATCATAAGAACAAAGTTAGATAGCAGAAAAGGAGTTTCAATAACGAAGAATGAAAGAAAACATTTGCACTTGAAAGATTTTTCCGACAATCGATAGCAAATTGCGATGTTGAGCCTTATACGGAGAGTATGGCAAGAGAATAATGTCAGCCAGAGCTGCGCTTGAAAGTAGAGAACCTGAGCACATTTACGGACTTTTCATCAGACCATTGAGAAAATTGACGAGAACACGATTAAATAACTCGGCATTACCGAGATGTGCCAAATGTTTGCCTCTGGGAATCACGAAATGGCGAACATTTTCAAAGACCTTGAATGCCGAACTAGCATCAATACCTATGGACGAGTCCAATTCGCCACGAATTATGAGCGTGGAAGGTAGACGAATGCTTGCATTCAGTTCGTGACTATCCGACAGTGCAACTCCAACGAATCCTATCAGACGCTGTTTTACATCGGCAACATGATTAAGGAAGGGAATAAGATACTGTCCAGCCATACTAGCACCTATCAAAACGAACATTTCATCATTGGATTGTTGAATATTGTCGAGAAAATGCTGAACGAAAGTTCCACGTTCTTCTTGTGTTTCGAATCCTGCACCTTCACTTCGTCCGAATAACGGAAGATCCAACGCCACACTCCGATATCCATAAGCCGCAAGAATCTAAACAAAATCAAACAAATCAAAGAACATTAACAAACCTGAAGAGTATTAATTTCTGACCACACAAACGAGTCGTTAATTTGATCATGAAACAGAATCACCGTACAACAACGATCGGGTGTTGGCTTCGTATAAATGTAGAAGATTTTACGTCCATCGATCTCCGTTGTTGTGCTTTGAACCATCGTCGATGGCTGGTCGACGTTGTGAATGACGTCGTCGAGTTGTTGGGTTAGTTGCTCTTGAATGCCCATTTTCATTCAGTACTTTGAATTTAACAGTGCATTCTAAACGATCATTCATTCGAAATCAAGTGCAAGAAACTACCTTATGGAAGTTAAATGTGAGACCCGTAACAAAGTAGTGTAGTGAAGAATTCAATCTTTTGACTTTTACTAATTAGTTCTGAGTAATTACGATTAATTACGTTAACGTCGATCTTGCGAAATGCAATGACTAACACCTTAACCTTCGAGTTATCAGCGTCTCAAGTGAAATCGATCAAAATTAGTGCAATTAAAACCGAATGTTTCAACAACGTACAACCGAATTGATTTTCGTTTGTCCAAACGAATTCTTGTTTTCTGATAGTCATTGGTATTTCAATCGTATAGAAGAAATTTGAGACTTGTATTCTACTTCATGAAGACCCAATGGATTCTTGTGTTTCAGTAATAAGCTTGTACTGAAGCTTAGCCTGTGACTTCAACATGAACAAAAATGTTAGAAGCCGTTTTTACATCCGAGACTTCTGTTCAACGCAAAATATACGAAAAATTGGATTCAAAAATCGTTTTAAACAAACTATCTGTTTGGATGTCGACTACTGAATGGCGTCCCTTTACAACAGTTGTTTGTGAATCGTTCCGGACCTTGTTCAATCGTCGAACTTTGCTTAATCCAGCTGTCGTCTTAAACGAGACTTCGAATTACGTGGAAAACGGAACAAACCCCAAGGCAGCAGTTGGCATGCAGGAAATGTTTTTTCTCTCGTCTTTCTAATTGACGAGATTCCAATTTGAGTGCCAAATTGCTGATTGGCAGGCCGAGAATTTGTTTTCGTTGCTTTGCATATTGTCGCTGCCAATCTTCGATTCTACATGCTTATCGCAAGCACCCAATTGTTTTGAGTAGGTCGTTTGAATCACGGAAAAGATGATGGATTAATATGCTTCACGATCTGTCTCGTCGGCCAAATTGCCGTGCTCGAACGGTCGAAGACCAACTGTTATCCATGCAGTCAAAATGTTTGTTGAGACCCAAAAGTCTTTTTTCGAAGTTTTGTATCCTCGACAGCCATCAAAGACTTCGATTCGATCTGTTGAACTTGTCTCAAGTTTTGATTTCGTTGCGGCCATTTATCAATCAATTTGTCGCGAGTTTCTTTCAATTTGAATGTGAAAGACGATTATCAAAAGTGGAGATAAGCACACAACTCATGTTAGTGCGAATGTCGAACAAAAGCGGACGTTAAAATAACTTTATTGGTCGGCAGCTCTTTCCGTTTTGGTCCCGTGTTCTTCCATCAATTTGCCTTTAATTTTTGATAACTAGGAACTTCAACTCGTTTTCTAAGACCACCCATAATTTGCTACGGCAATTAGATGCACGATCGACTATACTCAGTTTTACATGGTAGATTTCATGGACACCGGTTTCATTTGTGTTTCTTTTGTTTTGTGAATTTCAACTGTTTTCTAAGCCTCACGTAAGTCGACAAAGATATTCGACTCGTAAGAAATTTTGATGTTTGCAAAGTTTAATCTCACGACACAAAAACATGACTAACTTCCTGGACCCTTCAAAACTTCGTTCCATGCGAACGGTAGGATGTAGAGTGCGTTTTCTGGAGCAAAAGCTCAAGTAATACATTACTCCCGAATGTGAGTGCAAAATTCGATTTTTGGAGCTTCATTCGTTGGTGTTTACTCGGACTTAAGGTCTTCGGTGCGCCGACGACCGTCGTTCTGCATCGTCAGTTTTTTGCCAAAAAACGAAAAAGTCTTGATGTTTGCCATCAGGAATCGTGCCGTTAAAGTTCAATTCCTTTACTCTTCTTTTCTGCTCCAAAGTCCCTCATTTGAATGCTAAATGAGCACGGACGTGCTTCAGATGGTTTTGGATGAGCAGTCAACGGCATTTCAGCCTCCTCTCCCGCTGATTTCCAACATTTGGTTTTCGTTCTCGGACAATCAGAAACCGCAAATTTCTTTCATTGGCCTTCAACTTTTACGAGGTCCATTTGACTGAAATGCGGGAACTCGATTTCACCGGTTAGTCGCTTCGCAAGCTCCAATTGTTATTCAAACATACGATGCGGAGTGTCATGTTGTAGACGTTGAATTGCTTAGGTCACAAAACTTGTAATGCCACTCAGAGTTAACGTTGAACATAAAGACAATCGGACCAAACGTTTCGTCTTTCAATTATTTGGATTGGCGTGTGGAGACCAAAAACCGTTTGATGATTTTAGTCAAAGTTCTTAATCGTCGATTTGTAAGCAATCAGTTCGTTCTCGTGAGCACATAATCGGGGTCATGAGCGTATTAGGCATTCCGACGATCTTTTCCCCCGTTCATTGCGCAGTTTGAGTGTTGATGACAAGACGAAAACTGAGCAAACTCCTTCCCGAAGCTTTTAAAACAGAACGTTCGATCATTGCTCGACGAACTTTCGTAATCTCTCGTCAATGAACTTAAGTGGTGCTTATCAATTTCGTTCGTGCCATTTTCCGTTAAGGAACTAAAACAAGAATTGGAAATCGGTCTGAAAATTCTTGGGTGCGAACTCATCACGTACGAAGAGAACTCCAATTTTTCCGTTTTTGGTTTGTTTAATCGCGATCTATTCGCTTCCCGTCAATGAAGATATCTGGTGGGTTTCGAGAGAAGATAAACAAACGATTAGGACCAAAAAAACGAAATGTTTTCGATTCATCGTGTATAATAAGATCAGACAATAAACGCGCCGACTGTTCATCAATTGGATTATTCTTCAGAAAAATCATCGGGATTGATAGTGTTGTTCGGCCGATTAGACACAAACAAGCGGAAGGAAGGAACGAACTACTGAACGCATTGAGACTTCTGTTCGCTTCCGTCGGAAGGGGGCTTTCGGTTTGAAGACCGCAAAAATGGAAACGCAGTCCCACAAAAGTTGCGATCTTTCCGGTTTGAGCCAAACATCTCGCTGCGGATATATGCATTTTGTGTGCGTTCAGCCCGCCAATTTCGAAGCCAAAAACTTCGCCGGGAACATCGAAATCTTATTGTCAGTCGTCCTTTTCTGCTTTATCGTTCTTTTTCGCTCCGCCCTCGTTTTGATCTCATTATAGCTCTCGAGTGCGAAACAACGTCACGGGCCCCCAAAAGGAACGTCGGCAAAATCGATTGAATTCGATGTTCTTGAGTTGTCTGTTTGATGCTCTTTCTTTAATTCAATTCCGCGACTAATTACCTTCGTATTCACCTGCGTTCTCGGTGTCGTCCAAACGAACATTCCAATTCCCTGCGGCTTTCATTTTGCAATTAGCACGTTCAGTTCGTAGCCGAAAGGTCATTCGAGGGAATTGAGTTCAAAGTTGTCGCGACATTCCAAAACATCTCCCGTCGTCGTATACGACTAAAAGTGGGCGTTTCAATTAATTTTTATGCTAATTAGTCAAATGTAGTTATAAGGCCTCTCCAAAACAACTGGACGTCTGCAAAGAATAAACGCCATCAAAAACGCAAAATAGAAACGCGTGTCCTCCACGTGAGTATGAGCAAAAGCGTCCCGAAGAACAAAAAGCCAACGGCCACCGACGTACCTGCGTCCGAGAAGACGGCGCGCATCGATAGCCGGTAGACGGCCAAACGAGCTGACGCCGTTTATACGAAACTTTCCTATCGTAATGAGAACTAATACGTTCAAGTTATGATATCGTGTAGATTGCTTCTTCTTTCGTCTGTCCGGCACGCTTCATTTCGCCGTCGCTGCTCCTCACGTTTTTTCTTGAATGAACTGGCCTCGGGCAAGAATAACAAAGCAAGAGTATGAGGTTGTGGCCATTTTATGGCGACGAGAACGAAAAAAGCCAACGACGCGAACAAACTCGACACGGGGCGGGGAATTCGGATCGGGCCGAAAAAACGAAAAGAAAAACCAGTAAACCTGGGAAATTTTCCGTTGACTTTGTGAACTGATCACAAGTCTCTTTCCGGCGCATCATTTCGGCGACCACTTCCAAGCTCGACGTTCGATACGCTTGTTAACACGAAGACGTTTTCTTTCAACGACTTTGAAAAAATTTGTGTGTTTGCGTGGCTATTTCGCTAATCGTAATCTCCAAACACTTTGACATCCAGCTTCCTTTGAGTGCATCTTTGCAATTGTGTTTTAGTCGACGACCTGATCTCTCATGTTTCCAGTCGCTTCAACGAGTTGTGTCGATTACTCGAATGGCCTTTCTTTTGCCTCAAATGAACTCGATCGTTTCAACGACAATATGCGGAAACGTTTATTCGATTGCGATTACTTTCGTGTGTAACTCGCTTTGTCCTGTTGTTATGGAGATAACTGGTGATGTTGATATCGTTTTGCTAGCAAATTAATCCGCTATGCCAACCCTTTGAGCTGTTTTTTAGGCCGAAAACGCTGTTGCAGCTTTTTCACGATCGTTAAAAATCCACATTTCGAAGGCGACTGCTCGTATGCTTTTAACGGAAGCATCGCTTTTGTCCTCAAACAACGTAGATGCTTTCATTTTCTTCACGTGTTCGTCTTTTGGGATTGCGCGACAATTCTTTTTTTGTCCAGTCACGAGCTGTCGCAATAGGCTAATTAGTAGGACATAAACAGCAAGCCAATTAAACACAATTCGCATCATTTCCTTTGAACCGTCTTTTTGCGTAACGTTTATTTTAAACCGTGAAGCGTATCAGATTTCAGATGCGTGCAAAATAATAAGTTTTTTCGTCTACACTGCGCATTCAAAGTGCACGGTCAGTTTTTGAGCTTCGCGTTTAAGCACAAATGTAGGACTTGCGATAGAGGATCAATAATCAAATTTGACAAAACTTCATTCCTATCGCTTGTATTCACTATTGGATCTAAAGAATTTTCAATGAACCCGCTAAAATATACATTACTTTCGAATTGTGTTTCGTACTCAAATTCGCGGTGTTTGAGAAACAAAAGTAAACTGAACCTTCGGGATCGTAATCTGAGCTTTTGTTGCACCTGAACGAAAGATAAAAGCGGATATATTTTGCGCCAAAAAACCCGTCAAAAGGCTTATGATAACAAACCCAAAATGGTCGATGAGCACAAAGGTCATCAGGAAGACTAGTTGGTCGATTATTTGCGTATTCTGAACCGAGAATTTGCTTCTTAAAGCTGTGCACTTGACGGATTCGTAAGTAAAATCCTGAAATCGGAGCGGAAATTTACGTATTTACACACGCATTTTGAAGCAGTTAAAAGCAACACAACGGTTAGGATAAATTTCACATTTTGGATTCGTTCTAAAACTCAGCTGCTTTGTATGTTTTGCGTACGTTCACTCACTGGACTCGACTTTTCCCAAGATAACCGTTTGTCTACGAAACACATGAGTTTACGTCTCAGCGGTCGTTTCATGTTTATGGTTTGTGTGTTCGATTAATCCAAAGGATTCTTTGTTTTCGATTGAAACTAATCTTAATCTCATAATCGATTCTTCTACTTCGCACTCATTTGGATGCTCGAATGTTTGTATGAACAGTTTGGAAGCTTTAAAAACAAAAGACGTGTACCTATGCAACGGAAGGTATGTAACTTGAGATCTCACGAATTCCATGTTTTGTATTTGTTTCGTCGAATGACTTGAAACCCTTAAGTTAGCACAACAACTGGCGGTTATGATTATTTGATGGGATTGAAATTTCCGTGTCGAGTGACGCTGTTTGCGTTGATAAGAGAAGCATAATGCCGAATGAAAACGCGTATCGGCACCCGCTTCTACTCCAATATCCTAGTGAATAGGCAACAATTTAAATCGCTTTTACCGGATGTTTTATCGGATTTCCGGGCCTTTCAGTTGACAAAAAACTCTTAAGCACTCTCTTAACAATAACTTCGTTTTGATACGAGAGCCACAACGACAAACTTTTATTCGGTTTCTATCTTTTCCTCTTCATCTGTTAAACGAGAACTCGAGGTTGCGAACCTTTCGTCAACTACACTTCGATGATCGTTTCCAGTTTTTTTAACTGAAAGTGGAAAACAACGAACCCGAGTTGCTAACTGGGAAACAAAGTTTGAACTCAAATTCACACACTTCTTTGACCACCGTGAAAAATTTCATCGGTATTCGAAGAATCTTTCTTCCGCAGCAAAAGTCAAAAAGTTGTTCATATGACGTAAGCAGTGTTCTGTAAAGTTGAGACTAAATTTAAGAGCCTTCACAACGTCAACTTTTTTGGTCTTTTTGCCTTCGAACTTCGTGCACCACCCATCTGCTTTCGTATGCTTTCGCTCTTCTGTACGTGTCGGAATTACCGTTGCCCTCCACGAAGTCTTCACGTATTTTCGGCAGAAACTTTTGTCAGCTTTTCCTTCTTTCTACTGCCTCATTTTACTGCACCGCTTCGTCGTTAGGCCGTTTTTGTTGGTCAGTTGGCGAACAAGCAGTTCGCATGAAGAGTTTGAGGTTTCTAAGGCAGGAGCGTCTTTTTTTGTCATTTCAATTTGTCAACATTGCAATTCTTGGACACAAAAATTCTCCTCAAGGAACTCAACCTTTACGCTCCATTCTCTCACATCCCCAAGTCTAGAGTTTTGTTGGCGGCAAAGTACTTGATTCAATTTGCCAGTTTTATCCCTTCAAGTACTTTACTTTCGATACAACACTACAACACAAAACACAAACGAGATAACTCCTCGTGAAGAAGTGTGTTGCCTAGTCGCCTATGTTCATAAAACCCCTATTGAATGTGGTCTTCTGTACACTTCACGAAAATGCAATTGCAATGATGGCGAATGTCCTTTCAACATCCCAGTTATCTACAAAAACCATTTTCTTCCGCTTTCTATTACTAACCACCTTTGCATTTGACACGTTCGTTCAACACGCAATTTCGTTCCATTTGCTCAATTTGAGTAGTATCCTTGGGGGATTTAGGACACTGAAATGGATACTTTTCGAGAGAGCTAATGCCGGTTCAATTCATTTTTGTTGGATTATCAGTTCACTTTCGAGTGGAACAGGAAACAGCTTCTTCGAATTTGTTTGTTCAAGTTGCCAGTTTCTTTCAATTTACTCGAAAAGCTCGTTATCAACCACCTACTGTCAATGACACTCGCTTCTCTGCTAATCACAGGAACTTTTTCGATCAATTTTGTTGTCGAACTATTCGTTCACACTAACTCATTCGAACTCGTTTCGACTTGTGCATTAGTCAGTAGTATGTGGAAACCTCGAGTTTTTGTGTTTCAATCATCAACCCTCCGATTGCAAGACTTAATCGCTAACCGTAAGTTTTTATTTGCATCGCGAATTATGAACGCATCACATGCAAAGCGGCAACATAGACGAAGAAAACTCGGCTTTCGATCGGGCCCCGTAAACCGCTGCTCTTTTCCCCCAGCGTTCAGAGTCCGAAGTTGATCGTAATGAGCAAAAACTGATTGCCAAACTTTGAACCTTCCGCGTAAAAAACTTCTTTTTGAGTTCGTAATCTTGAATCATTCAACTTTCTAAATGATCTTATACTTCAAAATCAGAACTTTTGTGTTTTCAATTGAATCGTGTACACTCCACTCGCAATATATATTCGACACACAACTTCGTGTGGATTTGCTTTGCATTAAACACTAACAGTTTGTTTAGATATTGTTGGTGGACTCTTTGTCGTTTGTCTCCACAAGATAATCTCATGCTCATAATCACATTCTAAAGAACTTTGAAGCTAGCAAACTGATTGCGTTCAACGAATTGATCATTTGGTTTTTTGAATCGGTTTTGTACGAATGCGGCGATGAGCCGCTTTGAGGTTTCGTCGGTGCCCGCGTTCGAAGCTAACGATTCGCCTCAACGAGAAACGACACCAAACGCCATTCCAGCTACGACGACCACAACCATCGATGCAGCCAACCCGAACAGCATATCATTGAATGCTTATCACGGACGGGGTTAATAGTCTCGACTTTTCATTGACGACATCTTTTTTGCAGAAGTCAACAATGGCGCCGAACGAATACCGTTGTGTGAGAAGAGTGATGTTAGTTTGGCCTTATACGAAGTAATTGATGTTTTAAACGGTCGTAAAGCTCTCGCATTGTTCTAGGATGAGTACAATACTCACGGCCAGAAGATCGGCCAAATGCTTCGTTCAATATCTCTGTACAACGCGTTACCGCCGAAAGGTGAAGACACGGAGACGGCGAGTCAGGCACGAGCTCCAAAACAAGTGAGCTAACTGATCGAACGTATTTCACGATATTTTTTAGCCAGCAAAAATGGGCACCTTAATGGGAGTTTATTTTCCGTGCATGCAGAACATTTTCGGTGTTCTTTTCTTCATTCGATTAGCGTGGATAGTTGGCGTTGCTGGAATTGTTGAATCGTTAGGAGTTGTATTTTTATGTTGTTCTGTGGTGAGTCAACAATATCTTTGGACAATTTTACTTTTTTCTTAGACCTTTCTTACCTCAATATCTGTGTCAGCCATTGCAACCAATGGTGTCATCTCAGCCGGTTAGTTTCGAAAAAAACGTTATGATTATAATCTTGTTGATCTTTCTTTTCAGGCGGACCATATTTTATGATCTCCAGGTAATTGCATAGTAAAATTGAACTCAATCATTGAATCTTTCTAGAAATTTGGGTCCCGAATTGGGAGGTGCCATTGGAGTTTTGTTTTATATTGGCAATACAGTAGCAGCGGCAATGTACATAACTGGTGGAGTGGAGATATTTCTGGTAGGTTTGTGAGAATTCCTGGGATCTTACGAATCAAACAATTAAAACATTCAATCACAAACATTTTAGGTTTACCTTTTTCCACAAGCAAAACTGTTCGATAGTATGAACCATAACTTCCGTGTCTACGGCTCAATTTTGCTATTATGCATTGGACTGGTGGTCTTATCCGGTGTGAAAGTGAGTCGCTCATCATTCCATTCGTAAAACTTTCACTTTAAGGTGGTCAACAAGTTTGCAATGCCGGCGCTAGTTGTTGTCCTACTTTGTATCTTCTTTACGTTCGTTGGAATGTTCATCAAATTTGCCGGAACGGATAGTCTCCAATACTGTATGGTTGGTGATCGTCCTGTAAATTTGGTTGGCTTCTATGATCGTCATAACTACGTTCCGGAATGCACAGCTGCCGGATTAACTCCAGTCTTTTGCACCAATGGAACCACACCAACATGTGATCCTTATTTCTCACAAGTTTTGGACTCTCAGAACGACTCCATTCATATGCAGCGTGCAATTACTGGATTCATGAGTGACGCGTGGAAAGATAATCTTTGGAACAAGTATCGTTCGGCAGGCGACGTTTTGACGCGTGGAAACGCGGATGTTGAACCCGAAGCAAAATCCGGGTCATTTTGGGTCTTCGAAGACACGACAACCTCCTTTGTAGTGCTGATTGGAGTTTATTTTCCAAGTGTTACCGGAATTATGGCGGGTTCCAATCGTTCCGGAAATCTACGCGATGTCTCCAAAGCCATTCCGTACGGTACAATCGCGGCTCAATTGACAACTTCATTAGTTTGTAAGTGGTTTCTATTACGAACAATAAATAATGACATCTTTTTCAGATGCTTTTGGAACATTGTTCTTCGGTATGACCGTATCCGAGATGTTCATTCGTGACAAATACGGTCAGTCGGCATCTGGTAAAATGGTTGTTGCAGAAATAGCGTTTCCACATCCTACGGCTATTTTGGTATTAAAAGCTAATCGAAAAGTTGTAAGATCTTGTTTCAGATTGGCTGTTTGATGTCTACCATCGGAGCTGGAATGCAATCACTAACCGGAGCTCCACGAATTTTACAAGCAATTGCTTTCGACGAAGTTATTCCATTTCTTCGTTATGTGAAAGGTACCGATCGTCGTGGAGAGCCGGTAGTTGCCATTCTTCTTACACTACTGCTCTGCGAACTTTTTATTCTCATTGCTGTTATCGAAAGTTTAACAGCCTTAATTACTCAGTAAGTTTTGTTATTGTTTGTTACGCTAGTTTCTATATTACAGATTCTTCGTGATGTGTTATCTTGGAATCAACATTTCTTGCGCATTGCAAAGCCTTTTGAAAGCACCCGGATGGCGACCATCGTTCAGATACTTCCATTGGTCATTGTCGTTGGTTGGAGCATTTTTATGCGTATTTGTGATGTTTCTATCAGCCTGGCATCTTGCTATTGTGGCTCTTACGATTGGTGCTGCTGTCTACAAATACATCGAATTTGCCGGAGCCGAAAAAGAATGGGGTGATGGATTGAAAGGTCTAAAACTTTCGGCTGCTCGTTACGCACTTCTCAACGTTGATACTCGTCACGAACAACATACTCGCAATTGGCGACCTCAGCTACTTGTTCTCTATCCAAATTCTGCTCAGTTCTATACGCCCGATCAATCGATATTGGTAGAGAAACAAGAGAAACTACTCGGATTCGTTAGTCAGCTAAAAGCCGGTAAAGGTCTAACGATGGTAGCGGAATGCTTGGAAGGTCAATACATAAAACAGGCAGTTCAAGTGCAAACAGAACGAGATCGTTTGAACGAACAACTTCGACGTCATCGAATCAGAGGTTTTTGCGATGTGCTTGTGGCTGATCGTTACACAAATGGTGTCTCGTGTTTGATTCAAACCTCCGGATTGGGTGGTCTTCGACATAACAGTACGCTGTTAGTATGGCCGGATACTTGGCAAAGCTCGGCATCATCGTGGGAAGAAGCACGACGTTTCGTTCACATTCTTCGGTCAATTGCTGCCGCGAAATGTGCGATACTTATTCCCAAGAACATTCGTTCATTTCCGGCTTCCAACGAACGTGTTCGTGGAACAGTCGACGTTTGGTGGATTGTTCATGACGGTGGTTTGTTGATGTTGCTTCCATTTCTGCTACGAAAACATAAAACATGGAAGAATACACGACTACGTCTTTTTACTATTGCTCATATCGATGAGAATTCTACTCAAATGAAAGAAGATCTGGAAAAGTTCCTCTATCATTTACGTATTGAAGGACAAGTATTCGTCATTGATATGGTACGTTGAAAAGGCATTGGCGCTATATTCTTGTAATTCCAGCCCGATTCGGATATCTCTGAGTACACGTACGAACGAACAATGAAAATGGAAGAACGTGTGAAGTTCTTACGTGAAATGCGATCAAAAGAGCGCAACTCGAAAGAACCGGCAACAATGGACGAAGTGGTATTGGAACGACGATATTCACAAATTCATCGAAAACAATCGTCTGTCTCTCAATCTTCACCAACACATGCACCACTCGCACAGTTATCCACAAGTATAACCAGTGAAGTTCTACCCGTACAAGCGAATAACATTAGTCCATCGGCTGGTGGTATTAGCAAAGTTCGATTTAGCGAAAATTCCGTTGAGGTTTGTCTATCAACTAACCCACTCCTTAATAAAGAATACATTTGAAGATTCGACAACAATCTACAGTGGAAGAGGATGCTGACTCAGTTGGCCATACGGCTCAAACTGCGTCTGCAAATCTAAAGCCCGGAAGTTACAATGTTCGCAAAATGCACACAGCAGTTAAATTGAATGAGCTCATGAAAGAACGAAGCAACGAGGCTCAATTAATCGTTTTAAATTTGCCAGGACCACCGGAAAGCGATTTTGAATCATATTGTACGTCACTAGTTTGTTTTCAATTAATCGTCCAACTATTTTCAGATATGGAATTCATCGAAGCATTAACCGAAGGTTTGGATCGGGTGTTATTGGTGCGAGGCACTGGAACAGAAGTAGTTACCATTTACTCTTGAGCTCTTCAATTATCTAGACCTTCAATTTTTAAGAGTTTTATTACAAAACGGCTATGCCTTAACTAGAAACTGGTTGTTTTTGTCTAATCCACGAACTCAATTCTTTCCAACTACCAAAATGATTTTAACACAGTTCAATCAATTAGAATCTTTTTGAACGTTGCAACGAATGTATCTTTTTTGACTACGAAGTTATCGGTTATTCTACAATTTTCTTCTCAACATCCGGTTTTCCTATCTCTTTCTTAAACTCCTACATTTCTCTAGTTGTCCCAATCGAAATCAGTCTCCAGCTCCGGAACGTGTTTCAATCGTCAACTACCCTCTTTGCTCCCACCAATTAACCCCCGTGCATTTAGGCCTTCTAAGACGTTCTTTCAATCGTTTGGGTTGTTGCGTGATATTTCAACGCTCTTGCACTCAAGTACCAAAATAAATTTACAAATGCCATTCGTGCAAAAGAAACGCTCAATGAGTTCAATCAAAACTGATGGATCACAAACAGCGGAATATCACTTTGACTCAAAAGTGATGTTTGCGTTCAATCTCTCGATTTTAGTTTCTGACATTTACGCTTCACACCAACAAAAGGAAACCAGAAATCGAAAGATTATGTCGACGGAATCGTCTCATCGCACCTTCGGAATCACAAACGCAAACATTCTGAGCGTCAAAGTCGAATCGATTTTACTTTTTTTTTGGTAACTCAAAGAATGTACGTGTTTTTACTTGACCTTTTGATGAGTTATTTCTTTTTATATGCTTGAAAGGAACAACTCTAAATACCGATGTATTTCTGGAGGCTAATTGTGAGACTGCACTTGGAAATTTGACATTTCGTTTGACCGTAGTCCATTTGATGCCCAAATTCAACGCTAATTCCACCCATTTCCCACGGGCAACAAGTGCGACATTTGCGAAGCTGTTGCAGCGAATTAAAAGACAGAAGTTGAAGTCAACGGCTTGTAATCGTTGAACATTTTAATCCGAATTTCTTGATAAAACTCTCAACTTTCTTCTCTTTATTTAACCATCTACTTTTCTCTATTACAAACAAAGTATTTTCGAACGTTAACGGCCTCAAAAACTAATTGATACGAACCAGATGTTACTTTTGAAAGGTTTCAATTGAATCTTTATAGCCAATGAATTAACATCAATCGCGAAAACGATTAGTTTAAATAAACTCAAACGAGCGTCAAGAAGCCTCGAGCAACTGTCTTTTGCAGTTGTCGTCCAACATTGCGGTCCGTTTATCCGATGAAGGCTCCAATTTTCACTCAAAAGTTTCTCGGATTGACATCAACTTTTTGCATCGGAGTTTGAAGTGTTCGTGAGCAGATGATCGAATATGACATTCGAATGTGGGCGTACAGTTGTTTTTGTTGGATTGAACCCCGTTTGAACCGAACGTAACGAATATTCACGTTTATGTGCTATCGAACAGAAGGTTGATCGGTCGAGACGTCACTTTCGTAACACTGTGATTGAAATTTTCGTTGTCGCTTTTTTGGTTGAACAAGATTGGTTCGCTATTTCTGGCGAGTACTCTGTGTTTGCACGCGTGCATATATGACTAATTGATTTGCATGTGCTGAACATCCGCTGAACGGAATTGGAGCCCCCAAACGAGCAGAAGGATAAACTTGGTAGACGCCTTCCGCAACATACGTCCTCAGAAGTTACATGAGGAAACATGAACGTAGCCTATTTAAAAACACGCGTCCGTGTATTTTCGAAGGGAAGGAGAGTGCGGATGTCGACGCAAAAAACACAACCAGCAGTCAAGAATCTTGGCCGTTAGATTATTTATACTTCGCACCTTAATACGTGAGACAAGTTTTAATTTCCGTTCTTCACGCACTTCGACGTTGAATGCCCTGGCAGTTGTTATAGAAGTGTTTTCAATGGAGAGAATATCGAAGTTTCCGACAACGTTGTCTACAGAAGTTTTTTCTTCAGAAGTACAATCCGAAAAAGTTTTGTTGTGAAGAAAATGACTACGAAACAAATTCGATTTCCTTCCAACCCACTACGTATCTTCTAATGCCTTTCGCATTGAAAACAAACCCTTCAATGAACTAGTTGGCAATTAAATTTCGAGTTTAATCGCTTTAGATGATGCGGTTTAACGTGCGCGTTCGTCCGAAAACGTTCGTTGTTTTCGTCATTCTCAAATTGGCTGTTCCATTTGGACTACGTAACAACCGCGTATGTTTTGTATCACAAACTCATTCACTGCTCTACCGGTTGATTAGAACGTCGGAAGTGGTTCATAGGCCTTGGAAGATCGTCTGAAGACATTTCACTTCTTCTGTTCGTTGATTTGAGTTGTCGACATAAATTTGCTGTAAACTATCTTTGGTCTCCGAGTTTTCTGAATTGCCTCCAATTCCGCATCAAACTCTTAACTACTACTGATAATTTTGCATTCAATTTCCGCTCGAACGCCCGCACACCTTGGCGCCTTTTGCAAGTGATTCGTGTTTCTATACTGAAATTGATAACGTTTGTTGCAGTTTTATTTATACCCACTTTGTCGTTGTCTGCGGGAATTTCAGAATGATCGTTTGAATATTTTTGTTCCACCGAGTTCTGATCATTAGACCTGAGGTTCCATTTGATGTTGAGTCATTTTCAATTAAAGAGTCGAGGTCCGTAGCTGAAGAAGTCCGATCCATTTACGACCAATTAGTCTTTTCAATTAGATAATTGTGGATTAAGGTCATCTTTTTGGATAATACTTTGGTCATTCACGATAATCTTTCGTGTAAACTGTCGCCCTAATTGTTAATTCGAAGACCTGCTTTCGTCAAATTTTAAGTTGAAAATTGGTCGTGAAACACACAACCTTTTGATATCAAACAGCAAGCAGATTTCCGAGCTCTCAACAGTGACTTCGAGCGCATAATCCCAACAAACAGCATCGGGAACTTTTTGGCGTACAGCCGGTGGTTAGAAGTCGAGCCTGTGGTAGAGAAACGGAAAGTCAAGAGTGATACGCAATCTTGCAACAAAAAAAACTACTCTCTAATTTGATGGATGTTTCATGATTTTGACAGTCGCTTTCACTGATCAATAAGAACTTTTGTACAACAAGGTCTTTGGGTTTGGGCGTGGTCGATTGCATTTCCTTATGTACCTTATTTCCAGTTGTTTGCACAAAAAAAAGGTCGCAACGTGAATGAACTTTAGCAGAAAACCGAAATCAAATGCTTCTAATCCTTTTAACAATTACATGCCTTAACACAAAAACGACTTTACGGGCTGTGGGTTTGATTCATAGCGTTTGACGACCGTTTTCGCCGAACCAGTCAGCCAAGGTCGGTTAATGGAGCGAATAATGCAATTTCTTATTGAACAATCTTTTCAATAACGAGCGTGTTTTACTTTCTTTTTTTAATTCCAATACACGATTTGTTCTTTTTTCATCTTTTGAACAACTCCACGCGGTTCTTGTCCCTTTGAATCATTCTCTTTAATCTTGTTTTCGAAAAGAAATCGTCGTGTTTTAAGATGTAATTTCAGAGAACGTTTTCAGTCGTTAGCTCCTAATGCGAGTTCTTCGTTTTTCGTCATTTCAATCACCTAGTTGATCCGACCACACGCATCGTTGCAAGTGAAAAGAAAGATCTCGTCCGATTTTTATGGCGCTATTGGATTGGTTTTGCAATGAAAATGCACAGGTATAGCAACTTTTACAAGCCACTTTAGGTTAATGATTTGGAAATGAAATTTCAAAGAGCATTTAAACGATCATTGTGGGCTTAAGTCCACTACATTTGAATTAGTTGTTTCACATGTTGAGTTCTTCCAAATTTCAGTTTCTGCAATCAAACACACTCAATAGCACAACAATTCCGTTGGTGGATTCATGCGTACAACATACGTTGGCCATTTACATACCGTGTTTATTCTTCTTGATATTCTGTCCAGTACTTTTGTACGATCTATACTGCAGTCGAAACGGGACTTTGAAATGCCAATCGCCCACTACTTATCGTATGGTAAATTCTCTATTCGGATAACCTGTTGCATAATGAGTTCAATTGCAGCTCTTGTCTTCAATTCTGATTTTAATTGTTAGTGTGATGCTCTTGAATGCAATACATGATCGCTATAGACGTGAAGATCAACTATTTCAACCCACTAGACAACATTTGTTCGCTTTAACACTGTTGAATTTGTGCATCGGAATTTCGCTGATGTTCATGATCGCATGTCGAAATCGAGGGATTGTCAGCTCGGGAGTGTTGTTCAATTTCCACTTGTTGTTGATTGTTTGTGGGCTTCCTGAGCTAATTAATTGTGTTCATAACTTAAATCTTGGTGTTCAGGTAAGAAGTTGACTCATGAAACAACTCATATAATAAGTTGCATTTTAGAGCAAAGTTCATTGTTTGTTGTTTCTAATTTATTACTCGATTGTTTTGTTGATTTTGTTGCTGTCTTGTTTTGCCGATCAGATCAAGTATCATAAAATGAAGGTGAGTTGTTGCAGGCGGCTTGAGTTGAGATTCGTTTTTGTAGAAGGATTCATGTCCCGAGTTCTACAGTTCGTTCTTGAATCGAATCACATTCCATTGGTTCACTGGACTCACAATCAAGGGGTATTTCAAAGGCCTCACTATAGCCGATCTTTGGAATTTGGACGAGCAGAATCAGACTCCCTACTTTATTGACGTCTTTAATCGCAACTACGAACGCAGTGTGCAAGGTCAGTTTTAGAGTTCTGAAGCTAACGATTATGTGTGAATTTAGCGATAGAAAAGCAGAAAAAAGTCAAACTTGAAATGTTGTTCAAACAAGACGGTCTACGAATGAATGGGACCGCTGAAACCGAGAGATTGAAAGAAGATGCACAGAAGACGCTTCAAGACGTATATCCGTCTGTGGTTTTACCGTTGACTTGTACATTTCGCTGGACGCTATTTGGTGGTGCATTTTGTAAGCTCGTCTACGATATCCTACAATTTGGGTTCCCTGAGCTTCTTAAACTTTTAATCAACTTTATCGAAGATGGAACACAACCGACATGGTTGGGCGTTACAATTGCGGTTGCTATGTTTGCTTTGGCGTTAGTTAATTCTTTGGTAAGATTAAAGGTTAACGGTGTTATCACAACAAAGATGTAGATTCTTCATCAATACTTTCATGCAATGTTTCGCGTGGGTATGAACGTGCGTTCAGTGTTATCGGCAGCTGTTTATAAAAAGGTTCGTTCAATTCAACCGTCGTTTATACTGCTCTCTAGGCCATCAATCTGTCGAATAGCGCACGAAAAGATCGAACTATTGGAAGCATTGTGAACATCATGGCCGTCGATCTTCAGCGTTTCCAAGATCTTACCATCTATCTTATGTTGATGTGGTCGGCACCATTCCAAATGCTCTTGGCTCTTTATTTCTTGTGGAAATTGCTTGGATTTTGTGTTTTAAGTGGTGTGGTCATTTTGATTGTTTTGGTTCCGTTGAACTCGTTGATATCGTCGAGAACACAGAAATGTCAGGTAATCGATGAAATCTCGAATTTCAACTTCATTCCAACGTTGTATTCAGTCCGAGTTAATTGAATGTAAAGATCGTCGTTTACGTTTGATTTCCGAAGTTATGAACGGAATCAAAATGGTGAAACTTTTCGGTTGGGAAAGTTTCATGCAACAAAAGATTCTCGAAGAACGACGAAAAGAAGTCAACGTTCTGAAACGTTTGGCTTTTTGGAACGCCGCAACTTCTTTGTCATGGTCTTGTGCACCGTTTCTCGTCGCCGCTACAACCTTTGGCACCTACGTACTCATCGATCCCAAGAACAACATTTTGACTCCACAAATCGTCTTTGTTGCCATTTCCTTGTTCAACATCCTCCGTTTTCCGATGTCGATCAGCGTCATGGTGTACACGCAAATCGTTCAGTTCAAAGTTTCTAACCAACGTGTCAAAGCGTTTTTGGCAGCCGAAGAATTACAATCACAACCGAATAATCAAATTGATATTCCGAATGGTAAGTTCGAAACCAATCGATTTCAAGTACTTGAGTATCAATCATCTAATAAAAAGCTTCAGATACGGCAATTCTACTTCGTGGAACCAGCTACTCATGGGACCACGATTCGTATCCAACGTTGAACGATTTGAATCTTGAAATCAAAAAGGGATCATTGACCGCCGTGATTGGACGAATCGGTTCGGGCAAATCGAGTTTAATTCAAGCGCTTTTGGGTCAAATGTATCGTCGAGATGGATGGTCGCAACTCGACGGACAAATTGCCTACGTTCCACAGCAATCGTGGATACAAAACATGACTGTACGCGATAACATTTTGTTTAATCAAGAGTACAAAAAAGATGTTTACGACGAGATCATTGAACGGTGTGCCTTGAAACCGGATATTGCAGCATTGGCGGCTGGTGATCTGACCGAAATCGGTGAAAAGGTTGTTGTTATATCCGATCATATCTGTAATTACGACGACTTATAGGGAATCAACTTGTCCGGAGGTCAAAAGCAACGAATCAGTTTGGCACGTGCGGTTTATTCGAATGCGGACATCTATCTGCTGGATGATACCCTTTCTGCTGTTGACAACACTGTTAGTCGAAGCATCTTCGAAGGAGTGATTAACGGGCTACTTGCAAAGAAAACTCGAGTGTTTGTTACTCATTCTTTAGTCTACTTGAAACATTGTGATCAAATCATTGTAATGAAAGGTAGGAATCCAATTGTGACCTTTTTGTAATTCGATTTAAGACGGTCATATTTCTGAGTCGGGTTCATACCAAGAGCTGATGCGAAAGTCCGGTGAATTTGCGACCATTTTAGAGGAGTTCTTAATGGAAGAAGCACGTAATCGTGGACGGTCAATTAGTTTCGGAGAGGACGGTAAGTTTTGTAATTGCTTGTTTCGATGATGAGTCATTGTTTAGCAATCGAAGTTCAAGGAGTACTACGAGATTTGGAACGTTTTTATCCGCAAAAGAAAGAAGAAGTCGACCGAGAGATTCAGAAGGTCGTTGAAGAAGAGAACGAAAACACTGACGACTCAACTCCGTTAATACATAAAACTCAGTCAACTCAACTTCTTCAACCACCGACTACCGTCAAGTTGCCAACGGAACCGATAGTCAACGGTAAAAATCAGACATCAAATGGTCAAAGTGTTTCCAAATTAACGACTCAAGAAGTTAAGACGCCAACGAACACTGCCACCAACTCGACACCACGAGGTCGATTGATTGAAGGCGAAAGCGTGGAAACGGGACAAGTAAAACCGCACGTATATTGGACATACATTAGTGCTATCGGTTATCCAGTTTTTATACTTTTTTTGGTTATCGACTTGTTCTCCTGTGGTTTGGGTATCAAATCCAACATGTGGCTTGCGGATTGGTCCGATGAAGCGCTTCAAGAACTGAAAACGGTCAACAGTACCGATAATCTTACGGTCACAAGTACCACTTCGATGTACACTCGGCTTGGTATCTACACATTGTTGGGTATGGGACAAGCGGTTTTTGTTTGTGTGGCGGCAGTTCTCGTTTCTCTTGGAATGGTACGTGCAAGTTGGATTCTGCACGAATCCATGCTGAACGGTATTTTACGATCTCCGATGTCATTCTTTGATACTACACCGTTGGGACGAGTTTTAAATCGTTTCTCGAAAGTAAGTTTACGATTTTAATCGAAGATTAACTGGATCTTTAACTGCTGTGTGGGTTTTTCATGGTGATAGACTTTGATTCGAATCGTTGGTTTTCAAAAACTGAAAATTTTGCAAAAATTTTGAACGTTTATATCGACTTATATTCTTCTTTTCTTCTCAAGGACATCGATATGGTGGATTCGCGTTTGCCGGGCTCAGTTCTTAACTTCTTGGCTTCCGTGATTCAGGCTCTAGCCATAATGTTCGTTCCGGCCATAATCACACCGCAAGTCACTATACCGTTACTGTTGATCACGGCCGCATATCTGCTTTTGACGGTGACTTTTGAACACAAACTTTGCATTTCCGTGTGAATTCTTGCTGGCGTTCTTCTACCGCATTATGAGTTGATATGAATTTAAAGACTGAAAATTACTAGGAAGTAAGCTGCGTGGACGCAACTCTTCCGCAACTCGTCCTCTCGGTCTTCCGTTGTTGCTTTTGGACAATCGAAACGACAATGCTCTTGATATGGATCACACCGTTCATTGTCATGCCTCTAATATTCATATTCGGATATTATCTTCACATAGCGGTTTGTATTTTGCGTTGAAAGAAGCAAGAATTCACGCGGAACAATGCACGTCAAACCATTCGATTAAACAATGATTGTGGAACTTATTATACCATTTTAGGTCTTCTATTTGAGTACTTCTCGTCAATTGAAGCGAATTGAAGCCGTCACGCGCTCTCCAATCTACTCCCATTTTGCGGTTAGATGAAGTTAAGTAGACTGAATCGAAGATATAATTTTAGGAATCGATTCAAGGAGCTGCATGCATTCGAGCTTACAACTGTGTCGATCGGTTTGTTTTGGCATCACAGGAACGAGTTGATCAAAATCTACGAGCGTACTATCCATCCATTGTATCTAACAGGTTTGACCAGGTGGCTAGATTGTTAAGAATGCAACTGACTTTCAGATGGTTGGCGATTCGATTAGAGTTGATTGGAAATTTGATAATATTTTCCTCGGCACTATTCGCAGTCCTTTATCGTGACACTGGGGTTACTGCCGGTCTGATTGGATTGTCTGTTTCGTACGCTTTCAACGTTACAACAACGTTGAATTGGGCAGTTAGAATGTCCAGTGATCTCGAAACAAACATTGTGTCTGTGGAACGAATTCAAGAGTACGCAAAAAACAAAACGGAGGTAATCGTTTAGTTTAATTGTACATATACGTCGATTGCAGTTACAAATCAACGCTGCACCCGGGAACGTGGTGGTTGATGTACGAGAAGAGTGGCCACCAAACGGCGAGATTCGATTCGAAAACTTGTCGCTACGATATCGCACTGATTTGGATGATGTTCTGCACGATATCAATGTAACGATCAAACCGAGCGAAAAGATTGGAATTGTTGGAAGAACAGGATCAGGTTAGCCATATATAGTTGAACTCGTTTATACATTACATTGCAGGAAAAAGTAGTCTGGCATTGGCGTTGTTGCGTATTGTTGAGCCATCGAAAGGTCGTATTGTTATCGATCAGAAAGATATTGCTCATGTTCGATTGGACGTTATTCGTTCTCGTGTAACCATCGTACCTCAAGATCCGGTGCTTCTGTCCGGAACGATTCGTTTCAATTTGGATCCTTGTGATCAATTCACAGAAGACGCATTGTGGGACGCTCTGAAATTGGCTCATATGCAGGTGTTTGTCGAAACACTTCCCGATCAACTCGATCACAAAGTTAGCGAAGGTGGATCGAACTTAAGTGTGGGGCAACGTCAATTGATTTGTTTGGCACGAGCACTCTTACGACGCCCACGTATCCTGGTGCTCGACGAAGCCTCCGCATCCGTAGACATGGAAACCGATTCGATTGTGCACAACACAATTCAACAACACTTCCGAAACTGCACGGTTCTCACCATCGCTCATCGGCTCAACTGGATGTTTCATTGCGATCGCATTCTAACCATGGAGAACGGACGAGTGATCGAATTCGACACACCGCACGCACTATGGAACAACGAAAAATCGGCGTTTAGAGCGCTAGCAAACGAATCCGATTTGCCGCTTCAGATTCCACGCGAAAAGTTACCACATGTCGAAGTCACCTGGGCTGAAGTCAATTCGCCGCCTTCCGGTGAAGGACTTCAAGAAGATACGAGTTAGCTGAACACTTAACTTCCCACTTTTTCTTCGTTCCCCGGTTCTGTATTCATTTAGTAATTCACGTTGTTTGTCGTAGAATAATATCAAAACCGATGATTCTCTTCCATATCTCAACTCAACAACTGTTTTGAGGTTCCTACAGTTTCTTGACCGCATTTATAATTCATTAAATATTAACGTAAAACGTCGATGATTATAAGTTGAAAAACGAAGTTTAATCACGCTGCTTTGGCCTCTTCATCGTCCGATATGACGATCGTTTCGACGTCGTTTATTGTACCCGGTAACGACGGAACTATTGCCGATTTCTGTCGTTGATTACGTGTTCTACGACTTGTTTGTTGGCGTAAACGAATTTTCTCCTGCAGAGCCATTTCGCTCTTTTCGCGTAACAAATCATTTCGTTTTTGGAATGAGGATCGTGCGTTATCAAATTCGTTTAGCTTTTGTTTTACATCACCTGAAGTACACGAATTGAAGATATGAAGAAAAGACTTCTTACCGAACAACGTCTCTTTGGATGGTATAGGAGCTAGTTTGCTTAAGGGCAAAGGAGTTGGATTTCGACCGTCGGGTTGTGAAAGATTGAGAATCTCCTTAAAGAACGGTTATCAAATAGAAGACTGGTGGCTACTAACCTTAAGATCTTTGCCTGGCAATTCGTCTTGGTCGTTGACTTGATCGGCGTTCAATGCCAAAAGCTCTTCATCGTCTTGATCAGTCAAGTCAATGTCGTATTTAATGTCCAGATCTCGTCCAAATTCCTCTTTGACTTTCTTTTTCATCAAATTCAAACGTTCCACTCGAAGCTGCTTTTGAAACTTGGCGACCTGAAACATAATGTTTGGAAAGATTAGCTTATCGTGAAATTACACTAGTGTTTGCTTTGTCCAGATCTTTCAGAATTGTGCCACTAATCACTTTGTCGAACCATTGGATGAGTGCTGCAACTTTCTCGTGCGTCTTCTGATAAACAGCCAAAGATTTGTTCAGCGTTTCATTTGACTGAATGCTGTTGAATGCGCTGTGAATGGCTTTTTCCATGTCTTGCATCTCTGCTTTCGTGGCATAAGGAAACTTGACGCGACCTGAGATTACGAGTTTTGAATTATTGATAAAGGTTGATTGTCACCTAAATAGACTCGACATGCTTGAACATTCTGACCAGCAGCAATGAAGTTATTACGAGCTTCGGCAGCAGCGAAATAGCGCATTCGCAAGTTTCTTCAAAGAAGGTGAAACTCAAAGTTTGTTAATTCGCTTACTTCGAATCAATTTCGTTCAACTCTTTCCAACGTGTAATTCCGAAGGCCATTTGAGTCAATGCGTGAACCAAGAGAACTCGACCGTTGCACCATTTGAATTTTGCAAGTGACACACGTTGTTGCCATTCGAGAGCATCGTCGAGTTGTGCTTCGAGTTTATTTTCTTGTTCACTTGCATAGTCCAAACCAAAGATTCCAACTGAACAATTGAATGAAGTCGATTTGCTTCACATACCTAGCAATTCGTCTTGTTTCTCGTACAAATCGTTCAAATTTGCGGTTTGTGATTTATAGAATTCGGCGATTCGCGAAGCTCTTTCGTATTGAAGTAACGCACCTTTTAGCTCCTGAAGACGCTAACTATTCGTTCGTCTGAACGACTCACCTTTTCCGAAACTTCCTGTTTGTTCAATGCGTCCAAATACTCCTGCTTCTCTTTCTCCATTCGTTGATCGAAAGTCCCTTGTTGCTTAAGGAATGACTTTACCGATGGTTGTTCGATGTTGTCGACATCTGCTTTTTCTTTTTCACTAGAACTATTCTTTAAGACATCCACAGACTGACTCATACGTTTGTTTCTTCAACTCCTTGTACGTGGCTTCGAGTTGATCGACAATCGTTTTCAGTTGATCGGCAAAGATCATTTTACTCTCGTACTTCTTCAACACATTCCGACTTTCCAATCGATAGATCTCCATTTCGAGTTCAACATATTGCTGAAAAGAAGCACGAATGAAAATACGAATCGTCGTGCTACCTGAACAACTTTTTCGGTCAATTCGATTCGTTCGATGTTTTCGCGTTTTGTTTTCGTTGGAGTTTTCGTTGTTTTCACTCCTTTGATTTTGTTGTCCTGAACGTTCAGTCGACTGAACATTTCGCTCTGCAATCGCTTGTTAGCTCTACAGTCAATAGCTATTAAGGTACTTACTTTCACGTTATTTAAACGACTTCCGCAAGCTCCCATTTCAAGTTTAGATTTCTGAATCGACTTCAATGTTGCGACTAAATTCGCTTGAAATCTCCGACTGTTCCTCCACCCCCATTCCTTGAATGCAACCTTGGATACTAGCATTATCTATTTCCACGGGTTTTCGTTTCTTCCAACATCGCTTGGAGACGAAACCGAAGAAGCAAAAGAGAATTGTTTAATTTTAAATGAATTTCGCAATCAAAACGAAGTTCTTTAAGGACTATTTCGCAAGTACACGAAGCTAATCCAATACACCAAAGTGTTCTCGACTTGTATTCTGCGACGCTACTTGACAGGTCAACTAAGAATCGTTGGGATTATCCATGTCATACAATATCATCAATAAGTTTACTCAGCAAATTTGTTGTAAACATTCGTTTCTCTAAAGCACAAGTAGCTACGTTACCAAAGATTCGTTTGTGTAAGTTCGTTAGCAAAGCAACAAATACTTAGCAGTACAACTTCAAAGATGCGCTTTGTGAAGCGATCGTTTAGTGCAAATCGTTAGTCAAACTTTTGGCTTCATAATCGCCTATGCGCGTATCAATTGTTCCGGTCAAGTGCGTCCGCCGTTTGAGTCTCCCAACTGCCGCATCAGCGCCAAGTACGAGGAGTCGAGAGTGGAGATCGAATTTCGGCGCAATTGCTCATCCCGCTTTTACATCAACAAATCCACTTACCACTTTGCGAACTTATTGAACAATGACGTTAAATCGAATGTACTCGTTGATTTCTCGTAACTTCTCAACCCAGTGCTAATTGAATTCAGAGCGAACGTATTCGTTCGATACATAAATTATCGTAGTTTATCCGCAAAAGAATATACGTTCACAAGCAGTTCCTGACAGTAACCAAAGAATAGCAAAGTAGAACGGAATGCTCCTCAGATTACGACTCGTCCAATGGCTCCTGATCGTCTTCATCGTTCGAACGTTTGTGTTTTGTGCGTCGATTTTGAAACCAAACTTTCACCTGCAAGCACGAGCTCAATAACCATTAGATTTCGATAGTTTTTGGGGACAACTGATGATTTCAACTGTTCGGCTGTTTACATCAAATTCAGTAACATCTCAAATACATGCATATTGACAATACAAATCATACAGTAATATGATTTCGTTGCAAACACACAAGTTTAACTAAATGTAATCGGAAAGTAATTTGAAACGTTTGGTTCATCCAATGCGGGAGATACTTCCGGAAACTTGTTCTATGGCCATGACTCGATTGGGAAAGTGTATTAAACGTTTGTCCATTATGACCATTGCAATTTGATACAAATCGTGCAAACATCCGAACCTTCAATTTTACATTAGTAATCAAATTTACCTGAGTTTCAGTGACACCCAATCGATTGGCAATTGTTTTACGTTCGGTGCTCGTCACGTAATGACTTTCCTTGAAACATTCTTCCAAGCCTTCCAACTGCTCGACGGTGAACGACGTTCGAGTACGCTTGTTCTTGTTCATTTGTTTGAAGATCACTTTACATAAGTTGCCTGAAATCTACGAATATAAAGACAGAAAACGTCAACTTACTCAATTCCAATGGATTTGCATGGCTCTCATCTTCTGTGGACGTTGACGGCTGATTCAAAGTTGCGTTGTTGATCGTACGAGCACAGGCCATTTGAAGATGCGGATAAATAACATCGAAATAAGAAAGAGTTTGACAGATCGGACCATCGGAGCTTTTCGGCTTCTCAATCTCTTTCTCGGCGCTCGAGTTACCGTAGGCATCGCTTATCAATTGCAAAATATCGAATTTGCTCTTCGAAGTCATGGTTGACAACAGTGAAATCGTCTGAGAAAGTGAATGTAAAGAGACGAATAAACGAAAATTACCGTAGAATATTGGCGTTGAATGAACTGACGATCTGCCTACTTGTCGCACTTGTTCCTCAAACAAACAAGCAAAAGGTAGTGCATTTACGCGCATAACTGCCGTTTCATCGTGTTCTTTTACGTTGTTTAACTCCGCCTTTCCAACCGAAATATTCAAAACGAACCGTTTTTGTAACAAGTTTTACCGTCTATGCCCTCATTTAACAGACGATCTGGTCGAGGTCATAACAAAGAAATGATAGGCCTGTAGTAAGAGCCGTTTTTGCTTGAAATTTGTAGTTGCGTTACAACCATAACAAAATCGAGATGCGGGTTAATGTACAAGTCTCGTTGTTCTAAATTTAATCGTTTGTTGAGAGTGACATCGAGGTTAACGACATTTGAGCTGCAGGTTTACTTCTGTATTGACTTTTAGACTTTGTAGTGCGGTAACAACAACAACACTCGACTGCGATAAAGTTTCGTCTAATTCGACTATCAATATGCAAATGAACCAAACAAAAGACACGAAGTATACAGTAACGAGTTTATTTTCTCTTGATAATAAAACGAGATTCCAACACAAGCCAAGTCACTTGATAAATTCGCTTTCTCGTCTTCTCTAGACGCTTCTGCTTCTTAGCCTCGGCTCAATGGTCGATGATTACGCATGGACTGTGGCGCTAAAAATGATGAGTTTACTGACAACTTCAATGCCTATATGTGTGTCTAAAAACTTCAAATTTTCTCTCTAGTATCAGAAAGAAACTTTAGTGCTCCTGTTACTACAGATCAAAGTCAACAGCTTCAGCCATCAATCTTCAGCAACATAGGCAATATTTTTGGCCAGAAGATTTCAATATCAAAAAGCTTACCTTCGATTTTTTGTCACTGTTGTTCTCTTCGGTCTTTTCATTCAATGTGAGACGACAGTAACTCAAAGATCTTAGTCCATAATGTTAGACGTGTTGTTTGTCCGACTTTTGTTTCTTTGAACACCTCTTAGTCGTAGTCCTGAGCTGGCGAACTTCGGCAACCTTTAGTTCGGTCGGTTTAGCACACTTCTTGCGCTTATCCACGCAACGACTACCTATATGGCAATCTGAATCACACCACTAGCAACGATGCTAAAAGAATGAAAAGTTAAAGGAACCTATGGGCAAGATTCAAACCTAAGGTATGCTGTTCTCCTCTACAAAGAATAGATAGAGACTCACTTTCTAAAAACAGAAAGATTAGTAAACAAGCGAAATTCGATGGATAATTTCAAAAGTTACTTGAAAGTCCGTACCTTCATTTTGACTTTTCAACTCGATTTTAACCTCAACTTGATAACTCTGCCATTTTTCGGCTCTCCGCGAAACCCGACAGCTTCCTGAAAAGACCCGACTAAGGAGTGCAATTAGTTTTAGAACTTACACATTTTTAAAGCGAAAACACCACTCGAAAAGATCACACAACAAGTGAAGAGAGTAGAAGCGCTTCTAAGACCAGAAGATTCGGAAGAAAGAGAAAGAAGAGAAGGGAAGAAACCCCACGAAATTTTAGACACAACCGACTCATCCAACGACGAGACAGCAACTGACGATCGAAAACTGAAAAGGAATCACAAAACTAGAGAGACTGTTGACCGAAGTGATTGCGCCATTCGAATTACAAATTTGCATCCAATTCATTTGGAATGGAAGATTGGAGAATTTGAAAGCAAGAAGTCGGCTGTTGATCTATACGAATTGGATCATACTCAATTGGAATCGTTTGTCTTGGACTCGATCTATCACTGACTTCAAATTCGAATTGTCCGCTTTGATCGTCAACCACTCACTTTCTATCTAACAAGCGATCGTTCAAAGTTGTCAAATGTTGTCTGGTTGGGCTGAAACACCCAAGCAATTTGCCTGTTTTCATCTCAAACTCAGTTTTAGTGTCCTACAAGAAAACCAACTCTCCATTCCTCTCATCTCAAAGTTTATTTCCGCTATAAAGATAGTCTATTGACGTCTCGATCGTGGTCCGTGGGCTCCGCCCTCCTTTTTCTTGCGCTCCACGAAGTCGTCGAACTTCTTGATGAACTCAATGACGTCGTTCGATTTGGCAAGTCCATCGTCGGCAATAACGATCTCGAGAACGCAACGATGAATAAAGAGATATTGCTAAAATGAATTGTTGCAGTTGAGATCTATCAATGAACTTACACGATCGTTTTGAACGGCTTTAAAACGCTGGTTGCGAAGTTCCTTGATTAGATCGACGACGGTGAACTCGGCCGTTTGTTGGACTAGAAGTTTTTGGCATATCATCTCCACCGCCGTAAACGTTCCAGTTCGTCCTAAAAATAATCAAAAGTTAATTAGATAGCAGTTTCTTTACCTATTCCCGCAGCACAGTGAACAACCACTGGCTTTTGTTGATGAAGCTTGTGAACGAGCGTACGAAGTTCACGGCAAGTGGGCAACGATTCGGCCATTCCATGATCTGGCCATCCGTAAAAGAGCAGGTGAGTCACAATTGCGGTGCGGCTGTCGAATTTGGCTTCGATCTTCGTTTTGACCACTTTGCGCATTCCTGGAACCGGCTGTCCCTTTTCCAACACACGAACTTGCACCGGTCCGAATTCTGACCAATCAGTCGAGTCTGAGACAAAGTATTCCGCGCACTTTTCTTCTCCATTCTCCATATTTTTGCACAACTGAAGAATGAGCTGAAAACAGAAGTTCAATTGAATTTGTTCTCTTTCATTTACCTTGATGTCTTCCTGAATGCACATGAGCCAGAACTGATGAATGGTGGAATTCAAAGGTCCTTGTGAGCAGATGAATTGGAGTTCCGGCGAGACATTTACGTAGGAAGCATGAATGTAATCGTCTGGAATCAAAAGAATTAAAAGCCACAAACAGACAAGCTTACCGCCGTCGGGATTGATACTCACTTTGACACGAGTTTTGTCGATCAGATGCACGTCGTCGTAGCGGTTCTTGCTCATGTTGGCCGGATCATCTCCAGCGGTCATTGCGAGCTCCAGGTTCTTGTACTTTTGTACTTTTTGTATAAACTCGCTGCGGATTCCACGAACGCCTTTTGAAACCACCCCGTCAAACCATTGGCGACACGCACGTTGCTTCGCATTCGCGGGTTTCGAGTGTTCCTGAAGAAGAGATGATTTACAATTAGCGTTTTTCAAAACCTACCGAATTAGTTCCTTGACTTGTTTTCGTACGCGATGCATGAACGAACTTTGCCTGATTTGGTTCGGTTTGTTGAAGAGATGGCTTGTGTTCACGTCCAGCAGTGTTTTTGTCGATGGAACAAGCCACGCGCTCGCCTTCAGTGTACTTGCGTCGAGCTGGTACGGCCGTCTTCTTTTTGCGTGTAGCGGTTGGAGTTGGGCGCTGCTAAAACGTAAAGGAATTTAAGCAAATCAAATCCCTGAAGCTTACTTTCTTCATCTTCAAATGAATAGAGAATCAAGTTGAGGACTGTTGAAAACCGGAAGATTCCTCAGATAAACGATCTCCAAAACGAAGATCCGTCAACGGACCAAATTGCTTTTCGAAACTCTCCGCAATCCACTATTTGCACAAAATTATGTAAAAAACAACTTGATATGCAAATCAGAAAGTTTGCATGTTCTTTGGTCTTTGACTGCTCATCAACAAAAGCTGAAGATCGATTCAACAGTGATATCCATTAGCTACATTTTTCAAGAGGTGTCCAAAATCGTGTTCACGTTTCTTCACGTCGTACGATAAGAAAAATTCTACCCTCAACACCTAATTGTTCTTCTTATCACCATCACTTTCTGACAAGGAGAGATCCTGAGATGTTCGCGCTACTTTTGGCTGAATTATAGATCAATCGAGGCGGACTTTTATGTTGATTGATTCCGAATATAATATTCTTTTTTGCTCAATCGCAGAATTGGCCGAGTTATTGGCCAAAAACCAAAACCACTAAAATTTCTAAAATCGTAGTGTCGATTATGCTGATCATCGTGGTGAAGTCCGTTTATTCTTATCTCACTTCATTATGGAGATAATGGTCGTTTTATTTGGCCAAGATTCGTTTCAGGTTATGGTCCGCTAATCTTCCCTTGGAAGTGTGAGCTGCAATAGTCGAGTGAGTAAGTGATGGGCTTGCGAACTCTTTTGGGGGTTTCAGGTTCAACTCTCTCTGTTGTCGAATGCAAGTTGCTGTCTTGTGTCCACAAAGCAAAAAGAGTGAATAGCAGGTGACTACGAGGCATTCAACCGACTTTTTTCTCACTTTTTGGAGTCGTTTGGTAGACGCAGCACTTGAAAAAGACAATCGAAGAAATCGAACTCGCAACCTCCAAAAGAGTTCGCAAGCCCATCACTTACTCACTCGACTATTGCAGCTCACACTTCCAAGGGAAGATTAGCGGACCATAACCTGAAACGAATCTTGGCCAAATAAAACGACCATTATCTCCATAATGAAGTGAGATAAGAATAAACGGACTTCACTACGATAATCAGCATAATCGATACTATGATTTCAGCGATTTTAGTATTTTTGGCCAAAATCTCGGCCATATCAGAGTTACAGCAAAAATGAGTTACACAGAAATGTTCAGCTCGTCGAGACGCGTCGATTGATATTAATGACGACAAATCACAGGATTATTGCAGACGCACTCCTTGTGAGCCTATCAAACATTGCCAACGTGAAAGCACCCCAGAGATGATGCCGAGACCAAACCAGTGAACGCGCAATTCTTCTGCGTTGAGCGCACTTCCACTGAAGGTCGTCAATTGCTTCGTCAAGTCCGCAAAGACCAAACCGTCGATTCCAACGATCGCAGTCCAGCTTTTGTTGAAACTGTCGAGCAACCGACCAAGTGCCTCGCCTACGGAGCTTGAGGCCTCAATTCCACAATTTTCTTAATTCACACTGTCATGTTGTAGTTTAGAAATGTTATGTGAGTAGTTCCGCATAGCATGTAGTGAAATTTAGTTATAAACATGACAAGGTTCAATTGGTTGTTGATTGGAAAGAAACTAAAACAACTCGATATAATAGTCGTGAGTTCGTTCAAGCAACAATCAAATGGTCTGAAGTCAAATCAACTGCTAAGCTTAATGGCAGCTGAGATCTCAACAAAGCTCGTTCACAAAACAATGTGCAGTGAATTGAATTTATTTACGAAAAACAGAAAGAACAACTCGTATGAATAAAAGGAGTACGGAGAGATCGATCCATAGAGAAAAAGAACCAAAAGATTACTGACTTGAAACTCGTCGAAACAATTTGACTTCAAAGCGACGGACTGAAACAAATCATTCACTCAACAGTTGAAGTCTCGCTGGCACTTACTAGTTCAAAATCGGCGCTGGTGGCGATAGCGGAAGACTGTCAGGTAAAGGGATGTGAGGATAAAATGCTTGCGGTTGCATTTGACCCATGAAATAGGGATCGTAAGTTGGACAAAACGGTTGAGGTGGTGGATAAGCAAAAATGTTAGGAGGCCATTGAGTCGGAGCGTTCGGAAACCAATTTCCGGTCCATTGAGCAGGTGATGGCGAAGTGTAGAAGCCCGAATCGGGGGTCGGTATTTGAAGATTCAATTGAACATCGTTGTTCCATTGAACTGCTGTTGAGTTTACAGCCTGTGATTCAGCAGGGGCAATTTTTTTGCTGCTTTCCTGCAAATGACATTTAAAAGAAAAACGTTTCGACTTTCACCTCAACCTTCGATTGTCGCTCTTTGCGTTGAACATGACGATGTTGACAAAGAGCGCCGTTCGAGCAACGACCCAGTTGTGAGAATTGAGAACAAATGCGGCCCATTGATTGTCTAAACGAAACAATTGAATGAAACCAACGATTCGAACTTACTGCGGATTTCGAAGTTCGTGTTCTCCGTGAGCAAAATCGCAACGATCTCCGAACTTACAGTTGTTAGTTTGCCACAATTTGCAGATGGCAGTCTTGTAGCGATCATCTCGATTGATATAGAATTGAGTGTTAATGAACTGACGTTGCGGATACCAACGACAGATATTCTGCACCTTCCTAAACACCATTGAAAGAATGAGAACACGTTTGATTGCAACTCACGGCTTCTCGTTCTGCATCCCATCACCTGCGCCATTGACCACTGACTGACCTTTCTGATCGTCGTTCCCGCCTCCCAACTCGTCTTTTTTCTCGCCATAATCGTTGTTTTGACTGCCGTGACTATGTGGAAGACGAGGGTTTCTACTGAAATGAAAAGAATCGATTACGTTTACTATCTCGATTTTACCTCACGGACTCCGAGTTGTTGTAAACTCGAGAGGCATTACGAAACGGACCTGGGGCTTTTTGAAAACTTCCGTTCATCGCCTAAAAGATCAAAATCAGAACTTGAAGACGCTCAAATCGATTTGTAATCACGACAACAAAAACAACTCTAAGACTCCATTTCTGCGCCGACCGTTTTGCTTTCCGTTGCAATTCACTCGTTTGACCGTCAGTTTCACGATCGCTAAGGGAGTCAGAACGAAAAAGTGACGAGAGAGTGTGTGTACAGTAAGTCCAAAAGAAGAGTTCGTTTCTTCTTCGGTTTGGCGGGCGATTTGTTTTCCGGTTTTTCGATTCGAATTTGCTGATTGTTTTCAATTAACAAGCAATTGAGCTCGCTTTAGCCAATACAAGGAAGGCGAACAGCATCAAGAGATGAACCCACAGTTAAGCGAATGCAAAGTCGATGTCAGTAGACTGGAAACCGAACTCGATTATCTGCTAGTCGAGAACGACTGTTGAACGCAAAATCAAAACGTCGAAACGAGAGTTGAAAACCGTGAATCGATTTCCAAACTCTCAACACGAAAACCAGACGAACGTTCAGAACGAAACAACTTCCGAATCATTGTTATTAGCTTGAAAGATGAGCATTTAACCAACTAGCTCTCTCATCGGCATTTATCGGACAACAATTAATCCATGTGTTCGGTCTACTGTTCTAATAATCGATCTCAATGATTTCAACTTTGCTAAGGTTCTTATTGTTCTAATTTTGTCAAGCTTTTTAAATGTCCAGAACCTTTTTTCTTATGTTCTTCGACGAGATGTTTAAAGTGACATCAAACAGATTATACTTCTTCAGATGATGTCAAAAATAGTATACAAAATGATTCTATTTGCTCAAACTTTCCCTTAAATAGACGAAGATTATTTCACAAAATTTGCTAAAATTCTTGTAATTTCAGCGTATTCGAAGCTTCAAACGCCAACGCAAATTTCCACATTTTAATATCGTCTTATAGTCCTACGATGCCGAAGGCATTTTAATGATCTGCACAATGTTTGTGCAGATTTCGGCGACACGTTGTAACAGCGATATGAATCGGAAATCGCCGTTGGCCATTTGGACTATTTGGGAGGGCGTTTCAACGATACAAGTCGTATAAAAACCTTAACATCGACATCCATCTTTTCATTCCTTTCAAACTGTCGTTTAGTCGACATTTCTTGTGACATTACGCTCTGTACCATTGAGAAGCATGTCCAGTAGTTGTCTTCTGTTCGTATTCTCCATTATCGCCGTTGTCTTCATTGCTTCGTGCACAGAGCAATATAGCGACGATGATATGGGGTAAGTTCATGTAATCAATTGAGTAAACTTCTAAAACACAACCGCAAACTTAAGAATAAAATATTACTCTTAATTACAAGCATTCTTTGCAGTTTGGAGAAACGATCGTTGCGTAATGCGATGGTGCGATTTGGACGCTCGAACATGAGAAACGCTCTCGTGCGGTAGGTTCTACACCATTTCCGTATAAGAATTTGTTTAAGTTTTGGCAAGCGATCCGAATTGCCACCAGACTATGGACTTGAAGCCAAACGCTCAAACGCCCCGGAACCGTTGATTCGATTCGGTCGTTCAAGCGGACGTCCAACCGAATCGTTGCACGATTTGATTGACACCTGGCAAAAGATGGAAATGGCGTACAACGATCGCATCAACGCCTAAACTGTTGAGCTGTTTCGTCATTCAACTTCGTCACGCCTTTCCCACTCTTCCGTTCTCAATAGCAGCAGCAACGAAAATGTTTTCGAACCTCCAAACCGTCTTAAATTGTCGTGAATTATAATCGAACCGTTCTCACAAGCCAAAAACACCGCCCTAAAAGGAGAGTTGTTGTAAGCCCCGTCTCAATTTATATGCGATTTTGATTGTTGTGCTAAATAAATTCTTGTGAAAATGATTCTATTCATCAACCAATCCTGATATCATACATTAAGATCAGATCTCTGGTTTGGTGTCTTGAAGAAATGAACAAATCGACAACAACAACAAGTTCGTCGATTTGCATATTAAGGATTGTGAAAATTGACTGTCCAAAGTCTTTTAGTCATTAGACGTTTTGAATTCGGTTTAGTCGGTGGCCTTCTTTTTGAAACATTTGGCTTGTGATTGGGGATGTTGGAAGAGAGCGACGAAAAGGAATACGATGGAAAAGAGAAAGGAAGTCCGACGTGGGAAGAAGCTGAGGTCTGACATCTAAGTCTCAATAAACGGTTAATTTTCTGACTTCAGGCCTTTTTCAAGGAAGTTTCTAGTCGTCGCATCAAACTGTTGAACACGTCCGTACGCTCGAAAACGTTGGGAACCGCCGAAATTCGTGGCTCTCCTGCACCGTTTCCCAAAGGTACAGTGATTGCTCAACGCTTCACCGTTCTCAAGTACTGCAAGAACGGCGAGTCACGTTTACCCAACAGTTTTGTTCACTTATGTTGGCGCAATGACAGAAGAATGACCGCTGTAAAGATTGGACGTGTCGATTTGAAGTCTGCAGATCACACGTTTGACAGCGTCTATCGTGAGTTATTGGTTTGGAGCGAACTCGAACCGTGGTTTCCGCTTCGTTATTTCAATCCACCAGACGTTGAACCAAAATTGGATCCTCGTGGCTTGTCGTTTCCAGCACTTGGATTTAGTATGCAAGACCTTATGGTAACTTTTATATAAATTCAAACTAATGAACAGTTTGCAGGACAGATTCACTGTTTTGCCAATTGGCTTGTGTCTGATAGCTGCTCTTGATTCGTTGTGTGCGTTGAAGCAATTGCATGACATCGGATTCGTTCATCGTCAAGTTCGTCCACGTCATTTGTGTGTTGGATGGAGGGCCGGTGGTACCTCAATCAACAGCGTGTATTTGATCGATTTGTCACAAGCAACGTAAGTAAGTTTAACATTTTAAACGATCTTGCGATTTTCGTCGTTACGTCCATTTTCCACCGGATCCTCAAATTCCGTTCATTCCACACAAGCCCGATCTGTTTTACGATTCGACGGATGTGATCAAAGGAAAACCGTATACTCGTCGAGATGATCTTCTTTCCTGGCTCTACACCGTGAGTTATCAGGTTAGACAAAAGAATGGATTAATAGAGTTTAGATCTTGGCAATGCGTGGTTGTGCTTTTTGGCGCAAATTTAAGGGCGATCAATTGACGAAAATCAAAGATGAGAGCGGTGCTGATCGTTTGGTTGTCGGTTTTGCACGTCCGATTGGTTCGGTCCTAGCAACTGTTTTGCAATACCTGCGTACTCTTCATCCTCATGCAAAACCGGACTATGCGTTCTTGATGCAGTAAGAGGAATGCAAGAATATCCCATTGTTTTCTTTCAGAAGCATTGTTTCGGCCTTGTCGAGTTTCTGCCGACAAGGCATTCCTGGAGCTTTGCCGGAGAAGCAAATGCATGTATTCAAGATGCAAAATTTCGAAACGCAAACTCCACAGGTAAGTTCGCGTTACTGATACGAAATTATTTATACGTTTCAGGAAGAAATCATGGCACTTCGTTACAAGCTCATTTTCCAACCACAATGTTTCACGTATTTGGATGAAGTTTACGAGCGTGTTCGAGTTTGTTTATATCACTAGCCCTCTTCTTGAATGTCGTTTTTACAGGAAAAAAGTGTGGCACCATGTCTTTCGTATTGGTTTACTGTGATGAGCACAAAAAAGCACGATCAAATGTATCGTCGCATTGACGAACGAATGAAGATCCCGACGGAATGGCCTGACATCTTGGAGGATCCGGTTTTTCCAAAACAATCTGTAAGTTTACAGCTAAAGATTTGTTCTGCTACTCTTTCTTAGGTGGATATCGTTGAACATGAGGTCAACAAAAAGAAAGACAATGCAAAAATTGCGGAGAAGAAGAATAAGGAAAAGGAGAAAAAGGTGAAGTATGGAAATAATCCGTCGACTAACGTAAGTCCACAACCACCTGACTTGTGATTTTTGTTCTTTAGCCGGAGAAATCTCCAATACCACGTAAATCAAAGAGGAAGCACGGTGAAGTCAAAGCTATGGCCAAGGAATGAATTTTGTACCGTGCAGATATTCTGTGAAAAGTTGAAATCAAAAATAAACGTTGCATTTGTATGCTTTGTTGTCTACGCTGTTTAGTTCACAAGCAAATTGCATCTCTATGCTTCGTTAGAAGCTAGAAACAAAAAGGAGTATGTCCAAATAGCCGGTACGATAGGTAAATGGAATGTAAAGATTTCTGGAAACCGACATAGTTGGTCATTGGTTAATACTGACGACCCGAGCATGTAGTTTTGAGCGTAAAAGTTCTTAGGTATTTTGCCGTTTAATTTGTTAGCACTTTGAATATTCACTTTTTGTTCGGCATTTCGAGCTCCAGAAAGTTTAATTTCCGCGTTTTAATCGCGTGCTTTTGAAATTTTCGTTCTTCGCAAACCTTCTCATTTCTTTTTTAGTTGAATACTTCGATCAAAAGTTCTTTCTTGCTCGTCAAATTTCGGACACTGTTGTAAATCCCTTGATTTGGAATCTATCACACTTGACGTAAGTCTGCTATTTAAGTTGCTATTTAGATCGCTTTACTTTCAGATTAAAATAGCGGATAAAATTGACGAAGTCAAAGCGAAGATCCAGATCGTCGATTTTACTGGTAAGTTCGATCCTCAGTAGTCGTGATATTTCTCTTGTATTTCAGACAAACGGCTAGATGACACTGGAACTCTGAGTGACCAGAACATCGAGGAATTTCTATTTGATCGTTTGCGGTGAAATGAAGATCGTTGTGGAGACGATGACTCTAAAGACAATAACTATTGAAGTGAGTATCTGTTTCTCTGACTTGAATTCAAACTCTGGTTTTGGGCAAGTTCATCAGACATCGTCGCGCATTTGAAGGCTGCAATTCAAGCCAAATTCGACCTTTCATCAGACGAACAATTTTTGTTTTTCCGTCGTAAGCTTTAAGTTATAAGTTCGAAGATTAACCTCCGCATTTTAGAAAGAATATCCAGAGACGGTCATCTTAAGCTCTTAGATTATGGCATCCAATACTACTCCCCCACTTTGTCTCTTTATCATCAACGTGAAATAGGACTGGCGATACAGCTGGGGGAAAAATGGCGCCGAGAATTTCTGGCTATATGAAAATGATGTACAAACGAGTTTTTGAAAAAACCACAAATTTGGAACTACGCGCAGAGTTGGAAAAACAAATCAGTCGTCTAAAAGATCAACTTGAAATTAGGTCTGAGAATTAGGATCAAAAGATTCAGGAGAGGGTTACTCTTCCTTCGGGTTTGCGTAGACGCCGTGGACATTGATGTAAATCGAGTTTTACTATCAAGGTTTTCTTACTTTAAACTCTTTTTTTGTAATTTTCAACTCAGTGTAATTGTAAGATAAACACGGGTTATCAACTTTGCTGTGTCTAATTAGTGAGAATTTTGTTGTCAATGTTTAATGTCTACGCCATTGGTAGATCTCTAATCTTAAATTTAAGATGTTTGGAACAAGGCTCTGAACGCCATTTACTCTCTTCCGGTTTCAAAAAACCATGAAAAGTGAGATTTCGAATAACGAAACGGTTATAGTTGTCAGATTGTTATGAAACTTTGGGGTTATAGGTATGATGACCTATTGAATATTTGGTACAAATTTCAAAGAAAACTGTTAAGAAACTATCGAAAAAAGGGTAGTCAAAACTTTTGTCTACTAGTGTGTGTTGTAAAGAAAGTAATAGATTCAATTAGATGACCATCAAAACGCTTGTAAATTCCATATTCTTTCACTAAACAAAGTGGTTCGCTTACTGCTACAACACGAAGATCTTTTTGTGAAAGAACTCGGAAATTACTGCAACGAGCAACGTTTTTTTGCAAAATAGGTGTGAAGGTCGCTCTTATCGAACGCAGCCGATCGTCGTGGATTAGCGAGTGAGCGTTGCGCAAGTAAAAGAAATCTCAAAAATTGAAAGTCCGATTGCTATTACGTTTATGATCGATGCAATGAAAGTGTTAATTTTGCATCTAGGTGTATGATTAGCATTTGACATCTTGTTTCTTTTGCTCTAATTCGATACCCAAATGGTTGATCTAAAGCCTCTTTTTTTTAACTAATTACCGCCGCATATTTTGCGTCGTCAAGATTTCTGCGCACTTACCTGAGTACCGAAATACCGTCGACCTTGTGCACTGGCACACACTATTTGGGGCGGACACGACAAATGAGAGCCCGACCCAAGAAGACAAGTCGGATGGTGATCATCCGCCGCTGCAGCGTGTTCGTCGTGGCATCAAAACAAAAAAGTATCGGAGCATTTTAGTCGAGAAACAGAAAACTTTCGTTGTAAATGATTGTTTCGTTTTCAACTGCGCAAAAATGTTCAGTTCTTTTGAATTACCTTCCGATCTTTTTGTTGATTGCAATGACGTGATTTTTTGAATGGAAGACTATCCCGCAGAAAGCGCATTGGCCAAGAACATTCGGTTATTAGAACAATCGATCCAAGTGTCTTTCAATTACCTGCTGAGTTCGGCATATTTGCATATGCGTTTTTGGTTTCCAGCACCGCGTTTGTCAGTCATCGGTCATTTTCTCGTTCGCGCGACCATCGCACGTGATGGCTTACGATCGTTTATTGCCGGTTGGACGATACGACAAAAAGCATTTGGAGCTTTTTGACAGCTCAAACGAGCTTATGACGAACATTCTGATTTGAACTCGATCGAAGTAGATCAATTGGCCACTCCAACGTTGAATGGTCCGATAATATTGCAACGTGTTTTACCAATTTTCGCCTCCTCATGTTTGCGCATTCTCACTCGAGTGCGCGATAAAACCAGTGATTTTGTTGTTCTAACAAGACGTAAAGGACGTTTCTCTTTTGTACGTTTTTTTTCTTATTTTGGCGTCTTTGTCAATTCACGCTCCATTGCAAAACGATTCCGAAAATGTTGTTCGTGAATTGACATTTTACGTTTTCTTATTGAACTGCACGTTTCAGCTTTGAGTCTTGAGGGTTTTGGATACCAGTTGGAACGGTACTTCTGACAACGGCAGAGCTCATCGACTGCGATGGCTGCTCCGTATCTCTTGTCCTGTAGTGCAATTTTTGCGTTGGTTGGTCTTGCACTTGTTGGGATTGCAGGTTTCACGGACAATTGGTCGGAGTTCACGGTCGGTGTTCTTTCGCTTCGAATTCATTTGCGTTTCTGTCATTCCATTCGCAACAACCTCTTTTGATAGTCAATTTCACGCGCTTATGATTTCGATTTGCGTACCACAACAAAGGGAAGCTGAGTGTTCGGATGGTGACGACACGATCACTTTTACCGCATACACTCGAACGTTGTATAAGACGAGCGGAATCAGAGCAATCAGAAAAAAACTCACCAAAAGATTTGCGTGCTGATTAGACGCTGTTGGCAATTTTTACATCGGAATTCTAGCGGCGATCGCGCCTTGACCTTCTTTTGGGTCAAATTCTTTTGGCGATAAGTGCGGCGTTTTATTACCGAAGTTATGAAGCACATCAAAAAGATAGTAAACGTTGAAAAAACATAGTTTGAACAACATTTGCTTCGCAATAAAACTCATTTTATTCGTAAGAGTTTTCAAGTAATCACTTTGACTATTTCAGGTGAATCGTCAGGCCTTGTACACGAACGTAAAGAAGACCGCAGATCTGAACGATCAAATCTACTTCAGTCGAAGCTACGGTCTCTATCTTGTCTGCTTTCCTAATGAAGTGCCATCCGGTAAGTTTGAATATTCGTCTTTATAATTGACAGAAGACTTTTATCTAAACATTAGATGACTGCAAAACTGATTGAATTGACATTTAGGGAGTAACAGTTTCTCAAAGTTTTCATCGCATTGTGCCTGGAACAAAGATTTTTTCCCCGATGAAAAGACCTACGACCGTTACAACGCTGTTCAGAAACAACGAGTCTACTTTTTGCGATCACTTGTTGGAAGCTACTTTGCTGGATTCGTTCTTGGAGTACTTGCATTGGTCACTGGTGCAATCGGATGTTTTAAACCAAGCTCCAGAATGACGCTTTGCACCGGCTTCATCTTTATGTTTGCAAGTGAGACAACTACATAGAATTCAACAAGTGTCATTGTTCTTTAGGCATTTTGTTGGCTGTTAGCATGGGTCTTTGGCATTACAACCAATATGTTGAGCGACGTGTTCTCGATGTCTATCCTTTCTATCGTTCGTGGGAGACTGTGCTTATTAAGAACACCAACTTCACCTACGGTTATTCGTACATTTTGGCGTGGGTGGGAATCGGATTCACGATATTGACTTCGGTTTGCTTAATTCTCGCCTTTTTCACAATCAAAGTAAGTTTCGACGACTCTGGCCTATTACTTACTCATCAAATTTTAGTATCGAAAAGAAGGATTGTACGAAAGCAAACATGCCGCCTTCTATCAACAGTACTACAACAAATCGGTTGTTCCGTACAGTGGTGGAAATTACGGGGGCTATGAAATCTATCCGACAAATCACAGCTTCTACGGTCAACATTATCCGCCAGCAATGAGCAATCCGCATTACTACGGACACTACATGAGTTATGGGCATTGACAACACTAATGCTTCAAAACGACACTACCATTTATACTAACTTCCTCTTAGCTTTCGTTCAACGTCTGTTCAAACTTTTGATGTATGACAGTATTTCAGTCCTGTAATTCATTCCACGCCAAGTGCATTTCTATGTCGTTAAAATGAAATGTGCCATTTCGCCTTTAACTTTATTTTCCTATTTATAACCGCAGCTTTTGCCAACAACCAATCTTCAGGAAAGTCTTTATTCTTCGAAATAAACTAATCAAGAGTTCGAAGCCGAACCCTGTATTTAGTTCGTAGATAGAAATCAAAAGCGAATAAATAACCTAGTTCGAAACAGAAGGTTCTAGCCAGCCGTGGAGAGCTGAGATGGAAGCAAAGAACAAGTGAGTGGACGACTCATCGTGGACGTTCTCTTTGGAATCACCCGTCAATACAAAAGCAACTAGAAAGCCAAAAGCGTAAATGCCAAAAAGAAACTAACGAGCAATCCACCATTTTGATTATGCAAACTTCGATAACAAAAAGCTTTGGTCTTTGTCGTTGTGAACTTCCAACACGACCTAATCAACGACTATGACAACCGTATCCTGACAATCTTGCAAAACTGATCACCATTTGGAAGTCAAATCCCAGTCTCAGCTTACAACAACTTTTAGCCATCCAATCACATTTACAACTTTAATCGCAACCGCTATTTCTATTTATTTTTGTAAATTTCTGTGACTTCAGATAAACCGACTTCTACAAACTTTATTTGTACACGATGATATGATGAACAAACATAACAGAGAGATTAACTCGTTTTGCAATTTAAAAATGTTAAGTCGAAGATATAGAATCAAACGCTAATTCTTTAGAAGAGTAATAGATAGAAAAATGATCGTAACTAGCTTGGCAGAAAATGCTGGATTGTAACTAATCATGTGCTTCATTACCGTTCGCATGTTTACGGTATCGTTGTCGTGCAAACGCACGTGGAAACCAACCACGCGGCTCCCGTGCCTGTTTCAGATTCAACGGTTCACGACCACGATCGGCGTACGGATTCGCACTCCACGGACCGTGAATATCGTTAGTCGACTCATCGTTCACATCGTCCGTTGTTTTCAATAATCGTTGACCGTAGATCCAGCGTTTGTTGGCGCGTGTAATGGCATAGCCTTCCCCCACTTCTACAGGAATTCGAGCTTCGTCGGAACACGGCTGGCTTTTTGCTCGCGTGGTGAGCATTTTATTCGCTTGTGTGGTTCGCGTCTTATTAAAAGTTTTTGTTGCAGCTAAACATTAAATCTACCTCGTCAAAAATGGATTCTAACGTTAAAAAAGAGTTGATAGATGAAATACAACAACTTAACATCAAAGAGGAGAAAGAGTAGTGAGTTTGGATTGAAAATTTGCATTTTTTTCTCAATTTGCGCTTATTCCTGTGTTTGCTAATCATTGTTCTGTTTCAGTTTTTTTTGCTCAACACGTCATGTCATTCCAAGCCTCTGCCTTTAAGTCCTCGAATGATCGCGATTTTGCTGTGATTTGTGACATCGATGATGCTCAAGTCTCGATTTCGCTCTACGATGGCTTGGTTGTCCGCACTTTTAACCACGGCAATCCACGTTCTTACACTACCACTCCAATTCCAGGCTCGAAGAATAAGGTGATTTTGCGAGGAGTTGTTGAGCAGGTTAGTTTTTGAAGTTGTTGTTTGGCTTATTGATTTCTTTTTAGGGACAAGATGGGAGGACGAGATACGAAAACACATTGGGCACCCCCGCGTAACCAATCCGGCTACATGGGCAGCAGCAGCAAACAATGAACACCGATGGCGACAACTCGGCAACACTTTCGAACTACCACGACCAGCCCGACGACGAACAGGACGTTGACAGCCACCAACGCAGAATCTCCCCTTCATTTGTCTGCGAGATTGGAATAAATTCATTAGGGACAAAATGAGCCGGCCGATTTGACTTTGGAGTTTAGCGATGGAGGCCAATACGACGACTTCTTGTATGAGCTCCGAACTGTTGCACATTACGCCCGCGAACACTAAGGTAAGTTATTTTTGGCTTAGACTGAATAATTTTGACTTTACGACATTGACTAATGAGCTCAATTTTCAGATCTTCGTCCATCGCAGATTTTGTCTGTGTATATGGGAATAAATGGAAGTTAAAAATTGTGTTGGCTTTTACTTGATTAGTAGGATGGAGATGTAGATTTTCGTGAGCATTGCGGGCATACTTTACTTTGGAGATTTTATAAAATGTGTGACTTGCGTCGCGGGGTAGGGAATGGGCGTTTTAGTGCCGGAATGGAGCGCTTTATGGATGAGAACGCGAAAGATTTCGGTAACAAGTATGCTTTTACAACGCAGAAGATTATTAAGGCGGCGATTACTAAAAGGGCTATCATAATGAGGTTATTTAGAATAAATTTGAGAATTCCGGCAAACAAATTAATAAGAGCATTAAGAATATTCTTGAACGGCGCTTCGACTTGTGCAGGTTTGCTCCACCAGTCGCCACTGACTGGATCGATTGAGTTCTTGACTGTAACAGTTTCCAAATTTCCATGCAGGCGGAAGTTTCCGGACGTTCTTGAGCATTGGAAATGACATTCCTCGTTATAAGTTCGGTCGTCGGATGATGAAGAGGAATCTCCAGACGGTTTGTCTGGTCCTCGGATTACTGGGCGTTTGCTCATGAACCGGAAGAACGGTCGTCGGTTGCTCAGCTGAACAGCACAGGACCAACAGTCGTTCCTCGTAACTAGATGATTCCTGCAGTTGGGTGGCGGGAATCCGTGAAGTCGATTACTCGGACTTGGTTTGGGCAAGGTTTTCGAATCGGTTGATCGGTAGAACGGCTAAGGATGAGAGTGAAGGATGTCACTCTGTGGTCACCATGAAATTGTCGGGACAATTTTGTGGAAGAAGTGATTTATTGATCGTGACCGGTGGTTAAATAAAACTTTTTGTGGAAGTGGAGAGGGGCGGATCCGGCCGCGACGATCGCGAATGTGATCGGTTACAATAGGCCACCCAAGACGTATTAACGGAATGGTTTTATGTTTGCCGAATTGGGGATTCGACAAACATGAGAAACCCATCCCATTAATATTTTATTTTTCGTCTTGGGTGGTCAAGACTTAGAAGATTTCGCGTTCGTCGCGACAATCGGCCGACGATTTCGGGATCGGGTCGCGGACTTGGACGGTCGGGCAACTTTTTCGACTTTTGTGTAATTGTTTGAACCAAATTCAACTTTTTGGCCTTTGATTCTTCATCTGAATCAACAGAAATGTGATCGGAAAAGTCGAATGGATTGATGATTGAACTCAATGACGCGAACGATTTGTTCAATTGGTTCATTTCGTCATCCTCAGTTTGTACAACTCCATCGACTTCCGACTCAGCAAATGTGGCATTGTTTGTAGGCTCGAAGCTCGAGTTTCTTGTTCGATTTTATCATCCTGAAATTGGAAATCCAATAATGCGGCGTCAAAATCGGTTTTCTTTGTAATTTCAGTGGTCAACAAAAGTAGTTTTATTATTCGCTTTAGTTCCAAACATCAAGTCTTTGTCACTATGCGAATCACTGTTGACCTCATGAACTACAGGCAACTCACTGATCTTATTGGTCGATTTGTTGACCGGCGCAGGAAAAGGCGGATTATCATGAGAACCAAAAGTTGCTTTTTCAGCCATCGACGACGCTGTTCACCGTCCAGATTATTGTGCGGAAAAATTTTGGTATTTGTTTTGGTTGTTCAAAAAATCAATTGTGTTATAGGCGGCAAAGGCTGCACAACTGTGACCGTCGGTTTGCGGGTCGGAATATTGATGATATCGCCTGTGTATGTTTGACAACGTGACAAAACATTTGCGAGTGGACGAAAAACGTTCAGATCAATCAACGCCAAACGGCTTTCGTACTGAGTCGAATCCGATAATTCGGTAAACGAATCACAATAGAAAAGAACCTCCGTTTGAGAACCGTTGTCGTAATGAAAAATCGTCATAATGAAATGATTTCCGGTAAAAATTGGAGCCACCAAATACTCGAGTGGTTTGTTTCGTGGTGCCGCAATTAGAAAACTGAGTGGATTGTTGCCAGCAGCGCCTAATTGTTGTCGACTTTGCTCGTTCCAAAACGATAAGTCCAAGTAGCCGATTGCTCGACTATCGTTCTTGATATAGTTCAAATACAAAAAGTAATCACTTCGCCTTGAAGATATTGCGGTAGGTCAATATCATTGACAAAAGCTAACGGCAAAATGGGATTGTATAGACATTTATTGTAATGAAGCTCAACATACTTTTCACGCAAAACATCTTTGACTTCAACAGCAGTTGTTTGATAATCGGTTGTCGTGTAGCGCTCGAAATCTTTGTCAATTGCCTTTTCTGGTTCTTGTTCTTCCGCCGATTCAGAATCGTGTGCTGACTCGATTGGGAAGTCAGTTTTCGGTTTTTTCGGTCGTCCTGGACCTCCACGGCGTTTTTTGGGCGGTCGACCTTTTGGTTTTCCTGAGGGACGATGTAAACGTTGAGTGTCAATTTTTGGTCGTTTAACACCTCCACCACCGCCACGCAAACTGTTTCCCTTAAAAGGTAGTGCCGTTTGATTTCCCTTTCCATTAGGTACTCGCGAAAAGAGCTTTCCCTTTCCAAAAGGTACTGCCGTTTGGTTTCCCTTAAAAGGTACTCCCGTTTGATTTCCCTTAAAAGGTACTCTCGCTTGATTTCCCGCCTGCGGTACTTTCAACACATTCGAATTTTCCTCTAAACATACCTTTTCACTTACCTCCACTATTTCGCACCAAAAATCGTATCCATTTCCTTGCGGTCGTTTCAACGCCAACCATCGCCACTTGCTCCAATGGTTGACGTCCTCGGCAATCGAGCCCGAGGCGCTCTTGTCACTTCCTTGTTGCATCATAATCTAAATAGTTTTTTAATCAATCACACAGCACGTTAGCATAAGTACAAATGGCTACAAACCAAATGTTTTTGACTCAACGTATAAAGTCAAAAAATCATTTTATTCAGTCAAACTTAAGAAACGTAAACATTGACAGACAAATTAATTTGGTTCAATCAAAAAGAAGGTGATCTATTTGGTTGAACAAAAGGTTTCCTATAACAGTCGAACGTCGATTGCAACATAACTCTTGATGGCACAGGAGCCAATTAACAGACAGATAAACGGTACAAAGAAATCGAGTCACGATTGGATATTTGAGTTGTGAGAATTAAAACCAATCACTTAAGTTGGAACGTGTTCGAAAGCCAACGGTTTCGTAATCGAAGTTATTTGCCTTATCTGTTCTTTCAGTTGTTGAATCACCAATCTTTGTTTGTCGAGTTCCTTGGCTTGTGCTGCCACCACCGTCTCTGGGTCGTCCGGTCGCTTGCTGCTCACCGTTTGAACTTCATTCATCATAGTGGTCGAATTTGCAGATGGTCGAGTAGTTGGATTTGCTTCCGGCTGGTTTCGAGTTGAATTGGCAAGCGGAACAATGTCGCTCGAACGTTTCAAAGCGTTGGCGACCCGAATTCTAAAATACAGATGCGAACCAAAGAAAAGTTTTCACTTACTCGCGATGACGATTCTTCTTCAACTCACGATTGAATTTGTTGAACTTCTTATTGCGATTGTTAAAAACCTGATTGCAAAAGCTGCTTTTGTCGATACCATGTAAATAAATAGCTAAACAGCACAGTTAATGGGCACAAACTCAATATTACAGCATACCGAATCTCATTTCTTGGACGTAAATCAGAATCTAAAACAACGTAACTCGTTAATTATAAACAATTACAATGCTCATTCGGCTGACCAATGAAGAATACAAGCAAACCGACGACACGAACAACTAATGAATGCAACGATCAATCAGAAATTTAAACAGCTAACGAACGGCACCACAAATACGATCGACTACAAACTCATACGACTATCAAACAGAAAAGCACTAATGGAACGAACAGTATTGGTGTCGCTTAGTTATATAGGTGGTCAAGATTTCACTTTAGGGCGAATTGGGCGGTGAGAAAAACCGCCGATTCGTTGGCAATCGAACGACACAACTGAACAAAACCAATCAACAAACGCAAAGTGCAGGACTTGAAGACGATAGTAAGATTAAATGGTTGAAAGTGAAAGCAAGATGACCTGTGGATAACGACCGAATCGCCCGGCATTCAAAAGTGAGTCAGAAGTCACGAAATAATCAATGCGCAACGTACGACGACTTATCAAACACTCCCACTTGTGCGTTAAACTATCGACCGGGTTTTGAGTTTTGCGGTATACGAACTTTTTAAGCATAAGAAAACGATTGAATTTCTATGATATGGTATAGGGTAATCATAAAAATCGAAAATCAGCACAATCGCATAGTTTATTTGCTAAAACTACACATTGAATTCTCCAATTTATGATTACTGATCAACTTTAATGAACAATAAGTTCAAATTCTACGACTGTAAAACCCCAAATAACTTTTAAATTTCTTGATCAATTCGGCTATTCGAATCGCGCTAAAATCATACTTTGCGAGTCAAAATGAATATCTGAAAGTAGCAATATCCTCGATTTAAAACCTTAAACGCTTCAATTTCACATTCCATTGGCTTGGAAATCGCCGACGGTACGAATTCGACGTCCGGGACTTCAGCACAGAGATGAACTTGCAAGATTTCGTCACTGATCGTCTGAACGTGGATGACGGTTGTGTTGAATTGCTGTTGAAGCCATCTCCTTGGATTCGATTTGATCAGATCCTAAGTCGCAATCGCGGTGGTTTCAATCAATCGGCAGAGGTTGGAGATCGTTGGCTTTAGCGCGTCGACGACTTCGTACATCACGGATTGGTTTCAGGCCCTGTCCCGTCACTCCACATTGATCTCGGCTTCCGACTTCGAATTGCGTAATTCTGATTTACTACGGACACTACATGAGTTATGGGCATTGACAACACTAATGCTTCAAAACGACACTACCATTTATACTAACTTCCTCTTAGCTTTCGTTCAACGTCTGTTCAAACTTTTGATGTATGACAGTATTTCAGTCCTGTAATTCATTCCACGCCAAGTGCATTTCTATGTCGTTAAAATGAAATGTGCCATTTCGCCTTTAACTTTATTTTCCTATTTATAACCGCAGCTTTTGCCAACAACCAATCTTCAGGAAAGTCTTTATTCTTCGAAATAAACTAATCAAGAGTTCGAAGCCGAACCCTGTATTTAGTTCGTAGATAGAAATCAAAAGCGAATAAATAACCTAGTTCGAAACAGAAGGTTCTAGCCAGCCGTGGAGAGCTGAGATGGAAGCAAAGAACAAGTGAGTGGACGACTCATCGTGGACGTTCTCTTTGGAATCACCCGTCAATACAAAAGCAACTAGAAAGCCAAAAGCGTAAATGCCAAAAAGAAACTAACGAGCAATCCACCATTTTGATTATGCAAACTTCGATAACAAAAAGCGAATGGTCGGTTTTCGATGTTAAAGTCAATACAAACACGTTAATACTTTACTAACAATCAAACACGAAAGCAACAAATGTTAGACCCCAACAAACGAAGCGCCATAAATACAGTACCGGATCAGTAATGGATCTTCATTCCAAACGCATGACGGAACTTCTTATCGTAATCGGCAGCAATCGTTTGGACAGCCAAAAGCAACGCATCGTTCATCCGAGCACTATAGTTCAAGACTTCTTGAAGCGATTGCAAGACGCGCTAAAATGGAAGCTTTAGAGGTTTCATAAAGACTGTTACTTACATTGAAGTCATTCACTGCATACCAAACTTCACTTATGTCAAGCTTGTTGTCACTAATCAACAAATCTTTGGATCCATGAATGTAGAAATCGTAAGCATAAGAGTTACGATAAATCTAAATGCACTTGTTAGCCGCTTTTCTTTGAGTTCCTTTAACTAACCGGACGACCACGATGGTCGACATTCTCGCAGTGAGCCGGAATAAAAGCTGGATCAAGACAAATGTCGTCGTCCAAAGTCGAAACAATTTCCGCGACCGACAATCTAAGTCCCGATTTTCCACTCAAACGGAAATATTCGTTCTGAAAGTTGGTTAATTAACAAACAATCGACACTATGGTTGTTTACGTCAATTCGTTGCGAAGGGAAGAACAATTGAAGACACGCAAGCAGAAGCTGTTCGGTTTCCGTGTTGTAGGTGGCAATCAACTCTTCAAACTTTTCGGGCATTCGCTTCAATGAAATCGCCTAAATATGGTGAATAGTGGGAAGATTTGTTCTAGAAACTTACATCGTTCTGGTTGCTATCCGAAATCGGAAGACGGCGGTTGGTGAACAAATGAGCGAGAATAAGAACAAATGTTTCGTTGAATTCTTTTGGTGTTTCTTTCATTGTAGAGCAAAGTTTGTGGAAAGCTCCAATTTGGAGAAGATGAACAAACAACAAGTTTCCTGGCTCGTAGACTCCCAAATGAACAGCAATCTTTGCAAATCCTGTGGTATCGCCCTAAAGATTTCAACTAATTATAATTGTGTTGCAAACACGGTTACCGTTTCGTCAATCAATTGCAAGCGACGAAGGAATTGAACGTTGAAGAAACTCAGAGCTTTCATGATCTCCGAAAAAGCCCCTTCTTTTTTGCCATGACGAGTGTAGAGTGCGAAGCTTTGCTTCAACAGCGTCAACGTCGCTGTCACGCGACCTTCTTTGGTCAATAAACTGTTCTCGGTTGATGCTTCATTGGTCTTCTTCGTGGACGATTCTTTCAGTTTCAACTTCTCCAACAAAGTCGTTGCCACCGCTTCGCCGATTTGATTCGAACGGAAAGCGCTAGCGATTTCTTCACGAGTTTGAAATTCCTCAGGATTACCGTTGATGTAAGTGAACAGACGAAGCAAGAAGGAAGCCGTGTATGGAACGTTTCCGCGTAATGTGGCCAAACTTGCCGTTAACAAGCGACGAATTTTACTATAAAAAGCAGGGGGTTTAAGGCTACTGAAAATGATCGTTTACCTGGTTGGCAATGCCATGAAGATGACCGTACCAGCGGGATCATAACCACGTCGACCGGCACGACCGGACATTTGACGGAACTGCAGCGGCGTCAACTGCGGAGTGTCGATGCCAAAAATGACCGTCTTACACGGCATGTTCATACCGAGAGCCAAAGTCGCAGTCGAAAACAGAATACCGAGATTGCCGTTGCGGAATAGAATCTCAACGGTTCCACGTTCAGTCGAATTCAAACCATCGTGATGGAATCCGATTCCGCGTTCGAATAATTTCAAGAGCAATTTCGTGGATTGTCGTGAACCACATCGAGTGATGAGACGTTGAACGGTTTTGTCGTAGAGTTCTTCGTCCACTGATCGACCAATGAGTTTGAACCTGAAAGATTTCGATAAGCGAACTGAAGGTATTCTGGAGCACTTACTGCGACAATGCTTCTTTCAATTTCATACGCAACATCGCAAACTGATCGTTCGACGAGTCATCTTCTGGCGGCTCATCTTCTGGAGGTCCACCCTTCTTCTTGTCGTCTTCTTTAACATCTCGTTTTCGTTTGGCAATTTTCGCAAGACGCTAAAAATAAAGAGTTTGATTGATTGAAGCAAAGAGAAGCCTACGTCTTCAGCTTTAAAGTTGAAACGACGTTTGAACTCGGGAGCATCCATGTAAGCCTTTTCGCGAATGTCCATCTCGTTGTACACGTGCATTGCCAATTGTTCACAAAACTCACGGTTCTCGTTGAAACAGATACCTGGCAACATATCGTTCGCTTTCAACTCATCCAATAGAGGAACTACGTTGTAGAGAGCAGTACGGAACTAAATAATTTGATACATTGTATGAAATGATCCCATTAGAAATTACCATATTGAACGGTTTCATTCGTTTCTCGAAATCTTCGCGAACATCGGCTCCTAGTCTTTCGAACACTTTCTCGCTTTTATCTTGATCGTGATAGAGCCAATGAAGGAAACGTTCTTTTAATCCCGACTCTAATTCACGTATCATTTTACGCGTTAGCCAAACCATTTCCATTGAGTTGCTTTTGAATCCGAAGAAACTGGAGGGTTCGAACTCTTTTCTAAATTATACATCATAACTAATTCTTCGCTATTTGTACTCACTTTGTCTTCTCATCCACTTCTGCCATGATCGTATAGAGTTCGACGATCTGACGAGCGGTGAGCTGTTGGTCGTCGGGTACCGAAAACATTTTGATCTTTTCGGGAGCATACACACTGTAGGGTGTGAAGTAATGAAGAATGCTCTCTTCGATTACTGACATCAAACTTCCAGCCACCGACGATTGACTACTTTTAACGTCGTTCATCGAAATTCCTTTCAGAAACATTTCGTTGTCACGAGTAAAATTGACTTCTTTCGGACAGTCCTTCAGTTTCTGAATACTTAGCTCAAGTTCAGACCAACGTTCCTTGTAGACAATCAATTCCACGTTTCGAGAATTTTGACTTTTGGTTTGTTCGGCGTCTTGTAGCCATTGATGAAACACGTCGACGTTGCTTATCGTAGCAGACAAAGCCAAGAAAGGGCATTGGATCAGAAGGAAGATGTGCTCCCAAATGTGTCCTTGTTTCGATGCGTTGATGCAATGAACTTCATCGAGAATAACATAGCGAATACGACCAACAAATTCTTGAATCTTTGGTTCCGGCGATAAAAGCAACGTCTCCAAACATTCCGGAATAGTGACCAAGACTTGACAGTTAAGTGCATTTTCGAAATAGTCCGTGAACATCGTACCGAACAAAACCGTGTTGCCAGTAAGTGGTTTGTTACGGAAACGCGCGTAAATCGAACCACATACCTAAAAATATGGTTAAAATTATGAATCGTATTTCTATTGATTCACTTGATTGATCAAAGCTTTCGATGGACAAACGTAAACGACAACGTTCTCATTGGATTGTCGTAAAACTTTTTCGATACAATAGTACGAAACGAAAGTTTTACCGGCCGACGTTGGTGCGACAATCAAAGCGGAATGATCTGCAATGAAATGAATTACACTAAAAAAAGGGACAATCAATTACTTCGATCAACAACATCCAACATATTTCGTTGCCAAGCATCGGGCCAAAAACCAGTGACACGATCATCTTCTTGCGGATCAGAGAGCACATCAACCAAACGACCGCCGTGATAGAGTTGATAGTAGATCATGTCGATTCCAAGATCAAATTCACGATTCATTTTCTTTGGATTCTTGTAGAAACCAAGGAAACACCAATAATCTTGAATCTTTTCTTTTTGCGCGTTGTCGAGATGCTTCCAATGCTTGGTGAAGCACTCTTTGAGTTGACTGACAAAGTCGATTGCCGTGGATCGTTTCTCTTCGATTGTCTTGCATCGTGGAGCTTTGGCAAAGAAGATTTCACCGTAACGCAAAGCCAACTCGTAACCACAAATTGCTTTCGATTCATCGAGTTGAAGTTTACGTTTGACATTTTCAAGAGCTTGAATGGCCTGAAAAGTTTGCTCAATCAGTGAACGCATATGTGCAATTACATTTGTTTTTACGTTGGTAGCGTATTGGATTTTTATCTTGTCGTTTTCGACCTGTTTCTTCACCAACGACTGTTTGTTCGCCTCCAAAATTTGATCTTTTTTCGACAATTTGGGAGCTTTTTGAGCTGAAAATAACAAGATCGATTGATAGTACCGTTAAATTGAACGCACCCTTCTTTCCGGCTTGTTGTTTCTTTGCATCTTTGCCGCCTTTTTGCCTCGCATGTCCGTTTTCCTCAGCAGCAGGTTCTTCTTTGATTTGGGACAATTTGGGAGTACGCGAAAAGTCGACAAGTAGATCGTTGGTTCGTCCTTCCAACGAGTCCGAAAATGCTTGATACCTACAAGTTCGTAATGAATTGAACGCAAAGCTAAACGACTTTACCATTTGGAGGTTTTTTGACGCATTCTATTGGCTTTCTTCTGTTCATAGGCCGTGAGTTGTTGTTTGGATTCCAATTGAAGAAGTCGATCTTCAACCGTGTAGAAACGCCATTTAAGAACATTACGAAAAACGCTTTCGAAATTCACGGTCTCTTTTGCGGTATACTTAACAGAGTTTAGAACGTTGTCGTTTTTGAAAATCGCATCGTAAAGCTCGTTCGAGATAGGAAACGTTGAAACGTTGTTAATCAATAATTCCGTTGATTCTTCGGACGGAGATATCAACGTGTCTTCTTCGTCAGTTACAAGCGCTTCTTTGAATCCAACTTTTGCGTGTAACTTCGCGAACTCTTCTTGCAAACGATACGGTAGAATCGGTCTTCCGTTCATGGCATTGGCGAATATCCAGTTGATAAGACGTCCATCCCACAAATCATCCAAAGAAAAATTCACAGTCTAAAGACAAACGTTTAGATAGAAAAGTCGTTGTTTTTGTACCTTAACGTCCAATGTTTGCAAGGCTGTGGTCAATGCTTCGATCACACGTCGGCGACAACGAGTCAACAGAATCGGTGCAACTTTTGGAACGTCGATGTCCGGAATGTAACGTTTGTGACCAACCACTTTTCCGATATGAGCAGCAAGCAAAACCGATAAACAGAATTTCTCGAATTCGGGATCCGATTTCTCGCGTTTCAGTTCGCTTTTCAACACCAATGCCAACAAATCGACTGGCGATGAACACTCGCCGGCACTCAAAGAACGAATTGGTTTGGCTGCAATAAACGCTTCAAAACAACCTTCGTAGCTTCAACTCACCGGCATCCTGAGACCAAATTTTTGATATTCGCTCGTCCATGTTTGCCACAACGACCGGAATGACCTTGACACGATAGACAAACACCGTTGAAAAGTTTATCGCAAACGCTTCGAAGTAGACGACTGGAATACCATTGCTAATCAACTGTACAGCTGAAAAGTTTTTGTTATTGAATTCAACGATAAGACATTAACAAACCAATTGAAGCGAATTCGGGAATAAATTCAACGTTCTCATTAACAACATTCGTACTCGGATTCTCAACGGACATAAGTAGAAACGAGGGGGTCAAACGTTTCAAGAACTTTTCCCATTCCGGTGCCAACGGATTGCTAAACTTTTCAACGTAGAGTGCATACTCGCTAGTGTCCAAAAATGCGACCAAATAGTTGTACATGAAGTTAAGGACCACATCGGCTTTGTACTTATGTTCAAAATCACGGAACCAAACAAGCTTATACTTCGCGTTCAAATCGTTCAAACGTTCGAAGAAAGCGCGTACCTGTGGTTTCGTAATTCGCTCATTCTTGTTCAATGCAACTCACTTGATGCGCCAAAACAATTGTCTGTCCGGCAAGAGTCCAATTGTGATACGCGTGTGCGGTGAACTCGATGAGCAAACTGTCTAGTGATATGAGAAAAATTTCGACATCGGCAAATTCATCGATAATATCCGTGTAAGTGCAATGAAACATGTCGACCAACTGAAATACGAATCGAACATCGACGCCCATAGATTCGAACTTACTGAACGATCGAACTCCATTGTTTCCGTAATTTCAAACGTCTCCACATATTGTAGCAAGTCACTGGCCTTCGCAAAAGCGCCGTCTTTGACAACATCTACTAAACTCTGAAACGTTCAAATACGTGAAACGAAATCGATTCAAAGCCACGAACCTCGTCATCGCTTGAGATCTGATCCTCGTCCTCCGAAGCAACAACTTCTTTGACTTCCTCGTCGACGGTTCCCATGTTCGCTATTTATTGTTCTTTTTAACTATTGAAAATTCGCAAAAATTTGTATAAAACGAAAATTTCTAAAAATGAAAACTCATATGTGAGAAGCAAAATATCTTGACAACAACTCTACAGGTAAGCACGAATCGCGTTGAAACTACACGTTTCGTCTGCTAATTACCCAAAAACAAGCCCAATAATCAACTTTGTTTCTCCCCGCTTTCGCTCGCTTTCCATTCGATAGAGCACGAGAGGCCCAATGCAGCTCGTTGCGGAAGAGTTTCCAGTTCGGACCGAACGAACTGAAGTCGGGAGCCAAATCGACATCGTTTTACTTTTGGGTTAAAGAAAAGAACTCGTCAGAAACAAAACCGCTGCAAAAGTTTAATCACGGTCACCGTCAACGTATTTTGAAACTGAAGTCACTATGACGCAATAGTATGAGTTGTCTATGGCATTTAGCCAAAGGAACTTGCCAACGATCGTCATCAACTTGTTCTTGTGAAAAGCATCTTATGAATAAAGTGTCTAAGTAGTTTATGATATTGAAATGCAAGTTGATTAACAACAACAATAAACGTAACAACTCAGTTCTTTTCTACCTTTTCGTATCTGAACTGTGAATCTCGACGTTAGAAATCTCGAAAATGACGAACTCGACAAATCGAACGATCTCGTGAAGTTGGAACATCAAAAACTGGATGCATTTGGAAGCGATGAATACGCTCATCAAACGACGCTTTGATGTAAGCCCACGGATGGGATTTGGATTTGAACTCGAAGTCGAATTGAGATAATTGGTTTTGTTCGCATTCGCAACGAAATTTGTGCATAAAATCCGCATCACAATTGTTGACGTAGATTTGAAAGGCCGGTGCTTCGGAGATGTGGATCCACGTCTGCAACATTGGTTAGTGAACACGTTCAAACAACCCGACTACCTTGATGAATTCACAGAGCTCTCCGGGTTTCAAATTCGGAGCTTCAGCGTAAAATGGAACACTTCTTCGTGGTTTGAAACGCATGTCAAATGCCAATTTACTCAGATATCGACCGAGAATGCCCAAGCCATTACCTGATTTGCAGTTCTTGACCGTAAACTGGCACAGATCTTGAAGCTGTTTGAATTGTCGTTCTGTGAAACCGCAAGACAAACGACAATCTTCGAGCTTGATGGCCTGAATAGGGCCTTTAAGATCAGTCTACGATTGTTGTAATACCTGGCAGTTTCCCGCTACGAGCGTTTCCCAAAGTCGACTGCATAGTAACGTATTTTCGATTGTCACTGATTGAAGAATAAAAGAACTGATTCGAAATTGGCGGCTCAAATTCAAGACCGAGATCAATTGATCCAATTCGGTTTCCGTAATTGGACCACAAATTTTAATACAATTTGTTTGAAGTTGTTTTAAGAGACTTAGTAATTGATCTGCTTCTGATTCCTAAAGTTTTGAGCATAAACAAACAGAAATTTTTAAACGTTACCAGTTTGAATTGTTTCTGTTTTGTCTTATCGCCGCTGATACCGACCTTCATGTTTTTGAACTCCAGACGACAGTCGTGACGTGCCAAATGCATGCGATTATGTTTAACCAATGTTCGGAAATCGTCGTTAACATTTTGCACTGCATCGATGGTCTCAGCGTCCAAATAGCGAAGAATTTTAATGTGCAGTTCGACGGGTAACGGAAATCTGTTTCTTGTGCATTCCTTAAAGAGAAAGGTCTAATGTGTTTAAGACAAAACAATAATCGTTTATTAACATCAAAATTACCTCAATGTTAGCTGCTTGCATGTCGCTTAATCAAACTAGTGTCTTTGTCCCGCAAAGTAATGAATACGAAGAGATTTTAGATGATTTGGAAGTAAAGGGATAACAAGGAGAATAAGTGAATATAAGAACGATCGAAGCAAACTGACCACAGTTGAGTTCTCAATGGTCTGTTAAGGAATGTTAGATCATTGATTACCCTTAACTGGTTTTTGATAACACAAATAAAAGATGCTTTTTAGGTTGTTCCAGAAAGGCTGCGGTCAAAAATCGTTTTTCCACGATAAGGTTGAGTGATTGGTGTTGTTCACGGTTGTCTTCTTTGTTTTCATCGATTGGAGAGTGTAATTCACATGCGAGTTGCTCAGAAGTCAAAATACGCTAATGGGTGAACATACTCCCATCGGGTACAAGCTGATTATAACTCATACGAGCAGTTGGAAACGCTCTTTGGACTGAAGACTGCTCTGCTTATCAACGCACTCAAAGAGTTCTTTAGCTGTTTCATCGACAGTTAGCTCGAAATAGTTCAATTGAAAACGCTGTTGTTTTTATTGCAATTTAAGCAGTTTTGCACTTATCTTTGCCGCAATTGGAAACTTTGCGTCGCAGACTCTCGACGATAAAAATTGAAACTTTGCAACATGATTGCAATTCAGACACTCAACGAGAATCCGTTTATTCACCGACCTGAAAATTTGTTATTTCTATAACTTAACAGTGAATAGAATGATAAATTAGTCGATTAAAACTTCAAATGAATAACACAAAAGAAGTGACAGATGATGAAAACAACGAGTATTTCAACAAGATTTATACGCGGTTGTCTTCTGACCTTTAAAGAAGTACGTGGTATCAAAGATACAGACGATCGTTTTGCATCTGCTCATAAGCAACGACTATTTTCCTGATTTTCACTTTCGTCTATAAAAACGTCGTTTTTAGGCTATTGGTAGGATCAGCGAAAGAGAAGTCGTTGATCTTAGCTTTTTCGATACCAACTTAGTCGATTCATTTAAGAGTACAATTACGACGGTGTCCCGTGGCGCAAGGAAAATTCTAGAACCGGGAATCGCTATCACCTTAAGAAGATAGTTCTTTTCAATTCTATCGTTTTCTCAGACAATTCTGTTGTCATCACACCTGTCGACCGTTTCTGCCATTTAAAAACTACTCTTCCCTTTTGCGCACGGTCAGTTGGACTGATCGACTGGGTCGATGGCGCCGTTCTTTTTCTGTTTTTCTTCTTGTTTTATCTCCTTTGGCTCATCCATTTTCGCTTTTAGTTCTCCTTCGTTCCTCGTGTAATTTTTATGTTTAATGTTTATTAACCCAAGTTTGAGGACAATAAACTATCGGTCGTTACTAATCGAACGTTGTTTTACAAATCGCAGATGCGAAAGGGGATGGTAGCGGTTCGTATTCAACTATCAAAGCAGTCGCTTCGTTTGAAGTAAGTAAACTGTAACAAAACGTTTATTACGTCTAATTTTAGGTTGCAAAGAGAGTAAGCGTAAAACACATAAAAGAATCAATCCATCAACTCTACAACGTCCCAGTAGAAGAGCAAGAACTGCGTTTTGAAGGTAGAATAGTGAAAACTGATAAAACTTGTGAATTTAAGCTGAATTTTACAACATACACGCAACTTAGCGTTCTTACTTGTACAACCACAGAATCAACGTAAAATGCATTCCGCCATTTTAGCAATTGAATCGACGTTTTTAAGAATAGAAAACGTAAGATTTCCCAAGCTGAAGGATATGGTATCAACTAATTTCCGTGTATGCTGATTTTAGTTTTTTACTCTCGCCCTCATGTTTTGCGACAAAGATCGTTTGCGTCTTAAAGATTTTTCAAACCCACTGGCAAATGGAATTCTGGTGTTGGTTCTTAGCCGACCAATTTGAAGGAGCTAAAAACCATTAGATGCGATGAGTGATTTGAATTCCAAATGAAAGAAAACTATGAGCTTGGCACTTGCCGTACTGTTTCATTCGTATTTTAACGATGTTAATTGAGCTCGGATAAGCTTGTGATGCGAAGAATTTATTTAGGTTTCATTATAAAGATGTGGAAACGATTTGGTGGAAGAGATGTTCTATGGCCATTAATGCTAATTGCCGACCTTTCAACCGAACTTCTCTTCCAAATTTCATGCCATCGAATGCAATCGAGTGACGTTGATATTATGCGAAAATGCTCGTTGAGAGCGGTTTGTCGGTTCGGTTTGTTTGATTACAAGCTCCTTTGATTCGACCGCTTCGGTGAAGAAATTGATAACACCGGAAGGCAACAGCAAAACGTTTCAACTGCTAAACGACCGTCTTGCTGGATGGAAGGCTCTAGATTCCGTTTATGTACGTTCATTTGATCGATTGAGCTTGAGACGAACATTCCACGTTTGAAAACATTTCGATTCCAAGAATCGGACAACGTTCTCGTAACTCTGCTTCAGCGAATTTGTGTCCAAATAGGAAATGCAAAGTTCTCGAAATTAATCTTCCTCCACTACTGACCTTTGATCAGTTCGTTCGTCTGAAGCAACATAATCGTGTTGGAAACGTTCGCAATTCCTTTTATTTCTTTCTTATGCTCCTGACCGTCAACTTTAATTCTGAATCCAATCAACTCGAAACGTGGCCAACCGAATTTGCCGAATTGAGAAAACGCGACGCCGCCAATTGTCTGTGGTTTTTTAATCAACCGAACATAAAATCGTTGGCGGCATCCGATGAAAATCGAATAAACGAAATTAAACGTTCTGCTCGTTGATTGCACAGCAAATTGAAATTGTTCGGACATCGCTTTTTTATGAATACAACTTGCACATCACAAAAGCACGTTCGAATGTCTGCAACAGCTTTGTGAAACGACGAAATTAACTGCGATTCTTTGAAGTTTATTTAGCACTAAATATGTTAATCACACCTTCATTATAAGTGAATTAACGTTGAAATACTTCCGCTTTGTCCAGATTTGTGTTCTCAACTTCGAAGCTAGAAAGTACAAACACCTCAGCTGGTCCTTGAAATACCCTAAGATCTGTGGATAAGCAACAGATTTCTTAAAAATCTTTTCTTTGCTTCGTTTACATTCGTTACCGTATACGAATGTCGAAGCAGACACAAAATTGCACGTAAATACCAGTAGTGGATATCATCATTCGAGTCATCTTGTTGCGGCAGAGAAACGACAAATTCGATTTGCCGCCGTTCCATCGTTAGTTCGTTTAGAAGAACCACTTGTAGTCGAAAACGAAGTGGAGTCTTTTCAACTTAAACGTGACATTCAATTCCTCTCGTATTTCTTCTTAACATCAACAAATTTATCAGAACATTCACGACCGGATCTTGTATATGAAATGTTATTTCGCCAACGGCTTATCGTTTGTTTGATACGAATAATCGACGTAATGTAAAAGAACTTATAGACACTACGATCAACGATAACAGTTATCTTCTAAAAACATTGCAATAACATGAACAGCTTACAAACAAACCACGTCCATTACAAAAGATGTTTTCTATATGCTGTTATACGGTAGTTCCTGAACTTGCAATTAACCACATTGATGTGATGGTAATTCTCCAATGAAAACTTTGATTCCAAGAGCTACAGTTTGTATAGTTGTTGTCTCAATTTCGTCACAGTTGTCGTTTAATTAGAATCCGCATATAAACCGTACAATTTCCGAGTGATGCCATTTGAAAGCGCTAATTTGTTTCTACGATCATGTGCAGAAATGAAATCTACAGTAGTTCTTCTGCACTCTTGGTCATGCACTTGTTCAAAAGGCGGAGTCAAGGATTAAGAGCCGCTTTAAGCGTGGGTTTGCTTGTTGAATAAGAACGGTTCTAGAGGGGTGGGATCTAAATGAAAACCAAACGTTGATGTTGCCAGCAGTTTAGTCAAGATCTCAATTAATGCGTCGAAGTCGCTTCGTTGTTTTAAAGAACGTGACTGTTGATGTCGCAGAAGCATGCTAGATATCGAGTTGTAAGTACATTTAGTGCTTTCATTGCAATTGTTTTCATTTTCGGGTTTAAACAACTTAAAACCATGTTATCGAAACCTTTTAAATTGCATTCATTCCTTTGAATTCCTCCTACTCTACTTCCGCTTTAGTACCCGTTCATCAAAGTTTCAACAAATTCAATTCGGTTAGTTAAGTCGAATAATGACGCGTATTTATGTTTCGGAAACATCCCACAAAAAGAATTCAATCTGTTCTTATTTAAGAGAGATGAATGCAAGTGAATGGAGAGCGTCTATTCGAGAGGTTTTGATCTTTTCGAGATTACCAGTTCAATTAAATAGCCGAGTTTGCATTGCCGATTAATGAGAAATGCGATTTAAAGGTTGTTTTGAAAGCTTCAGAAACGTTAAGCGTATTTCGAATTCATAAGCACCTGTAAGCTCTGTTGATTTGCATCTGCAAACTCGATCTAATTAGCTCCACAGACAATGGTAAATGAATTATAAACTAAGCGAACTTTGTTCATTCAACTAATCCCGATGATGTCTTTCAACTTTAAAGAGCGTTCCAATTGTCATGGGATGTTGCCATTGTTACAAAGTTGTTTTGATCTCGAGTAACACTCTTGCCAGTTTACTCCCGTAATTGTTGCGTGGTTGATACGATTTGAATATCAACAAATGTACATTTATCGACTTAATATCTTAAGGGAATCTCGACTTGAGCCACTACGCGCACTCTAATCAATACAATGGCACCCACTTGGACTCAACTTTCAGCTATTGGACTTTTACTTTTTTGCGTTATCGGAACATTGGCAGAAGACTTCTACGAACGGTAATGCTTGTTATCCTTATCCCCTTCCGAAATATCAAGGCGTAATCAAAAGTTAACCGTTTGTTAAACTGAAATCTCCAAGCAACCTGCAGTGCATAGTTTTGAAATTGTGATTTTTACGAAATCCATTTCAGTGATGAACGATCACCACTTGCACGTTCGGCCATGGTGCGATTCGGAAAACGTTCGCCAATGAGTCGATCTGCAATGGTGCGTTTTGGACGATCGGCGTTAGATCGACAATCACTTGTACGGTATGTTCTAAGTCAATTCATTGACAAGATATTAAATGTATGCGTTACAGTTTCGGTAAACGGTCGTCATTGAATCGTTCGTCCATGGTTCGTTTCGGCAAACGAGATCCGATGAGTCGTTCAACGATGGTCAGATTCGGCAAACGTTCAATGTATGACGAAGAGCTCATGGTAAGTGCAACCTCGTAATATGACTTCCGTTGAGTGCTGAACAAAATTCAAATGGAAATCACGATTTTGAAATGTGACGTTTTCGAAAGATGGCATCATGCATTAAGCGACCAAAACTCTCAGCTGAAGGCAGTGCTACAGAGAAGATGGGCGGTATTGTGTTTTGAGTCATTGGAACGGACGTTTGCAGTCAGACGATCTAAAAAGCGTCTTCCGTTTTCGCATTGTTCGAAAGATTGTTTTGTCTAATTAACTGAGAAGCAAAGTTCGGCTCAGTTCCTGACGCCTTTTTGCTACACGATCTCGCATTTTATTACTATGTGCATATCAAACTCTGACCATTGCTTTAAAAGACTCGATTATTGTAGCATATTTCATGACATCCATTGATGCTCAGCACTCAAGCTGTCGTATAAGTGGTTCATAGCGAATAGGCAAAACATGCCTATTAAGAGAAACAATCAATGTTGACATAAGCTTTTATTTTCAGTGAGCAATCAAACGTTCCACGATCATGACATTGAACTTGGAGGACAATTTACGCGGATCTCACCCATCTTTCTTCCATTAACTATATTGAATATCTCGGCCAAATTCCTGTTTAGCATGCGCAGATCTATCGGATCGAAGAATAACCATTTTGTTTCGTCCCACACACTTTTTTAGTTGTTTGGCTGCGCAGGCTTACGCACTTGTCGTAATTGTTCGATCGTTAAAGCAATGAGTTAAATCACACTCTCAATAAATTTATTTTATTTGTTTACGAACTGAAGATGTCAATACACTTTCAACCAAACGAACTCGAACGTCGATTATACTTCCGAGTATATGGAAACCTCTTGCTTCAAAGCGAATTACTCGACAGTCGAACTCACTGCTTGTAGAATCACAGATCACACGCAGAGCTCAGTTTCGTTGTTGAAGCTCGAAAAATGATGCAAAATTCTTTTTCGACATTTGCGTTGAAATTCATTTTAGCTGATGAAATCAATGTCGCTGACTTCAGAAATCGTCGTTGTATTCGACCAAATTGCTTATTCAAATTCTGGGAAAAAGGTGCTCGAAAGAGTTTACGTGATGTGTGTGGTCTCCGGTTGATGTGCAGAATTCGCAATCGATTTCCGAAGACGTTGATGAGTTTGCGGAATCCGTGCGAACATTTTTACTGTTCTGTGCTCGGTAGTTGATCGAAGCGTTACATAGTGTTTGGCTAGAAAGTGAGTATCGTGCAGTCTAATTGACGGCGGTCTTCATTGACATGTTGAATGTTCGAACAACAAGCCGGTTAATTAGAATCTCTAGTCGGCAACATGTGAGATGGAATCATCATCCATCCTTGCCGGAAATCCACTCGGAGCGACCCTATCAGCTGACCAACGGAATGTTGAAGGTGAGCTTTAAAGCGTTCATGTGATCATTACCTCTGATGAGCTTTAACTTTCGAACTTAACTTCATTTTGTCGAATACTAAAATTCTTGATAAGATCCTTCAAAGTTGTTAATTTTCAGCTCTTCCTTGGCACCGTAGGTTCACTGTATGTTGGCGGTAAGATCGCTCAACATTGTGCGAACTTTTTGGAGGAAAACGAAATCTTCGTTCACGAAGACGATGACGACGAAGATTAGGAGCTTAATTCGCGGTAATTTCTATTGAGATTTGTATAGCCGTGTAATAAACACGTTTATTCCCATGAACAAGCAATCAGTTTAATTTAAAAAGACCAGTTTTCATCAAACTAAAAAGCGTTCCAACCAGCGATGATGGCATGACTAAGTAAAGCGTAAGAAATTCGTAAGGCACAATGAACAAAAAGGCATCAATGATTTGAGACAGGTGATTAGATTCAATAAAATTAAACAGAACAATTTAGACTACTTGGAGATGTGCTGACAAAACAAACTTTGTGAGCATTATGAAGAGCACTTTTGAGTACGAATAAAGGCATAAGAGTGTTGAGATTTAGTTAGTAAAATCGTACAGAACACGATAAAGGAGCATAAAGCTAGGAAGGATCGTGATCGATCAAATCGCTTCAAACTTTGACTTTCCATTGTTTCACATTTGAATCTTGGCCCACTGTCAAGAGTGTACTGTCGTCGAGCCAAACAATTCCATTGATTGGATTCATCGGATGAGCACCGCGGAAAACCAATGGATGTTCACCACTCTTTTCCAGATCGTAAACATTGATGTTCGTGTCCAAGCCAGCAGATGCAATGAACCGTCCATTTGGTGACCAGGCAGCGCAATTGACTCTTGCAGTATGGAAAGTCCAATCCTTCACTGATGCTTGTTTGTAATCGTTAGCAATCGAATAAGGTACAACTCGGCGTGACGCATCGGTAACAACCAAATGTTTGTCGTCGGGACTGAATTGAACCGAAGTAATGGCACCAGCGTGAGTAATGGTCTTCTTTTCCGTCAATTGATGTCCGTTCAAATCGTAAATTCGAACTTTGCTGTCCTACAAAAGGTTCGAATCAAATATGTTATTCTTGCAACTCACCAACGATCCAACAGCAACCAATTTTTCATCAGAACTCAACGCAATACACGAGCCATCATGTGCGAAATCAATCGTCGATTTCAATTCTTCTTTTGCAAATACGAAAATGTTACGGTGACCAATGATCACGGAAAGTTCGCCTTTTGATGAGTTAGCTATTCCACGAGGTTGACTGGCGAGTTTCTTTTTATTCGATTGAACTTTGTCTAAATCGGTCGATATTGAAAAGAATGTTTGAATACACAAATACCCTACCGATTGAATCGAAAACCTTTTCAGTGAACGCGATTGTGTCGTCCCAAGCAACGGAAACCAATGTTTCCGATGGTGTCAAAACCAAACCCGAGATCTGTGCTTTGTGCGGCGACGGTTCGATACGTTCGGAAACTCCAGTTTTCGTTTCCCATCGAGCTATAAAAAGAAAATAAAGGATTCCAAAAAAGCATACGTACTGATATTTCCTTCAAAATCGGCCGTAAATAGAAAGCTTTTGTCTGCCGACAAAGTCATAGCAGTGATTGGACGATTATGACCTTTGATGGTCTTCTCAATCTTTCCATCTTGAGCATTAATGTAACTCAGGAAACCAGCCAAACTTGCGCTCACTATCCACTTCTCTGTCCACACAACGGACAACTGTTGACTGTTCACATCGTCGGGAAAAGATACGGTTCTAAACCAACCGCTAAAGTACAATAATGCTTGGAACTTACTTGTCCAACTCTTTGCTGTCGACATTCCAAATTTTGACTGTCTTATCTCCGGATGCAGTCGCAATCTTCTTTCCACATGGACTCCACGCCAAGGCAAAAACACCGCCCGAATGAGCTGCCGAACCTTTCACTGCCGAATCAACAAACTCGCCAACTTTGCTTCCATCAGTTCCTTCAAACAACAAAACGCGACCATCAGCACCGGCACTCGCAAACAGAGTTCCGTCTTTCTTGTATCGAACACAATGAACGAAACGAGTGTGCTCGTGAAAAGTCTAAAAGAATACTCAGAATGATCAGTTAAAAACTCCAACTTACTGTTTTGAATTTGAATGGTGGTCCTTCAAAAATCGCCACCGTATTGTCTTCACTACCACTGACTAAGCGAAATGGACGAGTCGGTTTGAAGTCGATGCTACTCATCGGACGACTTTGTCCCGCCAAACTGCCATTGCTTGTTCCGGTGTCAAAAAGAAAAACGTGTCCAAACCTGAAAGCATTACAATTAGAACGATTCTTTAACGTCAAAGTCATACCGTTCTCGTGCTTCACCAACAGCGGCGATTCGTTTACTTTCGGAATCCCATGCAATGTCGCGAATCGGTCCACCAATGACCGGGTATTCCGATTTAAGAATGTGAGTAATTTGAGTCGTATCCCAAATGCGAATTTTGCCCGATTGATCTCCGGACGCGATGTAGTAGCCAGTTGGCGCGTATTTGGCGACAGTCGTCAATGTCGAGTGTTCTGTGTAGATGTCTGTCTTCGTAATGTCCTGAAAACACAGATCACAAAGAAATTCAAAAGCGTTGAACTCACTTCAACATCTCGAATGTAAACGCTATTTCCATTGCAGTAGAGCAAAGTCGAGCCATCCGGTTTCGTTGACATAACCAACGGAAGTCCACGTACCGTACGTGGTAGTGATGCAAAGGTGTTCACTAAAACAAACGCTTACAAGTTCATATCAAACCTCGAGCTTACCATTTACGATGTCCGTTTGTTCGGCCATAATCCCACCTATCCGTTTGATTGATAGAAACAAAAGCCTGAAATCAGTTCAACTCAATCATGTTATCTTCTTTACAACTCATTATCACGCGTACTTCGTAAAACCACAAACTTATTAAACGTCGAAAGACTGAATCACCGTTTCCGTCAAGAAAGCGTTATTAGTCAACGCTAACCGTTGAGATGTGCGCAGTTCACGGAATCGAATTTTGATGACAAAAACGAAGAAAAATCGGTCGAACAAATCACGACCACAACCATTTGGTTTTCTTCACGTGAATTTTGACATTTCAATAACTTTCGCGTAATTTCAACCTATCTTTTCAAACGAATCAAAGTGGTTAGATGACCAGAGAATCTGTCTCTTTTAATGGACTGAGAAACTATGAGAACTTAAAGTGTGCGGCGACACGTTTCAACACAATAAACAACCGCTCTCGTGTTTTCGAAAGGAACGGCGATCGGATGAGTTCGACAAAGTGAGGTCCGGCCATCTGTTTTTCCCGTGGCGATCAACAACAACCCACGAACCTGTGGAGCGAAATGACGAGAAGTGCGAGCCGATCGGTCGGAGCGAAGATGACGGCGAGTGGGGAGAAAATCAACAAGATCCCGCTGAGAAATCGCTGTCCAACATCGCTTGCTATGTTCCCGTGATTGTTAACAACAACCGTGTTCGTCCACTCGTTCAATCATTTGACTTTTAGGGGTTTCTTAGCCGTGATGTCAGCCGACAGTTCAGCGACGAAAAACAGCGGCGCGTTTTTGGATTCGTGGGAAGACGACGACGCCGATTTGGATCTGTCGAAAGTGAGTTCGAATTGCAAGTCTTTTGGCAAACGTGTTTTAGATCAGCGAAGCCTTTTCGAAGGCAAAAATCTCTCAAACCACCGGCGACACAAAAGACCCATTGAACGAAAACAAGACCAAGAAAACGGGATTCAATTCGAACGACGAAGTCGCACATTCACGTAGGTTTTCGTTGTTTTCGATGTCTTTCACTTGCCATTTTCAGGTCTGAAACATTTGTTGGTCATCAGCGGTGCTTCAATCAACTCGGACAGTGTTCTGGCCCGTTTGGTTCAGGACTTTGGCGAGACAGTGCAAATGCGGCGAATTGATTCGGCTGCCTATGTGCTTGTTTTCTCCAACATCATGGACGGTAGCCAGTTCAGATCGTACAGCTAGTGCAAATGTCGTATTTTAGCTCGTCATACTCTGCAGAACGCTCACAAGTTTGCGCCACTGAAATTGAACAACAGCAACGAAGTCGAGAAACAGCACTTCGATTTCATCGTCGAACATGAGCATGAGCTGAAACCGAAACGTTTGCAAATTCGACCCGCAACGAACATGTCGGTGATTAGACGAACGGTGACGAGAACCCTAAACATCCGCGATCCGACTTCTCCCGAGCAACGCAAACAAGAGAAGGAACAAATCGAGAAGGCTCGCAAACTTCAGAAAGCAAATGCTGACATTTGGAAATAAGAAACAGAAGTCGTAAATCGATCACGGAACTTTCATTTTGCTATACCGGTTGCTTCAAGACCTCAAACTATAACTATTCAATCATTTAACGGGTATTCAATATCATTTGACTTTTATTTGTATCTAAGATTTTTTATCCTTTAATAAAGACATTGCTATACATTCGATTCCAGTTGTTCTTGATCATATTTACTGTTTATTCGTAAATATGTCCGTTACTCTCTTATATACATGAAAGAGTCAGAAACAAAAGATACCTCGCTTTTTTGAAAAATTTAAGTGCAATCGACTGGGGTAAGGCATTTAAAAATCGTGAGGAAACAAATGCAAAAAGAAAGGCAACTTGTGAGTAAAAGCCTGTTCAATGAGTAAACTATAGAGTCCAATAACTAATGTTCGTATCAACGAATGAACGGTATGAATCGACGTAACGTCGACTTGTGGGGAGTGGTTTTTTCGTTGGCATTTGGAGGCTCCAACAGAGCGATATGAGTATGAGCCAAATGACACAACGAACTTGCAACTGCGAGTCCAGACGTTCCGAACGGAGTGTAACGTCTACCTCCGGTTGGCATACGAACAACCACGGTGTAAATGGCTGTGGTATAATTGCGACAGGGTTCAACGGAAATTGCAGTTGGTTGCTAAAAACAAATGAGTTAAGATACGACTTTTAGGTTTACCGTATTCTGACGAACAATCGGCATATCGACTTGAACGGTGGCTTTCGGTCGAGCTGCCATACGCTCATTCTCGATGATAACATTAGCTTCATTACCCGCATTTCGGATTCGTTGTTTGATTAACAACAAAATACCCGCAACAACAAGTAGAACAATAAAACATCTGAAATTGAACCGGAGATCATCATAACTCCGCGATTCACGTACGCTGCAAAAATGACGAAGAAGAGAACCCAGTTAATTGGTGGCGATTGAGCAAAAGATACTTGGATTTTCATTGGAGTTTTGAAATCGAAGATACTGACGTAGAATGTAGTGTTCGTATTGATTCCAAAATCGAACTCAGTGGCACTGTAAGTTCGTTTGATTCCAGCACTTGTGCACGGCAACTCAGCCAATCGATTATGACCGGGATGTGGTTCGAAAACGTTCGACCGTAAACGAATCGACACGTTCGCATCCGAATCGCCTTCGCACGTAACACTGAACTGCACATCGGTATCGCGCTTAAACGGCGTACTGAAGAAGTTGATTTGATTCACGTGTTTGTCTTTAAAATCTTCAGAATCCAATTTAAATGTGAAGATAAAGTCAATAACAAGTTCAACTAAACAAATACCATAGGATGTGGTTAATCGTCTCGAAACTCACATGTGCACGGTTTACCGTTCTTCGGATCGCCGTAGTATTTGACTTCACAACTTTCACAATGTCTTCCGGTTGCTCCTTTCGTTGTACAGTAGCAATGTCCGGTTTCCGAATCACACGAATTGGCTTGATCGTTGCATTCGCACTGTTCACATTGACCGCCATTTCGAGGATCGCCGTAATAACCTTGTTCACAATATTCGCAATGATCTCCACGGGTTTTGTTTTCGCATTTGTTGCATTTCAGAGTTTGATAGCCACCTGCACTCAACGTTTGAATCGCTGTGCCGGCGGTTTGTGGAGTGGTTGAGCACGAACTGTGACCGTTACATTGACACGACGGTTCACCAACGTAGTACCACGTTTCATTCTTTGCCAACACACATTGCTTGGGGTCTGATGGTCCTTCGACTGTTCCGACCACACAACGTCCCAAACCAGTGGTTCCGAAATCACACCAACCGCATCGTGGACCAACCAATTGGCATTCGGTGGCGGTTTTCTGTAATCCGCAATCCAACGGATCCATTTGACAAGCGTGAGGAGTGTTCGCCGCTGTAATCCACGTTTGACATTGACCATACGGAAAACTGATCATATAGGTGTCCATTGGGACGCAACCTAAAGTACAATAAATGATATAACTTGTATAAAAATGTTGATATCAAACGATTTATTTAAAAGTCAAAATCAATTTCAAGTAGAAGACTTACGTGCGGTAGTTGGACACCACATGCATTGAGAACGAATACATCCATAGCATTCATTGTAAGCAGAACATGGATCAGCACAATATTCGGCACTTCCATTCATGATCCCAATGACACCAAAACCGCGCATATCATTGATCAGACCACTCCACGATTGTGTGCCAACCGCTGAAGCGCTGGATGTCAATTTTGTAGTCGAAGGCAATAGAGAAACTGAATTCTGTCCGCTAGAAGATGGCAAATCATTCAACAAAAGACGTTCCGAATGTCGTCGATTGTACTGCTCGATTATGAGTGCTAAAATGATGTTTTATACGTTTGTTTATTGTCAGTTACCTTGATCAGCTTTCGAAACACAAACATGTTTTGCTCCGATACTCATCCAAACACAATGAGCCATCCGACGACATGCGTGACAATTGTTAGCCAAACCACATGCTCTTTCCGATCGTGTATTCTCTGTCAGTTTTGCAATTTGAGTGCACATGCGTTGATCAAAACTCAAATCATCCAAACAACTCGATCCAGCACTCATACAACTATGCGTATTACCACACCAACCGCATCGTTTTCTCTCAACACATTGTAAACAATCCTTGATCTCTGTACACGGTTCCTCTTCTATTAACCTGAAAAACAATTAAATAATGATGGAAACGATTCTGAAGTCATACCGTTTCCCATTTCCCGAGCAACTTGTTCGAAATTTCGGTTTGTCATTTTTGATGAATTCGGTGAACGGTTGTCGATAGGAAAGATTAGAAGCCACTCGTTGACATCTGTTTCCCAACAACACACAACGAATCCCATTCGCATCTTCCATACACTCTTTCTCCGTGTACACTTGATTATTACACTCAGCTGTAAAAGATGCAACTGATGTTAGTTTTGAGTATTCCACTTACCGGTGGGTGTCAACTTAAGAACGTCGTTTCTTGGTATTCCACTAAAGCCACCAAATACGTACCTAAATACTGTGTTTGTTAAGCAATTAATCAGAAGAACTCACATTAACGTTTCATTCTTATCGTTCGTTGCTTCAACTGCACAATGACCGTAACGTGGCAAATAGAGAATATCGTTGATTGCTATTGTAACCCAATTTCTGCATACTAAAATAGCTTTTCGATTAAAATTTAAGACAAACACATACCCGTATCGTAAGCTAACAGATTAGAGGAGTAACATCCGATTTGTTGTGCGGTTGACTCGTTGTGACTGTTACCACCAAAAACAATCATGAACTCATCCAAAATCACGGCCGAATGTCTGAAACGTGGTGCTCCCGAACTTTCAAGCATCGTCCTGAATGCACTTTTAGATTTCACAGTCCATTCATCTCTTACCATAAATCTGTAGACGGATTATAGACCATGAGATCGTCCGTGATCGCATACGAATAGCCGTTGAGTGGTGCATTAAAACCGCCGTAAACAAAAACGTATGGCTTCTTTTCTTGAAAGGTAAGTACCGAGGAGTGGCCAAAACGTCCCATCACTTGAGTATCCGTACCGCCTCTTTCATCCGGTGATATCCACGAACGTGTGACTAAATACCAGAAGTCGACGTAAATAACTTAAATTCAACATACCAAACGAGTAAATTTGAATACGATGCAAATATCCTTCGAATGGATTGTAGCCGAAAATCACATACATTTCGTCTTTGATGACGTGAGCTGTGTGCCCAGAAACGGCTGCTGGCAACGCCAATGCACTTCGATTCGGTGCCGATTCCAACGACCAAGTTCTATTTGTCAAATCAAAGCGCCACAACTCGTTGGTAATATGTTGTTGTTGTACGACTCCACCAAAAACATAGAGAGATCCCTGTCAGAAACTTATGATTGAATTTGATTGCACGATTTTACCTGATAGTAAACCATAGAGTGATCGTAGCGTGGTGGAATGGAATCGGAGTTGACTTTTACTTCGACGTACTTTTGTTTTTTCAGATCGAAAGATACGAGATCAGAAGCATTTTGAGAGTTTAGCATATAACCGCCATAGATCCAAACCACTCCATCGACATTTACGGCTTGATGTGAGGCTCGTGGATGAAATAAACTGAGATCACTTGAATCCAATGGAACTCGATCCCAAACGGGCATCGTAGTTAGCTGCTGGCAATGATCGCCGTGCCATCTACTACTCGTACAATTGCAACGATTATCTGCCCCACAAGTTCCTCGATTACATGGACCAGAGCTTCCAAACATCTTTTTGGTACAAACCGACGTCTCACAGAACTCGCCTGAATAGCCGTCATGACATTTGCACTCGCCCGAAGCTTTGCAGTCTCCGTGATTGCTGCAGTTGTAAAGACATCGTCCATATTCGTAGCTGACATTGAATCCTCGCAGATTAAATGCCAAATCGCTGGTAAAATAGACGATCGCTTTGCCGGTACGTGCAATCACTTCGGTGCCACTCAGATTTCCGCTAAATAATCGATGTTTCTGATAAAAAGTTTCACAAAAACAAACCTTAAAGCAGCAATCAAATTGTCTTCGACCGCATCGCCGTCATACACGTACAAATGATCCCAACAGCACTCGGTAAAGAAATCAGTAAGATAGAGAACAAGAGAACTGTTCGTATCGGATTCGATAATCCACGTACATCGCGATGAAGCACTGTAGTTTAGTGGGCCATCTGTGAAATGACCTTTAGTATTATTTGACTTTCTAAAAGAATGCACAAGTCAATTAAGTTGACGTTCAAACTCACAGAACCCGATTAAAACAGCTGTCACATTGTGGACCTGTCCAGCCCGGCGCACAATTGCAAACTCCATCCGTACAGATGCCGCCGTTGAAGCACGGTCGATCGCATTGTTTGGAATAAGAGTTGCCGGGCCGACGTGAGTGTAAACTGCACTCAATTAACGATAGAAAACATAGACTGCCGACGCACAGCAGTGGAAATATTTGGCCCAAAAAGTGAAGATCGCAATTTCGCATTTCTGTTCCCACTGGAACAGCATCACCTGTGGAGCAGCAAGAACCCAAAAGTATTCGCAAATCTAAAAATAAAATCTTTAGCTTCAACACTTGGTAAAAAGATCTTTACCGTGTGATATCAGAGAGAAGCGATTGGAGAAGAATTATGAAACGATGTTCGCAACAATGACGTTTGATGTGTGCTCTTGATTCCCAACGATCATACCGCTACAAACTGCCGATTGGCGCTCCAGTTAGCGTCGTTCGACTGTTACGAGTGTGCGCGAATGCTCCAACTAATCGATGAGTTTTGAACGACGCGATTGAAATCGAATCCCCGAAAACACGCAAATTTCCCGAATTCCCGGTCGTTGTTTTGAAAGAAAAGGAAATTTTTTTTATCATTGACGTGGAAACACCGAGTGAATCGGTGGCGTCTTATCAGCGAAAGTCGCGCTCATTGAACGTCGTGGATTAGAGCCGTGCGTGTGGTCCTTTTCGGTTGTCCAAAAACGAGAACACGCAAAGTCAACAAATTCGGTTCATGGAAAAATTCTTGGCATGAAATTCGTGAGTCGTTTCGAAACGTCGATGCGCAAGACGATCACAAATGAGTAGGTGCGAACAAAAAAAGAAGTGCGCTTTCAACCGACGACGCCGTGAAGATGAGCGAAAAAGAGAGATCGACGCACGAAGAAGATCCTTAAGATCTTGCACGGATTCGAAAAAAAGCGTTGGACTATCGATTCATTCTGTGGACGCAAATTTGCGGACCTGCCGTTTTTCCACTCCTTTCGGCCAACGGCGCGTTCAACTTCTTTCGCCGCTCTCCAATCTGATGGTTTTGCTCTCACACACACTCGTCGTCGTCTTTTTCGAAAAAACTCTCCCCCAAAAAATTTGTTGTGCGCGATTTGCGCATGAATCGCGGAGCTGCGCGAAGAGGAATCGACCTTCGTCAGTCTCTTCGTGGTTCCCGCACTTTTTTCGCCCCAAAAAATCTTCCCGTCATCGCTGCTTTCTGCCTTTTTGACCGCAACCAAAGTGCACCGCAGACCGACCGTTTTTTCTCGATTTGTTTCCATCACGAACTTGGCTTCTGTGCCAAAAACGAACGACTCTTCTTCGCCCACTGATTCCCAGATGTTTTTTTGTTCGAATTGATCGTCAAGAGTCCACAGATGCAGCAGCCGAAGGGTTCCCTAACAACCGTTGATATTCGTGACACAACGTGTTTTATCAGCTGCTGCACGTACTTGTACTCAATTGGCTCGAATTTGTGTTTGACGTTTTTTTTCACTACTCGGAAGCTTCATCGCAACACGTCAATCTGTCGACTGCGAACACCTGAAATTGAGTTTTCGTCGCTGTCTTGACAACGACTTCAACAGTCTCGCTACAATGCTGTTCGTTTGAATGCCATCTATGAGCCTCCACATCAAGTTCGCTTCCAATTACTTCCATTGCCTTCAGTATTGTTTAAGAAATTAACGAATTCCACTGTTTGATTATCGTCGTGTGTTTCGTCCGAATTGCCGCAATAAAAGAAAATTGAGTTTTCATTTGCAAGTGCGCACGTCTGTTTTCGTTCGTCGACGTCCCATACAAACACTCGGGATTTCCGGTGCCGAATTATACTTTCCTTCCAATTTGCTTTCACTGTAACTCGTGGAGTAGAATCAAAAGGTTGGAATCGAGAATGCAAAAAACATCGAACGACGTTTTTTCTTGACTGAAAGACGAGAATCGCAGACGAACCAAAAAAACGTTCACGCACCCACGGGCTTCTTCCGCGTCTCTCTCGGTTTCCATTTTGCCTCTTGTCCCGCATGCCACGTTCTCGGGCGTCTCGTACTCACGCAACTTCTTGGCCCCTCAGGCGTAGTGAAAGGAGCAGTCGTGAACGCGAATTTGCCTTTTTTTGGCCGCTCAACATTTGCGCTAATGCAGTAGAATCTGTTTGTATTCGTCGATGGAGACGTTCGATTACGCTCCTCATGCTAGGTTCTCTCGCGAACTGCAATCTCATCGAACGGTCGCTTGCACTCATAGAATCGAGGAAATCAACTGTTTTCGCCAACTAATGACGTCATATTCTGATACTAATTACCGTTTTTAGGCTTCGTTCTCACTGAAATCTCCGCGTAAAATCTTTTTCGGAATTTCAACTTATCAGCCGAAAATTTCGCTTTCCGTTCATTTCGAATTCCGGTTCGTCCACTGCGCAGTTGAGAGCAAAAAAACTCGTGAAACCGCGCAAAACACCGGCGACCACTGGCTGTTTTCCCTCTTTTGCGTATTCGCCACGCCAAAGACCACTAGTTGGTCGGCGGTTTACCTACGTTTTTAATCAGCTACTTGTTCAACAACAGTGTTTGATCTTATGTCTGCAACCGAAATCCGAGTATGCAACCGCAACGTGTTGTTGCGACACGCCTAACGTTCATGATTCATTGATGTTATCGATTCTTCAATGTTTCAGTTTTTCTCGACGTGATTTTGATCGGCAAACGTTTTAGTTTATTGGAACACTTTTTAGCGTCGTTCACAACTCCAACAAGCTGCTCGATCGGCGCGTTATGCCCGAAAGTGCCGTGCGCAATCACGTGCTTTGAATCATCGAATTTCGGTTGTTTCCCCCTTCGAGAACTTTAATCACTAAAACAAACTGAAAGCGAGTGTCTACGATGGCTCACGATGGAAGCGACTATGTTTTCTTGCAATCAGCCACTGCGCACACGATTGCCGGCTTCTTCACTTGGGCTGCAATCTTCATTTCCCTTCATCAGATCTACCAACATCTTAGATGGTATTCGTGTCCATCCGAACAACGATGGATCGTTCGAATTCTTTTTATCGTTCCCATGTACTCGTTTACTTCGTGGCTAAGTTTACTCTTCTTTTCAAATGATGTCTACGTTTACTTCGACTCCATTCGTGATTGTTACGAAGGTAAGTGCTCAGTATTGTTGGTAATAGTCTGTTCGATCACTTGTTTCGCAAACGCTTTTGAATCTTTGATTTCAGCTTTTGTGATCTACAGTTTCTTGAGTCTGTGTTATGAGTATTTGGGCGGTGAGAGCAACATCATGGCCGAGATTCGCGGAAAAGCAATTCGGTAATCACATTTATATCTAAAATTATACGAGAAACTTTTAGTCCAACCAATTACACGACGTTAACATGTTGTTTGGCTGGAAAACAATACACCATTGAATTTTTGCGTTTCTGCAAGAAGGCAACGCTTCAGTTTTGTTTGATCAAACCAGTAATGGCGTTGTTCACATTAGTTTTGATGATGCTCGGAAAATACGAAGATGGAAATTGGAGGTAAATGGCTCTTCAATTGTCTCTTCAAAACGTTTTGTTTTAGTCTTGATCAAGGATACATTTACATTACCATCGTCTACAACATTTCGGTGTCTTTGGCGTTATACGGTCTTTTCCTTTTCTACACCGCCACTCGTGATCTTTTGCATCCGTACAGCCCAGTACTCAAATTTTTAACTGTGAAGTCCGTGATCTTTCTTTCTTTTTGGCAAGGTACTTGGTCTCAAATATTTGGTAGTAGGATGAATACCGTCGTTTAGGATTCCTGATTGCTGTTCTCGGCGCTACGTCTGCTATTGATCCGGTTTATGATGTTGAAGGAAAAGAAGTAATCTCTCGCGGTACAGTGGCTGCTGGCTACCAAAATTTCCTCATTTGTGTCGAAATGTTCTTCGCCGCAATTGCACTGCGATTTGCGTTTGGTGTTTCTGCCTATATTGATGCACATGCAGGTACTTTCGAACGTTGATGTGAAGTTTTTACTCGTAAATTTCAGTTCATAACGAAGGAGATGGTCGTCCAATGACGTTGCAAAGCATCAGCAGTTCCTTAAAAGAAACCATGAATCCCAAAGACATCATGCAAGATGCCATCCACAACTTCCATCCTCAATATCAACAATATACTCAGGTCGGCGATTGAAACGAATCCATTGTGTAACCGATTGAATTTAGCATTCCAATCCGTCACGTCCGGTAAGATTTTGAGAGCATTTTTCTTAAAAAAGATTGAAATTTTGATGTGTTAGTGATAGTTAGTCAATGTAAAGTTGTAATGGGATGTAACATCAAATTTGTGTTTAACATTGATGTACACTTAACAGAAAGTACCGTTTTTCGACCTTTTAAACTAACAAAATCGTGATAGTCCACTTGTAATTGTTGTGTGATTCGTATTGTAGACTGCTCCTGGATCTCAACCTTCGTACTCTGGAACTGGTCATACATCTGCAGATTTCATAACTAGCAGCTCGTTGAACACGTTGCCTTCGACGTCACTTGGTGGAATGGGCGACAGTCGATTGACGACAATAAACGTCGAAACAGTGCCAACAACATCCAATGTCGACAATCGAAACTCAATGAATCGGTATACGGGTAGCAAAAGCAACGCACAATCCTTAATTTGATCGTAACGGGGAAACCAGTGTTTTTATGTTTTCTTTCTTGCCACTTTTGTTTATTTCCATGTTAACATACAGAAGAGGTCTCCAGTTCAATTTGTTTTTATGTTCATAGCGTTTTGTAATTGTCTTTGTACGTGTTCTTTAGCCGTTAAAACGATTTCCATTGTGTGTGTGACTATTATTTACGTTTTCTTGGTGCTCGAGTTTTTCTTTGTCGTCTTTATTCGTTTTCAATTTCGAAGTAAAAATCCTTGCAACAATGTTTCCTATTACTTTCGAACTCAGAATAAGCCATAGAGTTGAATATCAGTCGAGAGTATAAACAAAATCTTTGTTGTTCGACCTTCAACTTTGATCTAGTTCTCGTTGCTTGTCTGTACCATTCCTTGTCTTTGTGTGTAAGCGGGCATTTTGTTGGACTTAAAATTTAACCCATAAACTTAGCAAATTTGAATTTTGTTCTTTTTCCCAACTGTGCAGCGAGCCCAGAATACGGAACAATAAGTTGAACGTCTCGTGTGCTTTGATTAGTGTGCCCTTCCATTTCTCTTGTTCATCTCATCGTCTTACTGTTCGTCAATTGCAGACCACCAGCAGCTCAACGACCGTAACACCCGGCCAAGACGGCTATCGTTTGGCGTCGTCGAGCTCGAATCACAGTAATAACTATTCTTCCATGGGCTACACGGGTCCTCAAGGCGAGACTCCAACGAATGCAACGACAACACAACAATCAACCGGCTTCTTCGATTAAATGTTCCTATTCTTTATAATTGGCTTTTGATAATTGAAACAAATCACTAATTTCGGGCATTTGATGTCGTTTTCTAAACTTCTGATTTGTTGGTACGTATAACCGCTTTATATTTGCTTTCAAACCTAAAGATCTTTGTTATTCGAAAAAACTTGAAGTTCTATTGGATTCTGCAGTTAACGTAGAAAAATGTTTTTTAACGACGATTAGCCATAATTTTATTGTCTTCATCATCTCCATAAGTTTTCTTTTAAGTGACTTTTTGCCAAGCTGCTCGAGTGTTTGTAATTTAACTTATTTGTTTGTAAGAACGAGAACACAATTGCGAACTCATTTATCGATTGCTGCTCTTGTTTCAACTCTCATGCAAACGATTTCGTTGAGCTGATTCGAAATAAACTGATTCGGTGTCTATTCGTAGCTTCACGTTGATGGAAGATCGTGAAACAGAATTCAACTACGCGATTAAATGGAATTTCAAGTTTAATTGCTTCGATCATGGTAACCAGCAATTATCGAACCTTCGCAATTCAAGAGCCGCTTTGATAGCTACATTCGAGATGTACAGTGTCATTTTATTACACGACCAAAGAACACAAACTTCTTAAAAATTCAATTTCTTGGCCGACGACATTGAGTCGGATGTTCAGCGTAAATGATTCCACCACGATGATCGTCTTCGCGCTAGAACTGCACATTATACTTCCGATCTATGACTCACATCAGTGGGATAGTTGGCGTAATAGACGCGTTTCTTTTCGATCGGCTTCGTTTGTTCGTAGATCTTCGATTCGACAGATTTGATGGTCACACGGTCCTTAAACTCGTCGACAATTTTTGTGACCATGTCAATGAAATTGAAGGCATGCATGAGCACGTTATCTTTGCCAAATTTGACCACATGATTTTCTTTATCGTCCGCTTGAATTTTGATTGGTTCTTCGCCGTTGAGTTCATCCGACACTTCATTTGACGATTCTACGGAACTACAACTTTTTGAGGTTCCAATCAAATGAGAACCATCGGAAATGGCATCAAACGACAGTCGCAAGAAGGACAACGATTTGACTATGCTCAGAACACGCTTAGAACTTCCAGTCTCCATTTTAGAGTTACTAGTCAACGCAGCTAAAGAAGCACAATTAATAGTTCGTTATCTTTTCGTTACCTTCAGAAAGTTTTTTTGACAGTTTCGATCGCGCAATTGGACTTGCTAAATCGTCAGCAACTATAAATAAACGTTTAAAATGATGGAAATAGCTACTCACTTTTCCACATAGTCGGACTTGAGGATCCGCTATCGATGTTGCGTTCAGAGGTAATGGTCATACATCGAGCGTTTGTTTCGTCAAAATCTTTCTGTTCGTCTGACGTTGGAGTAGTCGACTGTTGCTCTTGTGGAGTGGACGTAGCACTAACGTAGGAAGATGAGTTCGAACTCGTGGACTTCACCGACTGGTCGCTTTGACTTGTGAGATTGCCGTTTTCTTCGGGAATGTTTGTTGCAAAAACAGTGACTCGATTCTAAAATCCACTTGAATTTAAAGCTCAAACCGAACTGATTACCTTGCTCTTTCTGAAGTTGAGTTGATCAGTCGCGGACAAACCATCGGAATTCAGCGCCTTGACTTTATCTTCTTTTTTGATTTGTGACATTCTCACAGCGACCAACAAATTTGTCTGTGTGCAACCGAATTGTGTACATGTGTTTTGAAATGAGCACTCTTCTTCTTCTCTTATGCTAATTTGTGTTCGGTTGGTCGAAATGAAATGTCCACGGAATCAGAAAGTGGAAGTCACTGTTTTGATTCTTTGCGAAACAATGATTAGAGCTGGGATTTGATGCGAGACGATGAAAAGGAATTGGTTTGTTGTAAGCGGTTGATGACAACAAACGTTAATGTTGTTGTCCAGTTGTTTTGAGTGATTCGAAAATGATTGAAATCGTTGTGTTCATTTCTCTATGCTGCATTTACCTGAAGACTTAAGTAGTAGCCGAACTCACTGTAAAGCTGTTCTCGTTGAGCAGCAACAAACGTAAGTAGTATATATGTTACGGCCTTTTTGTCAAATCGGGTTTTTTGTAAAAAGACCGGTCCATTTGTAAAAGTCCCGGCCCTTTTGTCAAATGTCCCGGAACAAATGCTCAATAGCTATTTTCAAGTCAATTATTCAATTTAAACACGATATCTGAAGAAAATACACCCAAGCACCATTGGTGCATTAATAAGTACTTGGAATAAGTAAGCAACGATCTTAATGAATTAACTCCTCAATTAAAGGTAAGTGAAAAATCGTAAAAAGGAATGAAAATATAGTTGTAGATTAACAGGGCTATCGTGGTTTTGACACGAGCGAGATTTGTGACACCAAGAGTTGCATGGACGATTAGATTTGAAACATTTGCAGCGGTTGGTTTGGCACTCCTGAGTGCAAGAACAGTGGACGAAACCTTGAGTACTGGTAGCCGATTGAGATCCAACTGCGACGCGAAATAAACGGTGATAAGAATCCGGAACGTCGTCAATAGTGAGAAATTGTTGAACTGTTGGGTCGATTTGGTTACGCGAATACTGTTGCGGTACACCTATTTTGCAAAAGTCGTTGCTCGTTGCAGTAATTTCCGAGTTCTTTCACAAAAAGATCTTCGTGTTGTAGCAGTAAGCGAACCACTTTGTTTAGTGAAAGAATATGGAATTTACAAGCGTTTTGATGGTCATCTAATTGAATCTATTACTTTCTTTACAAGACGTATGAAGCCAAGTTGACGTCTCCCAACATCACTTCTTTGTTACTAAATAACAGAATTAGTTAATTTCTATTTGAGTTTATTTATTCATCATTACGATAAGTAATGAAAATAAATACGCAAAACGAAGACGCTGCGTTTTATAGAAAAATAAACAGCTAACAAACAAAATTGGCTTAGTGACAAAAGGACTAACGAATACAAGAGCGTGTGATGATTTGATGTTGTCGGGAAGAACGCTGACGACAAGCTGAGATAGAAAGGTGAATTGAAGTTCTAATGGGATGCTGGTAGTGATCGAAGAGTTTATAACGAGCTAAAAGCAGAGAGTACGAAGAGAACCGACAACAAATGCGGTAGTTTTCTGAATAAATTCTTTACTGAATAAGAACAATTGACAAAATCGAATACAAGTGTGTAAAGATGAGAACCGTTTCGGAAAGGTTTTTAACGGGAAATCCATTCTGTTGATCGTTTACCATTGGGAAATTGTTAGAAATCGATTGCAAATGTGATCGTGGTTTAAGGTTTTGAATCGTAAAACGAATAGGTCGGGTTTTCGTAACCATTGACTTGCATCTTGTTGACGTGATAGTCTTCTGGATTGCAAACGTCCACCTGAAACAAAGGTTCTTAGTTATTGCATACTCAGACGCAAATATTAGAATTCATACCACAAATGTGTAATAGATGAACTTCTCTTCTTACCTCAATGAAACCTTGTCGCGATGGTCGATGTCGAAGTACGATTGCAGCGATAGCCAAAACGCACAACACCAATGTCGAATAAACGATCATAGTTGTCTGGGTGGTCCACGAGTTATTCGAATGTTCATGTGGTTCAGCCTGAAAATAGACATTAAAAGATCGTTCATCACTATGAAACATTTGAAAATATCAGAATATGATTTTGAAGTACATTGTTATCAATTAAAGATATTTTGTGTAAGAAATTGTCCACTTACTCCCTCAGCAATCAGTTGGTCTTGACGTGCATAAGACGGTTCGATGTTTTTGCGTGTGAATTCCAAATCACTATCAAACATTTCGCTGTCAATTTGCTTGTCCGTTTCGGCACTATCCTCATCGGATTCTTCATCGCTTTCTTCATCCTCGTCGAAGACATTCGTTTCCTTCGGATCATCTTCTTTGATGGCTTCCTGTTTACTCATTTTATCGATGGAATTCTTTTCGAATTGTTCCTTCACGGCGGTTTCGTTCAAAACAATTGGACGAGTTTCGATCTTTTGGAGTTCGTTGGCTTCGTCTTTGGTTTCCGTTTCCTCATCGTCCTCAAATTGGTCTTCGTCCGAATCCTCTTGTGGTTTTTGTGAAAGAATCTCCTATAATATAACTAATTAACGAGCATTCAAATTTTGTTTTTCTTACCTTCAATGGCACGAATTTGGTCTTCGAAACGGCGTCTTTGTGAGTGGTCTTAACGATCTCATTGAAAGTGCTTTCGACTCGAGTCACTTTGTTTTTCTTTGCCACAGCATCTTTGTACAATTGAATAAGTCGTTCATTGCTCTGTTCGTCGCTCGCATCGTCAAGGAATCGTTGATCGATTTCGGGAGTGTTGTCACGACGATACTTGTGCCAGTAATCGACTAAATGTCGCCATTAACATCTGTAAACCGTTTTCACTACTCACCTGCAATTGGACGAAGTTGTTTTTCGAGTTCGGGGAAATCACGAAGCATTTGAAGAGTACCATTAATACGCAAATCGATGTAATGCAAACGATGCAACAACATCGGCTCGTAGGATTCCGCATCTTCCGGATTGGAACGCAGCAAGTGACGATAGCGATTGAGCATATGCGAACGATCCTTCTCTTCGGCTCGAATATACTCTTTCAACGTCTTCAAGACATTGTTTTTGTTCACATGTCCAACTTGAATGGCTAATTCGGTACGGTAGTTGTGAGTTGCCTGAAGTTAACAAATAGATTATATCGTTCAAAAGTGATCAGTGGATATCAAAGTTTAGTGAAAAAGCACTGACCCATTCATCACTTTTCAAAATAAATCCATCGACAGAAACAATCGCTAATACAGTAATCAAAAGCATGCAACGCATTTGTCCGCTAATTCTCATAGACATTAAAGCTAATGAGAGAACGAGACCAATAGAAAAGTAATCGATTGCGTGTCTTGTAGAGCTGTTTATGGGAATTTAAAGTTGAAAATAGCAGAATGGCAATTTTTCAGAAAATTCTCGCTATTTGCCCTTTTCCCCGAGTACATACGGTTTTTATGGCATTCTCGCGTGCCACCCCTTTGGTCAGTGGATTTCTTTGTAGTCGAACTCAATAACCGCAATTACCAACTGCCATCGTAATGAAGCAACGGTTGTCATGGTAAACTCTTATTGCAGTTCTTTTGGGAATTAGATCAAAATATTTGCATTCCACTAGTCCATACCTTTCGTTTACGTTCATTCAACGCGGCTTGAACGCGATCATCATGAACGCCTTCCAACTGACGTCGTTGCTCGCGATTCTCTTCCTCCAACGATGCAACGGTCTTTCGGAAACGAGTAGTCATTTCGGTTTTGTAAGTTTCGGCGCCTTTCGGATCTTTCTCTTTCATTCGACTGTAGCGCTCAAACAGTTCACTCCATTCGGTGATCACTTTGGCAACTTTGCTGCGATACTTTTTCTCCAAACGTTCTTGGGCGTCTTTGAAACGATCATGTTCATTGGCCAAGGAGTCCTCTTCGAAATACGGATCCTCATCATTGTCCGTCGATTTCTCGTCGTTGTCCGATGTTGTTTCGTTTTCTGCAACATTAGATTATTGGAGAACGCAAGCTAATTCAATGTGAACATTTTAAACAAAGCTACTTGGTTAGAAAGAATCAATCTTAGAGGAACTTAAGACTCACCGTCATCAATCTCATCGTCCGCATCCTCGTCGTCATCCAATGCGTCTTCATCATTGACGTATTCGTCCGTTTTCTCTTCATCCACACTACCTTCTACGGACTTCGGGCAACAAACGTATTCCACTCCACGAAATAGACCCAATCCACATGGTTCCAGCGTAGCGAAAGAATGCATTTTCATTGGTTTGTTTTCAACATCCAACTAAACAATGGTTGAATATTTCAATTGATCAATGACTAAACTCACATTTTGACGACATTGTGATTGTGCTTTCTCACTCCAGTTATCGAAGTCGTCACATGTGTTACGACCAGAAACGTGACCGAATTTGCATTTGCTTGGAACTTGCAACGAATCGGCAATGAAATCCTCTCCTTCTGAACAACAAGATTAAACTACTTACTGGGATGCTCTTGTTTGTTTACGATTCATTTTGAAAACTGACTTACCAATACATCTATATGGACGAACCGTGAATGTATGCTTGCAGCTACGACCACTTTCTCGACACCAGCTGTCAATATGAGAAATGTGTCCGTACTCCACAATATTCGAGATTTTGCTGTGAGGATACACCTGAAAAGTAGAACGTTGATGAAGACATTCAATCACTTGTCTACATACTCGTTTGCAGTATTTCAAGATGTCCAATTTGCCTGTGAGACAAACGGCAGCACTACTTGCATCGTCCACCCACTCGCCGGATTCATTCATGTATTTGTTTCGATAACCACATTTGAATGCGACCAATGGAACAAAGTTATGGTGATGATTCGCTTTTTGATCGACATTTACAGAAATAGACTAAAAACAAGACCCCTTACAATCGCTTGATGTTCGTCTTGTAGTGTCAAATCGACTCGTCAAAGTTCAACGAGCCATAAATAATGTGTTCTTGGAACGTACCTTAATTTGAGTGGCCATTACTCCGGACCCTAAAAGGGCAAGGAGAAGGCAAATCGTCGGCGGTCCAACCGACATTTTGATTGAGCCCTACAAAACTCTTTAGTAAGAAACTTTTTGTTAAGAATCTCAGTTATATGAAACGCGTATTTCAAAACTCGACTACTAAATCCAAATAACACCCGACTAACACCATCTTATAAACATCATCCCAAAGAATTCAAATGGTGCTGGGTGAACAGAACGAAACGGAATTCTAATCTTGCTTACTTGAACATCTTTGGTCAAAGATTTGCACACGCCGTACAAAGCTCAAGATTTTTTGCAATTTGAAAGCTACAAAATGAAACAAGATTACCGGCGGTGGTCGCAACAATAATATTTTAAATACCACCCATCTAATGTTTGTACATTCGTTCTAAGCTTCGTATGTCCATTTTCGGGTGCCATTTGACAGAAAAAAACCAACACGTCGAAAGGACACAACCACGAATACGCTTTCAAACGGCCAAAAGTTCACGATCGTACGACAAACATGTGGCATTTCGGCGAACACGAGTTTCGGATATTTCGGGATCCACAGAAAACGAATCCAATTTGAATTTCCAATCGCGCATATTCGAGAATCTGCGTAAAAGGCCGACAACTGGAACACAAACAACTTACGACTAACAAGCTCAATCACAAATAGCGAACCTATGGATTACCAACGCAGAATAAATACCGATTTTGTTATCGTCATTGCGCAACACAATCGACGAATTCGAACGCAAATTAGTCGAATAATTAGTTGAGAACGCACCTCTCACACCACAGACGGTAATCTTTCCGAACGACTTGGAGTGTGAAAGACAAAAACTAAGAACTGGAAACCGTACTCTTACGACCATCTAATCACGGAATCTGCAGATGCGAAGTGAAAATTCGAAACGTTTTTGGAGGCCAAAAGCCCACTTCCTTCACGTTGTAGACGTGACGCCGAAAAGAGCAATGATTAAAAATTGAAAACTGTGGCCGCCGGACTTATGCAAATCCGTGACCCATTTTACTGCGCTCCCAAATTTGTCGGGTCCAACAAACGAGGCTTGACGCCAAAGGCACATGAATGAGGGTTATGAAATTGGCAATTGCAAGTGAAACAAAGAGAAACGGTGGGAAATGCAACGAAACAAAAACACGAGAATACAACGACCGGCCCACTCGTTCTTATGAGAGAATCCAATTGGAGGAGGAGGCGAACAAGGACGATTGAGAGCGCCGGCAACCGCCGCTCCTTCGCCGTCAAACGCCATCGCCCACAGGTTTCGAATACAATCGACGGTAATCCTCGGGCGGTACACAATTCGATTTACTCTTGTGGTTCTTCATTGCCCTCGTTTTTGCGGCACAAAATTTAATTTCATAAACTCGACTATTCAAGAAACTCGACGGACATTCGTCTACAAAATTTCTCGAATCTTCAACTGATCGACCAATCAGTTAAGCTGCTTCTACTGAACGATCGCAGCTGCACATGTTTCATAAATAAACAAATACGAGAATGAGCTCAACATCTTATTGTATACAAAGATCATCTCGGTTTTAAGCCCTTTCATTACTCCCAAGAGTTCAGCTTATAAAACCATTGTGTTTAGCTAATCAGTTCGGAGACCTCGGGATTTGCTCTCCGTATTGTTGTTCCGTGGAATGCAAAGAGTAATCAAGCAAATGGACAAAAAACGCTTTAAAAAAACAACCCATTGCATAACCGCGATGAAACTCAAAATAGTGATCTACGTCTCGTAAGTCGATTGATAGCTTATATAGACCTGCTGCAATATTGGGGTCCAAGTTCTCAGGATGGAGATTTCAAAAACCACGCGGACAAACCACACGCCGTCCGTCGCGACCGGCCGCTCAACGGTCGAGAGCGTCGGCTTTCGGTCACTCGCATTACAATATTCTTCATAAACGTAACGTTTTGTGAGCCGGACGGAGTCTCGTGTATCGGAATGACGATAGGGATAGTGGAGGACAAGAGGAGAGTAGAAAGAATTCGCTTCGAAGAGGTCACCAATTCTGACCGCTTCTCACCATCGCCGATTCCTCTCCACCTTTCCGCGTCCGGAAGAGATGGTGCAGAGAAAGAAACTGCGCATCGAACAAATCGATTGTTAGCCTTCGAAGCGGCCAAATTAACAAGTTCACGAACTGAAACGGCAAGCGCAAAAATGTTTTCAATTAAACCAACTGGTCGCGAACTTTACAGCGCGAGTTTGAAAAATAAGAAGTCGCGGAGAGCCATCGAGAATCAAGAACCTTGCTACGGACCATAGAATCTAATACCCACTTGTTGATTGCGGGCACATGTCGGTGACTACTGGAGCGAAAAGCGAAGTCAAAAGATAGTCAATCGATGAACTTGGAGGGGAATGAAAAATTAGCATTCACGAAGACAAAAGAATCAGTTGAAGCGAAAAGCAAAGAAAACTTTATTGGTCTCAGGAAACTGAAAGAACAAACGGATTCAGCAGTCGAAGCTCTCGAATACGCGCGAGTTGAATACTCATCTCAGAAAGAAATAAAACGGACGAGTCGAGAGTGTGAGAATGGTCAAAAAACAATAAACGGCGCAGCTTCTACTTGTTTTTTCGGTCTCTGGACAGTTCGACAAAACATTTTAAGCGAAAAGCAGTCTCGAATTGTTATTTGTGTACGAGAGAAAAAGGACGATGTTCTGCAACCACCGCAACCATTGTCAAGACTATTCGTTTAGTTCGCCAACAGGCTGCTGGTGAGCAAGAAAAAGTGCCGGAAAAGTTTTAACGAGGAAGCCACGACAGAAAGAAAAAAACGACAAGATAAGTGATTGAATGAAAAGTGCGGGCATTCAACTCCCGACAGTTCCATTTTCGTTGTCGGTCCTCACTTTGACGCCGTTACCCTCGGAACCGGCCCGCTCCTTCCCGATATCTGCATGTTCGTGAAAAGCATTGGGAGGCCACTTCGAACACACTATTAACGCGCAGCAGCAACCGTGGTTTATTTGAGCGAGAGTTTGTTCGGTGAAGAAACGGAAGAGCCGAGGAATTGAACCGGACAATCGTACGCTTCTCTTTCGCACTTCTTAAACGACCTATTGTGCTGGACTATGGAAACGAAAAGTTTCGATAGTCGAGACTATGTTGAAACCTCACAGTTTTTCCCATAATCCAACAACAAGAAATCAATTAATGAATTAAACTGATCCATTGACCGATAACTTCAAGGGTTCACGACTTGAACAGTCGTTTGGCCTTTGCGAACCGAAAACTTCTCGTAGGGGGATCTAATCAAGAGTTGCGTATGCGCGAGATCATTCAAGGACATTCATGCGAATACGAGATGGCAAACAAAATCGAAGACAACGAGCGGCGACAAGAAGGAGGACGAATCGAAGGCATGCGACAGGACCGATTGCCTATCGGTTGACAGTGTGGAGAGCGGGGCTTTTCGATTTTTCTAATTTTTCCTCCATCTCCCGTCGATTCGCTTTCTGATGCATTTAGCCGAAGCACCATCAGAGACTAATTGCCTGCAATTTGAAATGCACGTTCCTAATGTCAATCGGCAAAAACTTTTTGATATAAGAACCGAAACCCTTCGAACAAAAACACTTCAAAGTTATTATCCATTGCTTGTAGACGAGCTTCTAAACATCTTGATTCAAAATTTGTTGACTCAAAAGTTCATTTAGCCAACGCACAGTCTTCCCGAGATTCAAGAGATTGTGAAAGGTTTGTTGAGACCAGAAAACTAATTTACGCTTATCGCTTGACTGACTGTTTGTCATTAGCAGAAACGTAATTGGAACTTTGACAAAAACGAACAAATCCATTCGCTATGAATAGCCATTCAAAAGAGAAGGTCGACGAGTAGAAGTGTTGAAATATGAGTCGGATACAATCCTTTAAATCTTGTTCTGTAAAAACTTCACAGACAAACAAGAACTACAAATCGAGTGTTTCATACAAAGCTAAAAGACCAACGATTTTAAACTACAGATCACAAGTTTGTTCGCAACTGTGACCAACATTTCGAAATCTTTGCAAAGTAACGTTTGTATTTGTTTTGGTCAGGCAGCCTATTAGTGAGGCACGACAGCTGGACCAAGCGAAGTCCTCACATGCGCATATTTGTTAGCACTAGTGGGTTGGCGGCAAACTCTGTGCCAAAGGCCGAGCAGCAAAGTTGGTACAACGAACTGAAAATTGGACATGAGTTGGCGACGGTCTTTGACAATGAAACAATAAGATTAGCCGGTCCCGTGCAAGTAATTATGTTCCGAGTTGCTGGCGGTCATCCAACAGTCTGCGAAACACACTACCGACTCTTTCGGTATTAATCGGAACTGAAGGTCGATAAACGAATTGACCTTTTACGGCAGCAATTAAACGTCAGAAAAACAGCTGTCAGAGAAGAAGTTCCACGGTAAGGTTCGAAAATCAAGGAACAACAATTTTGAATTCAAATACCCGCCTACATTATGAATCAGCGTGCAACAACGAGTACGCGTCACGCAACCTGAACAAACAATCAATCTGAGAACATTCGAGCGGATTTTCGAATTTGTACGTACAACCCAACTGTACAGAAAAAAGATTGGAAATCGTCGGGACTCGCTGTTTTATGATCGTTTGCAAATCACTGGCCATTCGAAATGATAAGATATGAAGCTCACTGTTTAGTCAACGATTCATTAGGTCACGGATGGTTGTGTGTCGTTCAATTAAAGAGCAGTTTAATCACGCACTTTCAAGCCGGATGTACGAGTCCAAGAATTGGAATTAAGTACACGTCTAGACCTCAAGCAAAAGTGTAATCGAATTGTGTTTTCGAAAAGTCTTGAGAATTTCAATTGAAATTCGAAACACGCAACAGGACGATCTACGAATGAAAGGACAAGAACGGAGTGTTATGAATAAAGAACCATGAGAATTAGTCACACACCTGAATCTCGTTCGAAAGTTTGTTCGAGAAACGCCAAAAACCCTTTCAAGATATCATCTTTCTCGGCGCCATACAAACACATTTACGCAACACGACCTCTACCGAACACGTCGGATGAACGCACGTGCCTTAAGCTCTATCGCTTCCCCCCTTTCCCAAAATCAACGTCTATCTTCCGGGGCCCCTTTTTTCCTGCAAAGCGTCTCCGCGCACACTTCGCCGAAAGTGAGCCAACGAATCAGACAGCGCAGGGATCAACCGCAAACGTGTGCGTCGCAGTAGAGCGCCGATTCAACATCACAACCGCATCGATTGCCGTCGGTCTCTTTTTCTTCAGCTTCTCCACCGCTTCACCACCGCACCCACTAACCACAAAACACGCCGATCGGCTCATTTTGCTTCCCAACGTTAAACGGTGCGCGAATTTTCGATGAGAACAAGTAAAAACGCGACAGTCAAACAAATGCGATGGAAAGGCGGTTGCCATTCGCAGCGATTGCAATGATGCGAAAGCGACAACATTGCCGTCAGATCACGTATGTACATGGGATTGAATGTAAATCAACTTGTTTTCAACATCCAACGTTATTGCTTGTACGGAGTGTCACATAATTTATCAATAGAACATCACAATGGACGTCTAAAAAACCTGACATTTGAAGGGTAATCGAACGTTCTCGGTGTATTTCCGGGACTGTTAAAGTCGGAGATCGTAACGGAACTTCTCTCTTTCAACGAATTCGTCTGTTCGTTCATCTCTCGTTTCATTGAACGTGCTTTTTGCAGTTCCCATCACGTCGTTTGTAATACAAAAAGTAGGCGACGTAGAGATCACAGATTGAAATCATTCAATCTCCAAGTAGTTCTGATTCTGTTCACATCAAGATTGTCATAAACATAATCAACAATTTATTTAAACAAAAACTTAAATAAAAACTTTGAAGAAAACGCGTTTAACATTTGTCGATAAAACTTTTCATTGTGAAACGTGGTATGATGTTCATTCCCTGCAATTCTTGAAAAAGTAATTTGCAAGCGTACGGAATTCGTATTCGCGCCATCGAAGTTGAACTCTGACACGCTTGACACCAATTAAGATATCCGACAAGTCCACACTTTTTGCAAATGTCAATCTGAAACCCCATTGGAAGTTATGAGTTGGTTGCAAGACAACCTACACTAAATTGATCGGAAGAAATCATCAAACGTTCGGTCAACAAGTTGGCTACACCATAAGCTATCAAACAATCACGCTCCATTTCTCCCAGACGTAAACCACCTTCTCGAGCACGTCCTTCGGTTGGTTGACGAGTTAGAACGGCGCTGAAATAAATTCGTGTCAATGTTGATATGAGTTTTCTTATTACCGAGGTCCACGAGCACGTGCGTGCATTTTGTCCAAAACCATGTGTTTCAACTTTTGATAGTAAATCGGTCCAAAATAAATGTAGGCAGGAATTGGTTGACCAGTGATTCCCGATGTCAAGGTGTCTTTACCAAGATAGTTGTACCCGTAACTCGCCAATTCTTCAGTTACAGATGCCATCTAAAGCTTAACACGCTTAAAAATGTATTCAAAACATTTCACTCACCTGATCACCTGCAAACGCAGTTCCGTAATGAAAACGACCGCATTGAAGTCCGTTCTTTCCACTTATCAACTCCATCAGCTTTCCAACTGTCATTCGACTCGGATAACCATGCGGATTCATAACCAAATCGGGTATGATTCCCGATCCATCAAATGGCATGTTTTCTTGTGGACAAATGTAACCACAAACACCTTTCTGTCCGTGTCGACTACTGAATTTGTCGCCCAATTCCGGTCGTCTGAATACAAAGAAAATAAAAGAGCTTCTTGTTGTCGTCACTTACCTCACTTGAGTTACGAGCATTTTCACCAAATATGCTTCGTCTTGATTGAACGATAACATTACCCGTTCAATGCTCGAATGAACGGAACCACGATAAACTGACGGTTGTTCTTTGTATTCGACCATTTGATTAGTTGATGTTACAGAACTAGAACCAAATTCATTTTGAACAGTCGGAACGTGTTTATTGACCAGGACCTAAATTCAACGTTTCTTTTGTTTGAAAACTCAAAACTCACGTCTTTGTTCCAAACTTTCGCTCCCGCACAAACGACTCCGTCAGCTTCAATGTAACGATAACGGGGCACAACTTTCTGTGTGGTGATGTTAATTGGCGGTCCCATGAGTCGATCGAATGTTTGATTCGGATATCGTTTGGCTGTTGCTTTGGATTGTCGATTCACGATGCAACGACCGAATCCACGATCAAGGGAACCTTTGTTGAGGACAAGAGCGTCTTCAATATCGTAACCAGAGAAAGACATGACCGCAACAATCGCATTATGTCCGGCCGGTAGTTTGTCATAACCCGAGAATTCGATGGTACGTGTTGTGACTAATGGACGCATTGGATAAACGAGCAAATACAACAATGAATCAATTCGTTTCTGCTGATTATAGCCAATAGCTCCCATCGCTTGTTTACCCATAGCACATTGATAAGTATTTCGAGGACTTTGATTGTGGTGTGGATACGGAATAACACCTGCCACAACACCCAAAATTGATAGTGGGTCAATCTGAAAACCTCTGTTATTAAACTTGTAGTTCAATAATTTTAACCTCCATATGCGTTGTAATTGATGGTCTGATATCTTTTTCGTAGACGGCAACATCGCAATTGTTCAACTCATTCACATCCAAAAACTCGACCACACCCTCGGTTACCAAACTATCAAAATCGCGAAGTCCCTCTTTGATGTCCTATTAAACGATTTAAATTTCATAAGCATAGGGTTCAACTCACTCGAATATGTTCAACTCGTAGACGATTTGTGCCATCATGATCGACAATAACATATGGTCGACAAAGACGACCACCGTCACTTGCCACAATAACCGATCGACTGCACAAGTGAAATGATGCCGAAACAAACGGATCGATAAGCCCTCGACGGCGCATGTTTCGCAAAGTGTTAACGATACTTTCCGGATATTGAATCAAACCGACAAGACAACCATTTAAGAAGACCATAAAGTAATTGCTGGAATATTGATTTTACAGTTTTTGTGCAACTTCAACTTACGGATCGTGAATCAAACTCATTTTCAAGTTCTCAACATCTTGAACTCCGCAGTTGTAGAGGACTCGACGAATTGGCTGCAGATTGATTGAGTTGAAGTTCATCACAAAGCTACTCGATTACCTCTTCTTCGGTGTCGACAGTAACGTGACTTATCAACGCCAAGTTTTTGACCAAACCACAAGACTCTCCTTCTGGAGTATCGGAAACACAAATCGAACCCCATTGTGAACATTGAATTGATCGTGGTCCACTGACTTTTCGAGTTTTTTCGAAATTCGAATTGATTCGAGTCATCATGCCCAACATGCTCATGAAAGACAAACGCGATAGAGCTTGAGTTACTCCTTGTCGTTCCATTCCGAAACGACGAATCGACCAATTGCCCGTAGAAAGTGCTGTTGAGATTCCATGAGTAATCATGTCCTGAATTCGGATTGTAAGGTCGTTTAAAAGAGAAAACAGACCTGTCGCATATGTTTTGTAATATCAACGGGAGTAGCTGCATTACGCGATAGATGAGTATCGGCAGCACGACGAAGTTCCTGATTGAAACGTTTGAACAGATCTTCGAACAATAACGAAAGCAGTGATCCGGCCAACTCAATACGTTTGTTTCCGTAATAATCGCGATCGTCCGGTTCTGCCAATCCGCAGTCCGTAGCAATCAATCTAAAGGGGTTGATGTTAAGAACGAAAATTTAACAATAGAAATCAACCGTCTAACCATTAAGCCGAGATAAATGGCTTTCGATTTCATGATTCCCGTTGGACTTGGAACATGACAAAGAAGAGACGAACGCAAGAACTCAAGTCCCGATTGCATTCGTTCACGAGGTCCTGCGGCACGAGGATTCTGTCCGGTAACTCGTGTTTTTACCTGAACATATGAAAATCAGTGAAAAACCGAAATTGTCGTTTACTTTAATCGACAAGTAATCCAATGCATCGTCTTGAGTGTAAATCCCCATGTTCTTGCATTCGATCAACGATGGACCAATAGCTGCAATGTACTCGTCACCATCGCCAATAGCCGACATAATCGACAGATCGGATTCGATTCCCATTGCCTACAAAGAAAAATGTAAAAGATTCTATGATTGTCAATTACCTTGAAGATGATCACAATCGGAATCTCTTCGGCCAATTGATTATGTTTGAGATAATAACGCTTTTTTTTGCTCACGACATTTGTTTTACTTTTTCGTTCTGTGGTTGCACTCAAAACCTCACAGACGAGCTCTTTTTTCGCGTTTCGATTGACCATAATACGATTCTTGCAACCCTGTTCCATCATTAGGATCACTTTCTCTGCTCCACGTACAACAAAATATCCGCCCGGATCGTACGGACATTCGTTCACATGAGCCATTTCCTCTTCGGTAGTCAGTTTGGAGAGAATACAACGAGACGACCGCAACATGATCGGCATTCTTCCAATCATCAGTTTGTTCTTTCGAACCTTTTGTTTGCCACGACTGTATTCCACGTCCACGTAAATCGGTGCCGAGTAAGTGAGATCTCGAAGTCGGCATTCGTGTGGTGATATTCTCGAGTTACTGATTCCAAAACCTTCTTCGCTTGACGGCTGATCCACGTAGATGTCCAAATACCTGAAATGACACATTTCATGTAAATCCAATAAAAACTTACTTTAGATAAAACTGGGAACTGGCATCCGATCGAACCTCTCGATTAGCCGCAACAATCTTCTTGATGTCCGTGTTTATGAAGTAGTCGAAACTGGCGATGTGCTGTTTGACTAGACCTCTGGTTTTCAAGTAATACGGAAACAAATCGGCATTTGTGTGCCGTTCCTGTCGTTTATTTTGACCAGCAAACATATTCACGTCCAAAACCTCCGAGTTTTCATCAGCCAATCGTATAGCATCAGAAAAGTTCGCGGTCATCTGTTGCTCAAAACAGTTGTCTATAAACAGTTGACATTTTTCTTGTGTAATGTCGTAATTTTGCACAAGTACGAGAAGCTAACTGAGATGAAAATTTTGATCGTATATGAATTCCCGTCTAACCTTCGACTCCGTGGATTGACATTTCACTTCGTTTTTTTAAACGCAAACCGATGAGCTGATCACGTTTTTTCAATTTGATTTCGTACAGACTGATAAGAAACACTTTTACTTGTTCTTCTCCAACCACAATCTCCTCTGTCCTGTTGGGAAATTTCAAAACAAACGTCTGGAATTACACTCAAATGTTTTCTGCTGCCGATTAGTCATACTCTTCATTTCCTACGTGATAGTCGACTGTTTTGCATGTTCAGCAGTACCGATTCGAGGAGACGGCTTTTAGATTGGCGAAGCAAGACGGTTGATTTTTGAACTGCTGTCCACATTGCTTTCGGTTTCCGCAAAACTGATAACAAGGTTTATTTTTTAGATGGCGTCCTACGGTGCGAACGGCGTCCAACCGACACGCAACAGAAATATGGCAACTCGTAGATTGGATATACCGAATGAACAGAGCAATGAGGACGAGCTTCCGGTGGCTCGAAGTGTCGATCATCTGCTTATTCGTAATCGAAGTTTGGCGAATATGCCACGATCGGATTCGTGTAAGTTTTTCGAAAAATTTTTGTTTTGAATCGATCCTTTAGCTGGAACTTTTCGTCGACCGTTTGTCTTCAACACACGTTCGAGAGCAACGTCCACAACGTCGGCTACTTCCGAAATGAATCCCGCCGCCAATGCCGAACTTTATCGACATGAAAATATGGCCATTCGATATCGTCTATTCAATCGACTGGATCCCGGCGGTCAAACACTTCTGATGCCCGACCACGTCTATTTGCCAGGCGAACTGTTCAGCATCTTACCGTTTGACGATTTCAAGGATAGCGATGGAAAACAAAATAGCTTGGTAACAATGTGAGTTCATTGTATTCGATGTTTATTTGACCATTCAGTTAGTTTTTCGATTTGGAACACAATGATGGGAACTTCGCTCTTAGCTATGCCTTGGGCTTTGCAACAAGCTGGTTTGGGTTTGGGCGTTTTTCTGATCCTGTTCATAGGCTCTGTGGCCTTATTCACGGCCTATCGAGTAATCGAAAGTCCAAAGAATTTGGGTGAGTTCGTTCATTGGGTTCTTGATTGAGGATAACGGATTGTAGCAATGCAAGTTGATGCGGCATCTGCTGAATTCTCAGATGTCTGCCGATACTTCTTCGGACGAAGGGGCGAGTATTTGGCTGTTTTCTTTTCGATTGTCGTTTTGTTCGGCGGTGTAATTGTCTACTTCGTTCTTATGAGCAACTTTCTTTATTACACCGGAAACATTGTTTACGGTAATCATTGTCCGATAGCTCTTTAAAAATTTTCTTTAGAATCGCTTCAACCAAATAGTACAACTTTGCCCGTTTTGGCGAACAAAACCTTCACTTGTGATAGTAAGTTTTCTTTGTGGTTTCGACAATAATGTTGTCTTTCAGTTTATTATGATCCACACTGTGCAGTTCCTAAAAACGACGAAGTTTACTCGTTGCTCACCGAAGACATTCCTATTCCCATATCAGACGACTTCTTCTCGTACCACAATCTTTGGCGTCTTCAAGGCTCAGTTCCATTTCTGTTAGCGTTCTTTACCTTCCCGCTCTTCAATCTGAAGTCTCCGACATTTTTCACGAAGTTCAACGTCCTCGGCACAATTAGTGTTCTCTATTTGATCGGCTTTACAATCTCTAAAGCTTGTGAGTGCGGATTTAACGTTGATTTCGTGAATCCTCATTCAATTAACTACGTGAAATGTGAGTTCGATTATCCACCTTTGTCAACTTGTTTTAGTGTTCAATTGGAACTTTCCCGCTTTAACCGGCACACTTGCTTTATCGTTTTTCATCCACAATGCGGTCTTGACAATCCTTCGAAATCAAAAACATCCGGAGAACAATGCAAGTGGCTTTCTGATTATTTTAAATGTTGGTTTTAGGCACGTGATTTATCCATTGGATTTGCATTAGCTGCAACCTGCTATCTAATCATTGGTGTATTGTTCTTCCTTGCTTTTCCCGGTCGTCGAGAATGTATTGCTGATGTGAGTTTCGATTTGCGAAATGCACTCATGGTTGTCTTCAGAACTTCTTGAACAATTTCGGTTCCGGTGATGTTATGAGCGCTACAGCTCGTGTCTTCTTGCTCTTTCAAATGATCACCGTTCTTCCACTTCTAATGTACTTAATTCGAGTCCAGTTTTCCTATGTCTTTACGGGTGTTGTTTATCCCGGGTAGGTTCAAATGAACTGATTTCTATTGACAATACAACTACAGCTTTGCATATGTGTGTTTAATCAACGTTGGAGTTGTTTCGGTTGCTGTTTTCTTTGCGGCTGTCTATCCACATGTTGGTTCCATTTTAGTAGGTGCAAAAAGAGAAGTGATTAATTAACGAGTTAACTTTAGCGTTATGTGGGATCAGTGTCGGGACTCGTCTACGTATTTGCACTTCCCGTCATCATCCACTTAGCAAAGTTACGGCAAGAAGGTCGAATGACAAAAACTCAAGTTGGAATTCATAGTGTGGTTATAATTTTGGGCGTTTTGAATCTGATCTCTCAATTTTTGGTTTAACAATATGCCTTATACTTATATTTTGCTTTAAAAATTCCATTTCCTTCAGTATTTTTATACGCGTACTACTTTTGAAATGTGATCGAATAAACATCGAGTTCGAAAATTTTGGTTATCCACCGATTGAGAGCAGTGAACGTGGTCGCATTGTTTTCACAGAGTTGAGAATAAAGACGAAGAAAATGGTTTTGTTTATTCGAATTGGCAGCTTTAGTGGGCGGGGAATGCGTGACAGTTGGTTTTTGATATAATGACAAAAAAGGTTCATTGCTGGAACATGGTACCAATAAACGTATTTAGCAGTTTTTCAGAGAACTCGATTAACAAATGGTTGAGAGATTGACAGGTGTAGAGTCTTGCAGAAGTCTGAATTGATAATAGTCGAAAAGTCTGTGGTTGTTGAATGTTGTTTGATAGCAATAAGGTCACTTCATTGTTTATAGAACGACGGAAATAAATAGGACAAAAACGTCAAATAACAACAATCAACTACGTGCTATTAACAGCCTTCGATAGTGAACCAGTATTAGAATTTAGCTTTCTTGAGGACGAGCAGTTTAGTAGAATCGTTTGCGAGAACGCGATTGACGATCTTGATAGTAAAGATAACCGAACACCGCAATTCCGCCAACTGTTGCAACGATTCCAATGAAAATGAGCAAATATTTGGCCCAAGAACTTAATTTCGACGGTTGCGGATTCGAACTGTGGTCACGAGGAGCCGCTTGAAATTCGGCGTTTGGCAAAATTTGTCCCGGATTGATTTCCATTGGATTCACGGCGCGTGCATATTCGATTTCGTAGACTTTCACGCTAATGATGTCGTGATTATCTGCAAGTTCATTTCATTCTTATTCATCAGTTTTCTTATTCACTTACCCGACAAGTCGCCGGTTGCAGCCGTCAAACCAAAATAGTAATTGGTTGGCAAATGAACGCCCGGAACTCGGAAACACTGCTTCCAACGACCATTGTTTTCTGTATCTTCGAAAACCGTCAATGTGTCGCCAACGTAGCGGATCAGCACTTGAGTGTCGTATTCTTTGTTTCGAACCTTCACTTCACATCCCGCATCACTTCCGCCCAATTGCGTTGCCGAGCCGTCCGTATCGTGATCGTATTTGTCTGTCCCATTGGATATCATCGAGTAGATGTACGGGAAAGTGTGCTGAAAACAAATCTGATACACCAATTAAACACAATATTCTTGCCATGTAGTCCTTATAGGAGTTGCTGTACGTATCGATGAACAATCCCAACCCGCTGAAGTGATTGGGAGCACCGAAGACATCACCAATCTGCGCTCGATCGCGCACATACCAAATGGCAATACCATCACCAAACAGTTTTCCTGAATCGCCATGTACTTTGAACGAAACGGCCATTTCCCAGTCGCGCGTTTGAACGGGCTGCAATTTCATGTAAACTCGACGTAAAGAAGCTCAATCCTACCATCGCATTCCAAATTCCACCCCGTCGACCCTGAAGATTTTGAGTCAGTCGAATTTGCTGCGATGTGACCATCGTCGATCCGGTTATATCCCAGTAATTAACATCCATACCAGCTCCTAAAGACGATAAAATTACGCAAATCAAAAGTGTAATCAGATGTGAATTGCTCTCAAGAAAATTCCCATATCACTTACCTTGATAGGGTTTGATTAGCGAGTGTTCTCGTTTAAAATATCCTCGTTGCTCGGTCACAAAACTTCCGTCAATAACCTCTTCTTCTCCACAAATTCGAACAACGAACGTTATCAGCACGAACGCCAAAAATTGCAGTCGCATTTCAAACTGAAAATCCTGTGAATTCATTTGACATTCGCGAACTTACTTCACTTACTATTGTACACGTAAATATCCAACAAGAACGAAACAAATACACGACATAATATCGTGAAACTCCACGCAGATGTTCGCACCAAGTATCTGACTATCGATTTCTCGGGAGGTCATCGTCGAGATTCGTACTCCCACAGTACTCTATGATATGTCCTACGACTGCGCCAATGACTTTAATTAAATTTACAAAACCATTTCCATAATCAAAATCTTAGATCGTCGTATTCCCATTTTAATTGCTCTACAATTTGTCGCATTAAACAATCGCAAAGCCCGACTATTTTTAGTGATCAACTTTTCATTCGTTGACCACCGAGCTATTTCGTCTAAGAAGTGTCTCTTGTCATTCGGGATTATGTTTTCTAAAGGATAAACCAACAAAACTTTATCAAAACGACGATAATCGGAAGTTTTCCGCATTTTCATTTCTCCTTTCAGACAATGTCAGCTGGAGTATGCCGACCACAAGTGCTCGAACGTGTTCAAAGGATATGCTTCAATTGGGAAGTCAAATTCTTGCAGAAAGATTAAAGACGAATTCCAAGAAGTTCATATGTTGGCGTCATGAAGCATTATGTTATGCGGCAAAACTTCAGTTAAAAAACATTCTCGTACATGGATAAATAAACTGGTTTAGCGCATCAAATAAAGAACCGAATTCAACACCGCAATTGACAAAATAGCGCCAAACAGAATGGTTTCTTTGGGTTTTTTGGAAGCTATTAACTTTGTCATGTACTTGCATCAGCTTGGGAAGAAGCTGCATAGGCGATTTTCGGAGATCAGCCAATGGCAATCATATGAAATAGCCCAACAAATTCACGCAGTTCATTTTCGCATGTTCTTAACAACTAAATAATGTAAAAGGAAAAGTGACAGTCAACTTACAACACACAGCAAATCGAATACTTGTGCAATAGGAAGTTTGTCAGATTGATGAGTCAAACACAATTAAAGTTCAGAAACAAGCACTAGGTTGTCCACTGAAATTCATGTTGAACTTTGGAGATGTTGTAGTAGTATGTTGTTGTGCATCGAGCAACTTCTTAAGTTCAAAAACTGACCCTCATCGGGTCCCTTGCTCCCACCGCAATTTGTTGACTCCTCTCCTTTTCTCTTGCCGCCGAGTTCGGACCTAAACGGTGGGTTTTTGGTGGTCGTGTTGTTGTTGCTTTTTCTCTTTCATTGGTCCAAAATTGAATAAACTAAAAACCAGGACACAACATATATAACAGGCGCTTCTAGCGTAGTGCATATTTCCCGCATAAAATATCCAAATCATGTTCATGCACAAGTTTCTGTGTAAAAAGTCATTTCTAGCAAATCGCATATTTTTATGTGTAAAAATGTTACAATATGCTTATCTGGCGGCGCTTCTTCCTTAAAGTCTTATTATCAAAGCTTTTCTAATAAAGTCGATGATTTTCGCTCTTTTGCGCCATAAATTGAGTGTGCTTTGCTTTTCAAACGGATTTTCTCATTGTACGATCTTGATAAAATTACCCTTTATCATCCCTCTCTATTGCACTGATTGTTCTCTAGATTGGGCACCAACTGGAATCGAATCGCTCAGGACCGGAGCAAACGGAAAGAGCGGTCGAAGTATTGGCATCATCACATCAATTAATCATCTTTCTTTTTGTTCACATTTTATTGTTGATTTGATGATTGAAACGAATAAATCTTTGTGGAAGAACTGCTCTGTTGAAGCTAATTGGACGCATACATTACTTTGTTGTTCGACTGCACGCTTCAACTCGTTTGCCTTTGCTTGTACACAACAAGAACAAACCACAAATCCAATTGAGTTGTAAATGAATCGTCTTTGAAGGCACGACACCGATCAAGGCTGTTGAACAAGTATCACCATTGCGATATGATCAAGTTTAGTTTCCAGGTACGTTCCATTGTCTAAAATTATAAATATGCGTCAACTTGTTCCAAGCACCAGTGGATAGCGAGTCTGGTTTGCTGAAAAAAACACAACTTTAGATCGTTCAAGCCGGCTAACTTACTCGACTTCGAAGTGATGATAGTAAACGTAATGATCGCCTGCCATGAAAGTAATCAAGCTACATTCTCCCTCAGTTTACATAGCTTGAATATAACCATCCAGCATGATTCCAGTGTCTTTCCACTCCAATGTGTCCAAATTCAACGCGAAAAATTGACTTTTGTTGGTCGAATTTGAAACAGCAATGAAAAATCGATTTCCAACACGACAACCACGCTTACAATGCTATAAATGTACAAATGAAAATATGCAAAACAAGAAATCTTACCAGGAAATCGATAGTTTTCCAGTTGATCGTTGGACATGTGGACAGCTCCCCAGTTCCAAATGACTCCTTGATGAACTCAACAGATGATATTGTTGTTTGACCTTCATCATGTCCAAGTCTGCGTTCTACACTGTACGCAAATCGTCCATCGACTGTCGCAAATGATCTACTTGACAACATATCCAGTTGTGTAGCTTGAAGTTGCTTTTGACCATCCGCTTTAACATTAAACAAGATCCTTTCGAAATCCGTATAGATTTTTAGGAGCAGGTCATCCTCCAAATTGGCTGGAAAAGATTTTGGGCAGAAACGTGCGCGGTCGAAGCCATCAAAACCATTCAAAATCCTGATTGACCGGCCAATAACAGCAGTTGACTGTTCGAAGTTTTTGACTCCAGTTCCCACATAATAGTCAGAAAAGCACTTTTTAAACAGGACTAGCGATGTCTCCAAGTCAAAAGCACAATAATTTAGCAAATCGAAAAGATCTTTCAACGGTTTTCCATCAATTGTTGCTAATGAAAAATCGAAGTTGAGTCTTCTAAATAGCAAAGAAACCATAGTGGAAAATGGCATTTGTAACTTACTTTTGTTTCAGGTAGATCACATCGATCACTTCAACAGACGAGTAGTTAGTGATGAAAAAACCGTCCATCAAAGGAATAATTCGTAATGGATAAGATCGCGAGTTTCTATGTTGCGTTTTGAAAATGAAACAACCGGTTGTTGCTGTCGTGCTCTGAAACCGAGCTATAAAACACAAGCAACGTTCCGAAAAACTCTAAATTTTAGTGAAAAGGTCGAGTAATTGTCTTGTCAAAGCTCGCACGTGTTGAACAACTGATCAAGACAATCTCCATCATTAAGTAAATGAAAGCTAGAACCACAGTTTTGCTCTTTGTTTGCCAACGGCAACTCGTGTTGTGTTATTTGACAGAAAGGGAAATTTATATAGTCTGTCAACACTGATATTCTTTTACACCTTTACACCCGGCGCCGCACTTACCGTATTTTTCCTATTCATCCCAATTTCTAGTAGAAGCACCCTTCCTAATTAGCCTCGCCTTTTTGGCACCTCCGAAAAATAGGCTCCCTTGGGGCATTAATAGGAAAAATGCGGTATTCGGAAAAGCTCAATAGTTCAGAGATCAGATCTGTGAGATTGAAGACGACAAAAAGTAGGTAAAATCACGACCGGTCGTCCGATCACAGGGAAGGAAAGGAAAGGCAAACTGAACATCCAAAAACCGAGGTATCAGCGTCGTTTATTCGATCCACGTTCTGTCTTTTTTCCCAAGTCACAAACCCAAGCCCCAATTGCTCCGTGCATTCGACTCGAACTTGTCAAATTGCAGTTTTCAATTTCAACCGTGAGATATTAGATGGGAACAAAAATAGGACTTATGAAACTTCTTACCTTTGCATTCACATCGTTTACATGAGGTCCATCTTTGTCCAATCGACGACGTTTACACGCACTTGGCTCATCGGACTCATCCAACGATTCTTTTCCGACCTAAAAAACGGTATTTCTCATGTTTAAACGATCAACTTACGTTTTTTCATTAACATCCTTTTTCGAAGACATAGCACAAAATAACTTGCTGACGTGTAAACCTGAAACTTGAATTTATAAACCTTTATTCAATATACGAAGAAAGCATGATATCGTAAGAAAAAGAAAACAAAGCGGTGGGCGCCGGAGCGTTCGCAAGCGGACTGAGTTAAAAAAGGGTAAGCCACTGATTGCCCGTGGATGTCCGATTTATGCGCGTTCTCTTTCTTTTGGATTTTTAGCGCGTTTATAGAAAGGGACGCGACAACTTCACACTTGCAGATCTGTCAGCAACGGCTTTCGAAGAGACAACAAAAGCAATCAGCGGATATCGACTTCCAACAAGTGAACTCAATTTTCGTTGTGACGATGTTGATCTCAACTATCAAGTGCTAGCAATCATGGCATCGATTCTGTTTCCAGTCAACTTCAGCTCAGTGAATCAAAAACACGAGTACTCACTTGTATTCTTTTTCAAACACTCACTTACAGAAAATTCTTAAAAGCCGGATAAAAGTTTATTCACACACCAGGTAAGAACAACATAAAAGAATGAGTGGAGATTAGATGCCGAAACGAGTGTCGGCAGTGGCTGGCTGTTCGATCGTTGCTTTGGTTGTGACATCAGTTTTTGCACGAGTCTTGGTTGTTTGGATGGTCTTGCTTACGGAGATGGTAGTGGAGACAACAGGTCCATGTTTTAAATGTAGAATTGAAAGTTCGAAGTCATAGATGAAGTAGAAAGTTAACAGTTGAAATTTACTTTGTAGTCCTCAAAGAATCTTCAACTGGTTGTTTGGAGCCAGTCATTTTGTCGACTTTGACACAAACTCCTGATCAAGTCGCTGCACACTTATAGTTCGAGAAGACAAACAGAAACCCCAACTACTCGAAGAGCCCAACAATTGATTGAAAGAAAAACTCGGAATGAGCGTGTTTTTATAACCAACAATAGGAAACAAGCTCCCATAAAATTTGTTTATTGTTAAGCTCAACACCAGAGCTCACAGTCATGAAGAGCTTATTCGCAACCAACAATTCAATCAATCGAAGATCTCCTGTCTCATAGTTCGCGATTAAAGGTAAGGACGGCAAAAGCGGTTTCAACAAACGACACAGAAAGTAATCTGTCGACGAGTGCGACAGCTGAAATTGAAGTGAGTTAACAAACAGATCATTCAGACGAAGGAGGTGGTCCTACTTTCTGATTGATACATTTCGAAGGCCTTTGCGTGTACGTTCGTTTGATTCGTCTAATCTTCGTACCAACTAGTCTTTGCAGAGTTCAAAAACAAAGCAGATTGGCATCAAAATAATCGTTATTCCATTCCCGCTCACACCCACGGAAACTCGCACAAACTGAAAAGTAAAGTGAGGACGGAAACGAAACGGTCAAAGGATTCGAGTAGTTGGACTAGGAGTCTGCTCTTCGATTCCTCCGCTTGGTCATCCAACGCACTGTTATCCTACACTAGTTGAAACGTGAACAGTGTATGATAATAGTGCGTTGATCGACCAGCGGAGAGAAGAGCAGAGGAATGAGTAGAGAAGGAATGACTAGGAAAGGAATGAGACGATGGAGTGACTGTTTGGACTCATTCCAGGGTTTATATGCTACTCGAATGAGACCATGGAAGCTGCAAAAGGCGTTACCCGCAGTCAAATATGCAGTCGCTACCAGTGATAGGAACAGAGAAGGCGGTTAACATCTCTCGGTAGACAAAAGAGAACAATTTTATTGATTGATCGGCGTTCCAATCAGATTGTTTTCTCGCTTCCAGGCTTTCCCCGAGGTGATTTTGAATTTGAACGAGATTGGCAGCGTCCTTTAGAATGCAATCACATCTACCAAGACGTCAACAATCACTGAGCTGTTGGCTTCAGGTCATATTCTTACATGAAATTGAACAATAGATTGTTGGCTGATTCGAATTTTATTGGATAATCCTTCAGTTTATTTGGTTCTTTTATACTTATTTGGACTCCGGCTATGGACCATACTTTCTATAACACTTCCAACTATTTCGTTGTTCTCGTAAAACGACAAGTAGTAGTGGAGTTTGATTGGTCGGCAAATTTTCAGTTCGATTTCCAAAACCAATGCGTCCATCAACTCCAAATTTACACCAATTGATGCTTGTAATGTGTTTAGTTGTGTGTGAAAATTACAACATAAAAAGATCAATTCTTCTAGATAAAGCCAAGTCATCAAATTTAAGCGATTTCTGAGTATATTTATGTTTGCAATTCTGTTCTCGATCAACTTCAGGTCTCCAAACTTTGATGATCGTAATCTTCTAAGCTCCTTAACAAGTGTGCCAAATTAGGGCTCACCATCATCAATGGTAAGAGCTGCACAAACTTTTGCAATTTTGGACGATTTTCGACAGATGGTTTGGTTTTGAAGACCTCTCATTTCTCTCTCAGTTATCCGGTGTCTACAAGTTTACGCACAATCAATAGCCAGGCTTTCAAGCTTTCTATTAACACAATATAAACAATGACTGTTGCCAGAATCTCTAAGCTACATCGATTTGCGCGATGGACATGTCATAAAAGGGAATGGGGGGTGTTGTGTATTTTAGCTTGTTGGCTGATTGGAATACGCCGATATTCACAGGGTTTAGAGTTCATGAGTGGTTGTTTTTGTCCTGTTAATCACACGCTTCTAGGGTCACTGGTTCCCGAGCTGTAGTCAATGCAAGTTCTCGAAAACACTAAACAGTGAAATTATCGAATATGATTTCAAATACAAACGACTTGACATTTCTCTGTCATAGAATCAGAAGTTTAGATTGTGACCACAACTGTGGAAAAGCGGCGGACACTAACAATTGAATGATTGGAAGCGCGGTATTTCGGAAGTTGGTCAAATGCCTGCATTGAGCTTTAGGCTTCTACAGATACGATGGACAATCGGATATCAATGCAAGGCCGAAAATCATAATCTCTAACTTAACTTATAAGCGAAGTGACGGGGATCTATTCTGAGGAATTTGAGACTTCGAAAATCTTTTTTACTGTAAAACAATGTGAATGTACATGATTACGCTGCACCGTTCCCTCACTTACATCAATTCTTATCCACTCAGTCATCGCTGCCCGCATTTCCAAAAGAAGACCAGCGGGTCATAACTCGGAATAAATTTTGGCCAAATAAAACGACCGATTCTGCGGTTGGGCAAAAATGACTTATACAGTAATGCTAAGCTCATCGAGCCGTGTCGATTGATACTAACGACGTCAAATTACCGCTACTACCGCTGACAAACATTTTTTGTAAGGGCAAACGTTCGTTTCTTGGTCGATGTTTATTATTGGGTTTACACTTACAGAAACATTCTTTTGGGCTTTGAGAGTTCTCAAACCAAGAACAACCGTTTTCGAAGATCTTACGACTCTTAGTTGGTGTGGTTGTATCATATTAACTAATGAATAACGAATGCCCGGAGTCACTCACTAGTGATTTGAAATTTTTCTATCAGAAACAAACCATTCCCGAGGCAAATTGCAACTTCTGGTTCTACCTTAAGGTTTGTTTTGAGTTGTACTATTCATTAATTGGTGATTGAGACGCCGCGAAACAATGATCTGTGATGTGAGTGTTTTGTTCAGAAAGAAAACACCTCGCGGTTCTCGTAGCTGGAGGTCAGGCTTGGGTGCCGCCAACCAGTATTTAATCGTCGTAGATCTCCCAGAAACCATCATTTGTAGCTGAGTGGTCCTCGAAGAGTACGCTATTCGAGGTAAGTTTCGATTTCTGTTCTTTTTCTTAACATATTCGGAATTTCAGGATCACTCAGCTCCTCGTCCTTTGTTTGTTCCAAAACAAACAAGGGAAATTTACAATTCATTTCCCCTGTTGTGTTTGTGTGTGTGTGTGTGTGTGTACACACAAGATAAGTTTATTCAATTTGTATCAATCAGTAACTGACTTATTTTAGACGCCCTCGAATCACTCTCAGCAGTGATTCGAGGGTTTACAAGACAAATGTGAATACAGTACTGGACAAAAGTTGGGAAGAAACTTGGCTTATTGCGTTTTTTGCGTGCTTAGTAATGATAGCGTGATTTTTTCAGCTTTTTGGTTTTGTCGTTGAATATTCTTTCATTTTAGACGCTTTCGGACGAGAAGTAAGAAACAGTTAAGATACTGTACCCAATTTTACGAAGCATTAAAGGAATGGCGACGAAATGTAATGTTTCCAAGGCGAGTGTTGAGCGCCTACTCAAAAACCTGAGCAGAAAGACCGGCAAGACTCTCGGCCATCTGATGAAAGTGAATCCACGTCTTCGTCGTCATATTAAACGCCATGTAGTCAACGAACTTCAAGGCGGTAATCGCGACAAATGGGCGGTGGATCAATCATGATCCTCGGGGCCATTTGTTCAACCCGAAAACTGCTGATCGACGTACGTTCTTCGTCTATCTCTTCAAGTTTCGATGGCAATTTAATCTGTTACAGGTTAGCAACAATCACTACAAGGCAGTTGACTACGTTTCGGTGTTCATTTTGAAGTTCTTCCCGTGGATACAAGCAAATAAGACGCCGGTCCTGGGTGTGGCAACAATGCCTAGCGTCAATTCACACGGCCCGGGTCACCACCGACTTCATACTCGACCGGCGAGTAGCTACGAGCGATTAGCCATCCCGTAGTCCAGATTTGAATTCGATCGAGAACGTTTGGAAGCTGATGGAAGACGAAATATACCGGAATGGTCAATTTCGCACAAAACCCGAACTTCTGGCCGCAATCCATCGCCCGGTCCCGAAGACTAATGTCTTCTTCTCCTGTATGAACAAGCGTCTTGTGGACGTGGTCGAAAAACAAAGCGCTCAGATATCTTAACAAAGTGTCTTCCAAATGTTTGTCCACTCCCATTTTCAACTTTTTTATGTTCATTCAAATGCTCTTCGAATAAAACTCTAATGCACGAAAACCGACCTATTCCTTTCAGCCATTCGCAAGATACAGGTCTTCCAAACTTTTCTTCAGTATTGTACAGGGTGGTTAAAAATGAACTCCCACTTTTTTCCCGAAAAAAATTTTTGAAATGAAAAATCGGTCTGTTTTCATTTCGAAATCACAATTTATCAACAGTAATGAGTTCATCGGATTTCCACTTGTCCCCCTTGTCGATCCAGGCAGGTTTGAAGTCGCCGATGATAGTTGGCCATGACTCGTTCGCGCATTGGTCGATCTTGTCTTAATTGGTCGGCGACTTCAACAATTGCCGTCCTCAACTCGTCGAGCGTTCTGGGACGCTGATCCGTGTTGAATATTCGGCCTTTCATGTAACCCCAAAGACAGAAATCACATGGTGTGAGATCTGGAGATCGAGGTGGCCAAGCCGCGGGTGATGGATGGGCACGGGTTCCTCTTCCAATCCACCGCCCCGGGAATTCACGATCGAGCAAAGTCAGAACGTTGTTCCCAATATGACACGGGGCGCCATCTTGTTGGAACAAGATGTTGTGGAAATTGGGCCAACCCCTAAGGCGTGGCAGGATCTCGTTAACCAGGGTTTGTTCCAACCACTGGGAGTTGATTCCCCGTTGACCGGCTGATGGTTCCCAAAAAATTGGGCCAATCACGCCTTCAATGCCAACGCCTATCCACACCGTCACTTTCGGGGAGGGAAAACGACAGGTATCGAACCAATGCGGGTTGGAATCTGCCCACATGATCCAATCGTGCCGATTCACACCCCCATCCAAATGAAAGTGGGCTTCATCGGTGAATAACAAGTTATTCAACCGATCCGGATCAGCCGCCAGACGCATCAACTCGTCTCGGGCAAAATTCATTCGCGTGGCGGGATCTGGAGCGTCGAGAGCGTGTGCCATCTGAAGATGGTAGGGACGCATCTTCAGGTCTTCTTTGAGGATAAGCTGGAGTGTGCTTCGTGACATCTGAGTGGTTGGCTCGTCTTCTCCATCACCACTGGGTCCAATAATGAACGGATTGCGCTTCGTTGAAAGATGAGGGTTGGCCGCGAACGCTTCTCGAACATCTTCAATTGCTTCTGCGTTTCGAACACGCCTAAAGGGCAATGAAAAAAAAGCAAACTCGAACTCACTTGGACTTGTGCATACCGCGCTCGCCGTGCACTGAACCAGTGGCGTAGAAGTTTTCCACCCATTTTTGGATGGTTTTGCGATCGGGGTTACGAGCATCATCATCTCCGGCATCACGACGAATTCGTTTGACAAACATGACGTAACAGTACGCCTCCTCAATGAACACACCAACAAACTATGCTTTTTCTTGAGCACTGTAGCCCATAACGATTTAACAAAACTAATCGATTTTTCCAATTTTTCATTTCAAAAATTTTTTTCGGGAAAAAAAGTGGGAGTTCATTTTTAACCACCCTGTATAACTAAACCATCTCTATAACTAAAACACACCCAATTAAAATACTTCCCGCCACAATGAGATCGCGAAAAAAAAGCCCTGACCAAAAATTCTTCCTGATTACGAATTTCAAATAAAATTCTGATCATCGTATTCGACCAATCTAAAATCGAGCAGAATAAAAACTAATAATAAAGCAGAATGATTACCAATGTGAGCTTATGTCCGTCAATATCGGTCACGAGGACATCATATTCATTGTAAGGCATGTCCAAGTTCTGCGGCTCATGCGAAGAGGATTAAAACGAATGAAATTAGTAAAGAAATTGTAAAAATAAAGCGCTTACCTTGTTTTGCTTATCCGACATTTTTTGAGTTGAAAAGCGAAAAAAAGCAAACTGAAAATAAACAAATGAATAATGGAAATAATACTACAGATTGATGTGCGGCGCTTTATCGATAGATCGTAGCTGTGCGTAAAGGCGCACTCGGTGAGAGCCACACAGTATTCGAACTGGATCCGCTTGTAGAACTTTCGTTGTTCTTCGTTGAGTTGGTCCCTCCTTCGTAGAGTTTTTGTTATCTTGCCGATTCCAGCAAGATAACCGGCGAAATAACGTCGTTGCCAGTCAGAATAAACTGGTGTTCTTCCATCCGATTGTTTTATATCCAGTGGGTTTTTTCCTGGTTGACATTGGCCGTACCTGGTTAATTCCATATTATTCATCAGATTGGACAATGTACAGGGTGGGCCGACAAGTACAGACGTTTCGAACTCAGCTGTCCGAATTTAAACAGAAGCTGAATTGATGTTAGAGTCAATTCACAAATCTCTGGAAACAGTGAGCTCAGATATTTCGACACAATACGCACTTCTATGTTCGAAGAATAATCGTCGTTGCCTTTGAATATGTTTGATGAATGTACTAAACCTTGATTGTTAATAATCTAGCAAATGTTGTACAAACAATAAAAAGATTCTAAAAGTGACAATGTGTAAATTAAGAAGCTCAAGTTATTTCAGCAAGAAGAGAATGAATGAGCAAAACCTTGGAGAGGATGTCCACTCGGAACGGTGTTAAAGTGATAAAATCAATTTCACACGACCACACAACAAAAAATTCGATCGGACCTTAAAATATCGTATTTTTGGGCATTTACTTTACATAAGGGCTATTTTTCTGAAAAAACCGCTGAACCAATTGCTCTAATTTTTACCCTATTCAATTTCTTATTATATTCTGATGTTAGTGTTTTTTATTTGACGTTAAAACGATGGGAACGATTTAATGCATATCTTGTTTTATTATCAAAAGGACGTTCCGATTTTGGGTTTCAGTGCGATTCGGCAGTTGATTGAATTTTCTATTATTGTTTAGCTGTTCATTTCAACAAACGTAGTTTTTTTAACAAGTAAGCGAGCGACAAAGCCGCGAGTCTTTCTGGTGTTTCTAATTTAGCTCTTGAGCTATTTCACTTCTCCAAACTCTTTGATAATCGTAATCTTCTAACGTCCTTAACAAGTGTGCCAAATAAGGACTCACCATCATCCATGGTAACAGCTGCACAAACTTTTGCAATTTTGGACGATTTTCGACAGATTGTTTGGTTTTGAAGACCTCTCATTTCTCTCTCAGTTATCCGGTGTCTACAAGTTTACGCACAATCAATAGCCAGACTTTCAAGCTTTCTACTAACACAATTTAAACAATGACTGTTGCCAGAATCTCTAAGCTACATTGATTTGCGCGATGGACATGTCATAAAAGGGAATGGGGGGTGTTGTGTATTTTAGCTTGTTGGCTGATTGGACTCCGCTGATATTCACAGGGTTTAGAGTTCATGAGTGGTTGTTTTTGTCCTGTTAATCACACGCTTTTAGAGTCACTGGTCCCCGAGCTATAGTCAATGAAAGTTTTCGAAAACACTAAACAGTGAAATTATCGTTATTCGTTAAAGGAACAACCAAGACTGAATCTGGATCTCGTCGTTGGAGAGCGGTGCTGTTGTCTAAATCCATGTCCTTCAGTGTCGTTGGGACTGTGGTGGCTGCGATCAGAGCGTCGGTGATCAAACGTTGGTTTGGATTAAGAAATGTGCCAAAGCAAAGGAATAAGAAGCAAAGAAAGTCGCAAGCCTGAAGCATTGACTGGGGCTACTTGTACGAGCAAGAGTCAAATAAGCAACACGTCCAACACCATAGACATGAAACCTAAGGTTACTGTTGCATGTCACATTAAAGAAGTGACGATGGCAAAAAATGCAAGGTAAGCTTTTTGGTCAAGAGGGCTAGATTTTATTTGTTACCTAAGACGTCTAATTGTTGCAAATACGATTAGGGCATTTAACTTGTCAGGTGAACTAATCGATTTTTTCAGCGTCCTGATCCTTGAGTAATTGGGAGTAGCTCGTCAACATGAACGCTCAAGATGTCCAAATATATATCCGAAAACCATGATGATTGGCTTGATTGTACGTTAGGAAGTAAAACTGTTGTTCACTACTTTATGACTACTGTTGGCTTTTATTCGTACGTTGATAGTCGACTTGAACAGAACTTTTCGTCGCAGTTTCTTGATATCAACATTCCAGTGTTTTTGACGGACTGTCGAAAAGAACAAGAAGGTTTTAAACGCTCCAGTAATTGTGTTTTCGGAAACAGCTTTTATTGCCGGTTATTTAACACAAAATGAATGAACTCAGATTTTCCTTGAACAATTTCAAACGTGGCAAAAAGCGTTCGTCACTTGAGATTCCAAGGACGTCTCCGATCCATGTACTAATCAAGCTCATCGTTGCTTAACTTGCCAGATCGGACGGGATGGCGTGCATTCAACGAGATATGGACGAACACATTGGACTAGAGTAGATTGGAGGTCAAATAGCAACTGATAATGAGCGGTTGATTGGTACTCAACCACATGTCTCCTTACTGTCTACATTACATTATGATCGTTCGCGTTTATTCTTGGTTGTACGAAAGCCAAAGAAATGGGAGACCAATTGAGATCTCTGGGGTCAACTTTGATCAAGAGCATTTGACCTGTTGGCTGATAACTGAATTGCCAAGTTGCTGCATCTCATTAAACTTGGAACTTTATTTGCACTACAACAAATGAAAGAAAATCCAAGCTATCCAAACGTTTCAATGCACAAACTAATCGTAACTCGAATAAAACATTCGAATTCTTGGATGCTTTACGCCAATTAATTCATATTTCATTCACTTTTTAATAATGAGAACAATTGAATGCAAAATCAGAACAACTGCTTTGTACTTTGAACGCAGAATTGATCTTAGTTCGGCACTTTTTGATCTCGTCGGTGTCACTGAACACAGATTTCCGATGACCAGTCGGGTAATAAGACTGCAGGTCATTCTCGCCACCAACTTATGCATTACCGAATCAAGGCCGCACCATTGTCCATGAATTGCATGGATAAGAACAAAAGATTTTGACAACGCAATGCCTTTTCATTACTACGAGCTAACTTTGTATCAATAGGTGGAGCAAACGGAGGTCCTTATAAGTCGAGGTGAACTCTTCAGACGCATCCTGTTCTTGAGTCCCGGTTTCATGATTGGACATTGAGACCCCACCGCGTCTTGCAATGCCTTGAACTTAATATCAGCGTGAGATTATTGTTTTGTTGTCGACCCTTAATTGTCGCATTACATGAATTTTTATTTTAGCAACATTACCATGCCTTTAACCGACGCGACACCGATCAAAAACGGCATCATCAGCCCATCGATTAAAGACAAGGATACGTGCTCGTCAAATCGACCCACCGTTGAAAGAGATGGTGAACATTGTTTTGCCCGAGTAGTGTCCTGACCAAGTTACTAGAGAGGTTTATTGGGTGCAATTACAATAGATCACAAGTCGTCCAGAGCAGGGAGAGAGAGAGACAAAGATCGGACGGCCGGTCATCCGCAGGCCGACCGGGAAAATCAGAAAGCCAAAAACACAAGAGTGCCGTGCGGAACTATCGAAGGACTCAACAAACATCAAGTAAGCAATTAACTTTCGCTAGAAAACACAACTTGACATTTCAGAAAGAACAGCCAGAAGAATCGCGGAGATATGGTTTAAGACGTTGCACAAAAGTCTCACCATTGGTGCGCGGCGATGCTGGACGAGTCGTGGGGCGAGATTCATACGCCCCATATCGCATGAATCGGCAACCAGTAGGCGAAGTCCGAAACACGGTTTTGAATTCGAGATCATCATCGTTATTGGATTTCTCCATCGATCTTCAAGCCGCCATCAAAGAATTTAAGGGAGAGTATCACGAACAACAACGGTCTTTTTACTAACTCCTTTTTTCTAATTGACGCCTCCCTCCTCGAACCCATCGACTACGTGAATGAATACGTTTACCTCGGCCAGGAAATTACTCCAAACCACAAAGTCGATGGAGAAATCCGGAGACGACGATCGGCCGCATGGTTCGCATTCAAGGAAATCGACGACGCGCTCAAGAAGACGAAAGACGGTAAAGTCCGCGCCCAACACTTTGACTCAACGATCCTCTCTGCACTCATCTACGGCGCCGAGAGGTGGACGATGCGGCAGAGTGAACGGGTCAAACTCAGGACCCCATTGCAGACGACGGAACGGCACATCTTGAGCATCAGTCTGCGAGACCGTATAGGAAGTGCGGACATTCGAGCGCGTACGAAGTTTAAAGATGCGAGCGACCCGGCATTAAAGCACAAATGTTCATGAGCGGGACATTTGACAAGACGCGTCGACAATCGATGGACGACGCGGACGACATTCTGTTGGCCGTACAATCTCAAGCGGACGCCCGGCAGACCGATGGCGAAAGGATCTAGACCGCGGGATTGGACGCGGATGGCAAAAATTGGCCTACAACCGAACGGAATGGACATGTGGCGTCGAAGTATTCGCCGCAAACCACCGACAAGCATTTACCTACTAATTGTTGTTGTTTGTTAGAATCGAATAAAATCTTTGCCCCTTTCCTCCTATACACAACCGGTCCCCATCAATTGTACCTTTTCGTCCGTAATTTATTTGTTTCAATAAATCGATAATAGTTGAAAATTGCACAGTTTAAATGGTTAGAAAGGCCTCGAGATTCAAATCACAAGTTTTCTTGACTGCCAAAACAGACGGATAGTTTTTTACTTTCGAATTGGACTATAGGTGTTCAGCAGCAGAATTGGAAATATTAGTTATTAACATTAAACTTGTCAAGAGCTCTGACCATCTTCAATAGCTATTCTGTCATGGTTTTCTTAAAAGTACGATATGGAGTCATAAAAACTTAATTATCATCCGAGAATTTGTTTATTTTTATCTATTGGCAACCAGAGATTTCATACTCGCTTTTATTCACGTCCGTTTGCTAGTCATCAGCGCACTCGTTCGTATCATCGAGGTCGTCAACAACACGTGGCACACGCTTCTACAGTCATTGGTTCTTGAGTTACAGTCGATGGAAGTTCGAATTTTGGACATTCATTTTCGGGCTAAGATCTCAAAGTTGACATCGTTGTTTGTTGTTATTTCGACTCATTCACATTATGAATAAGAACTCATGCATCTGACAGCTGTAAAAGCAAAGTGCTATCATCGTATGACCAAAATCGTGCACTCAAATCTAAAGTTTTAGATTGACATGAGAACATGAAAGGACAACAAAACAGATGTTCAAACAAATGAAAGAAGCGATCGACATACACTCATGATCTTGCACTTGACTACGACGATGAACGTAAAATCTGTCATTTAATTGGAATGCGTTGCTATTTTCTTGTGTACAAAATGATAATCCCGTTGAAGTGATGGAGGAAATAATCGATAATCTGACTTCAAAAAGGTCATAAACTAAACGAATAAACTCAAAATATTGTCCAATAGAATTAGAATCGACCACCAATCTACGGTCCAAGTTCACATAAGAATGTGACCTAAAGCCAACAGCTCAGTTGTTGATGTCTTGGTAAATGTGGCTGTGTTCAAAGGGACGCCGTCAATCTTCTCATTCAAAATTAAGTAGCACCCCGGGTAAAGTTTGAAGATCAAGAGACAGGCCGACTGTCATAATGTACTTGTGATCTTTTGTCTACCGAGGGATGCCAACTACCCTCTCTATTTATATTACTGCAGGCTACGGCATCTATGGCTGCGGGTATCGTCTCCTGCAGTCACGATGGTATCATTTGAAGATTATATAAACCATCAAAATGAGTCCTTTGCATTGAAATATTTCAAATTCAAGTCATTTGAGTTTGAAATATTTCATATGCGCGTCATTTGGACTTTGGAGTCCAGAATGACAAGAGAACGGCATTTAATGCCGGACAAGAAGGTAAATGACTGCTTGATAATGCGCGCGTAAACGGCGGGAGTAACGATGACTCTTAAGGTAGCCAAATACCTCGTCATCTAGTTAGTGACGCGCACGAACTTGGCGAAGGGTGGAAACCCTGATGACTCTGGAAATTACCGGCCGATTGCATGTTTGAATACATGCTACAAGTTAGTAACGGCTCATCTCGCTTTTTGTTTACGGAGTCACCTTGATGCACATAACATTCTGCCTAGAGAGCAGATTTCATGTAGAAAAGGGGTGTATGGGATTGTACTCATGCGCAGGTCCTCGACCAGTGCTTGACTACTGATGCCAAATATACCAAAGCCGAAACGGCTAAGAGTAACCTCTCTATAGCCTGGGTTGATTTCGCGAAGGCATATGACTCGGTGCCTCATTCGTATGTGAATTATTTGTTGAAGCGTGTTAGCTTAGACCGTCGTGTTCATACACTGATTGCGGACTTGATGAAGAAGAATAAAGTATGAGGTTCGAAGCGATGACAAAATGCACACTAGTAAGTATTTGCCTATCAAGAATGGTGTGCTGCAGAGTGATTCATTGAGTCCATTGATGTTTTGCCTTGCGGTTACGCCAATATCAAACCATCTTAATAGAAGCTTTGAGTCGGTGGAAACTGCCTATGGTAGCGTACACTCACGTGGGGCAAGTGGTGACGGGAACAGACGCTCTCTGACCCTGAATCACTTGTTCTATATGGACGACCTGAAACTCTATAATCGAACACAGGATGGAGCAAGGAGAATGTTGGGAGAGGTCGAGAAGCTTGGCAATGCTATAGGGTTTCGACTTAATCCCAAGAAGAGTGCAATTGCTACGTCGCGACAGGTTAACCCACAACCTGGTAGTTCCACATACGAATCCATCAAGTTGCTGGGCTCGCAGGATGTGTATAATTACCTAGGTGTAGAGCAAGGCATTGAAGTGGCTGAAGGCGTTGCGTGGGAGCGTATCGAAGGTGTTATGCTTAAGCGAGTAGACGAGATATTGGCTGTTGACCGGATGGCACGTCAAACTGTCGTCGATATTAACTCGGTCGTCATGCCGGTAGCTAGCTACTTGTTCGGAAACGTGTTGGTTAGGCATGGCATGTTTGCCTCCCAAATAAAGAAATGCATAGAATTCGATATGGAGTTGCGTAAGAAACTTACCGACGCCAAGTTCCGGTTTAAGGTTGCGTCCGCCGCAAGGACGTACGTCGACCCCCGGATGGGCGGATTAGGCCTGAAATCAGTTGAATTGGTGTTGTATGAGAGTGTAGTCCAAGGCTTCGCTTACATGCAGTGTCGAAACGATTTGATAACAGCATCGGGTTTGTTTCACTTCCTGCTAGCACGAAATAAACGCACGTTGACGGTTGATTTCATTGCAATCCTAGAGAAATTCCAATTAGAAGATGTGGCGTTTTCGAAAGAGCGTCGCGGTATCAGTGTAAGAGTGGAGCCGGGAGGCGATGAAGCTTGGTACACAAATCCGACACAAGCGAGTCGGAAGGTCAAAAAGTTGATACGCAAAGAGTTTCACAAGAGGATGTTTGAGGACTGGAGCAGATTGCCGCGTGCTGGGGTAGTGATATTGCACACGATTGAAGGGAAGGAGCCGACGATTGATCTGGAGCTTTCACTTTGTGGAATGCGAAGGGTTGTCTGTCTAAGCTCAATTATCGAAACGTGATTGCGGTTCAGGAGATGTGTGTGCTCTGTGATGGGTTCGGGTGCCGAAACAAGAAGAATCTGTCGTAGATGTAAGTTTGCGCCAGAAACCTTGCAGCACGTCGTATCGGGTTGTTCGTTCTTTCGTACTACGGTAATGATTCCTCGACACAACTCGGTATGTCGCGCTCTGTACGGTGGTTTATGTAAGCTATATGGGATAGCATTAACGCACTACACCCAACCGATCATCACCCCAGTGAGATCTGAACGTAACACGGTTGAGATTTGGTACGATCTCCCCGTCACTACTCCTCATCCAATGAAGCACAATCGGCCAGACTTCGTTATATTTGACAAGGTGAATGGGCGTATACAGATTGTAGAAGTCGGTGTAGCGTGGCTAACTGCGTTAGACAAGATGGAAGCAGTTAAGTATCAAAAGTATGCTGTCAACTCAACTGTGAGTGATAGTGAAACGATGTCAATTCCTTATTACCCGGATGAGAATAACTTGAGAAAGGTGGTGTCGGATATCTATGGTAAAGACTGCCCAGGTGGGGTGACTGTGATTCCGATACTTATCGGTACTTGCGGTGAAGTCAAAGCGAATGTATTATCGAACTTGAAAGAGTTAGGCTTCCCGACCCGCACTGCGAAAGCGGTGTTGGAGCGCATGCAGCGTGCTGCAGTGCTAGGTACGAATAGACTGGTGAGAGCTCATTTGAGCGTACGGTGATAAGCTGGAAGATAACTTGAGTTGACTCAGAACACGACTTGGAACTTAGATGCCTCTCGAAGTTGTTGTCGGTTGTTTGATGTTGAGACTCCACGATTGTGTGGGAGAAGTGAAACTGTAGTTGAGGAAGAGGAGACTAAGGGCGAGTGGCTGTGTAGCACGACCAACTCACTTCGTGTGCAGTTGGAGGCCTGCCGAAAGTTTGGTGGATCGTTGTAGTAGTTCGCTCAGCTCTTCAAAACCAATCTTACTACTATGATGTGAAGCTGAATATAAGGATGGCCCACGTCCCACTAAATGTGGAGTGCCCGGATGCCTTAGTTCATTGGAATCGGTGAAGGGAGTAACAGAGACGTCTTGATAAAGAGAATTGGCAATAGCGACGAGGAAGGGTGTCAGATTGAGGTTGAAGGATCTGTCTACTTTGTGGTTTAATCCATGGCATTCTAAGCGGTTAGTCCTTAGGGACAGGTAGTGGATTTAACTACTTAAACAAAAGCTCTGTGGAGGTTGAATGTCGGTTTCGCGGCCGATAGGTGTTACCCGAGAAGCAGACAAGGTACCCGGTGACGGGCCTTCCGCCAAAGCGTGACGCGCGCACGAATTCTCTGCCGGGGTGTCCGTGTACTGGGGTCGTTGGGCGAGTGGGGCGGCAAGTTGCGTAACCCTGTCGGCGATGTAAGGAACTGATGTAGGCGGAATACTCGGAGGTGGCGCGTCCAGTGATACGGCGAAGTGGTTGTACAATTCTAATAAGCCACGCTTGAGTCGTGCTGTCGGTCATGCGAACTTGAGATTGGGAATTGGTGTTGAAATAGGGCGGGTGTACACTCTCGGGTGTGCACTCGCCCTTTTCACTTTAAGACCTTTTCGTGATGGTTATTCTGGGGTGCTATACATGCTGTGTTGTTGTTGTAATAGTAGTGAGCTGGGGTGATTGTTGTGTTGGTTGTAGAAGTAGGCCCCGTGAGAAGGAGCATGTATAGCACTCAGATGGTCGTCGCGAATAGGTTCTCAGAATTTTCAAACTTTCGTGTATTGTATCCCACGGAGGGGCACAGGGAGTTTGGGAGTGATTCTTGATAGCTTCTGAATGGAGAATTATTGTATCTCTTATCCCCGGACTTAAAGAAATACTCGCTAAAGACGGGACGCTGACTCGGACCTTGGGCACCGTCAGGTCCCATGTCCAGTGCAAGGAGTCGGCGCCCGCAACTGCTAAAAACTCGCGAATACCTAGGGGACTGAAAGGAAAGCTAGAGAAAGGAGACCAGACGAAGAGCTACTGCACTGCGAATACTCGTTTCATTTCATTTATTTGCTCTCAACGATAGAAGATAAAGAGACCGCGGTCTAGACGGTTTAAATCGTGACAAATTATATACGATGGAACGTGCATTGTACGTACAGATTCTCAGGTTCTTCTTCTTCTTCTTCCGATACTTAGCTATTGGCACGTTGGACATCCAGTGGGCCAGCAACGGCTTGTCACTGGGACTACTCTTTTGTTGTTTTAAAGCTAAAGCTGATTACGAAAAGCGCAAACGAAGTAAATTGAGGTGGAAAAATAGAAAACGGCTGCAAAAGCCGACTACTCTCCACCGCTGCACGAAGAGAAGTGGCGAATACTCGGTAACGAGGAAAGAGTCTGCTCCTAGTCAACCAAACCTGAAACGAGGACGACTGAAGGTTGAACCTCGAAAGGGTAAGTAGGGAACGGGCGGGATGTAGGAGCGCGAGGGACGGGCTGAGTGGCAGCAAAAATTTTTATGTTTATTAGAGGTGGGCCGCTTATAAACTCAGCCTCTTTAACGTATGATTAACTCGCAAATACCTAGATGAACATAGAACAAGAGAAGTGATGGTGAGTTAAGTCTCGTCACCACTGCAAATATCGAACGAAATGTTCACTGGCGCATCAGCAGTCAACTCGGCCTTCTTAGTTGTCTGCTGCGTCGATGACTCCTCGTGATTACGTTTGCTTCTAGATGCTTGAGCTTTGAGCATTGCGAGCTCCTCCTTGAGCGCTTTGTTCTTAGCCTTGAGCTCAACTTTTTCCTGATCACGGTCATAATATCCTGATTCGGCCCGGGCGATTATCGTCTTGAGCGCCGGAATGTCCACATGGGCGGTTGAGCGAATCAGCGACACTGCCGACATAAACTCGTGTAAGGATATGTGAGTGAGCTTAGGTTTCTCAGAGGCTTCGGCTTGATAGTGCGCGTTGCGGACGGCATTTTTCGACTTCTTCGTTTGGGCGGTGGTCGACATCGGAGCGGGAAGTTGAGAAAGGCTGAAAACAACGATTAATACCATCCAAAGAATGGCCCACAAGGGATCGAGCCAAAGACGACGGGTTGACGCCGATCTGCCGACGCTCTAGCCGTTAAGCTACCTTGTGGACCGAGCTGAGGATAGAACGGACCGATGGGGATCTCGCTGAGACCCCACCATATTGTCGCGATAGGAATTCCGACAGATAGAGTTAGCTTTGTTTATGAACTTTAAGAATAGGTCAACAACAAAAATAGGGATGATTGAGATAACAAGACACTGGCGCCAAAGACCAATTCTATGATCCTGCGGAATATTGGGTGGTTTGCGGTGCCACCAACTTCTTCATTGGGATTAGCTGGATTCTAGGCTTATTTCTGTATCAAAAGTAAATTCGTTTGCTTAATCGGAAATACAACAAATTTTCAGACACCTCGTCACAGGTGTTCGATGACTTTGGTAGCGCTACCGCCGACGTTAAAGCAAAAACATAAAGTTGGGACAAAATGCGAAAATTCGGATGACCGGAAGTCGAACCTTGTATGCTGGACTTAACGGGTTGTCGCTAAACCAGAACAAAGTTGAGTTATTTACCGATGTGGAATCTGAAGATCAAAAGATAAACATTACTGGGCTGAAACGCGGCTTCTACAATCTTTTTGGAATCGATTTCTACGAGGTTCTGCTAAAGAAAGCTCTGGTAGCTGAAACCAATCTTTCAAGAATAAGTCTGCGAAAAAGGTCTTGATGTGAAGATTCGAGTTAAATACCCGTTTGATTATTCGAACATAGAAAGGATTTTAGTACGGAAGTCACGAGTTGTCGTTTGAGTTCATGTTTTGTATTCGGTTTTTACATTACAAATTGACTGGATTTGTATATGCGTTAACGAAACCTTCATGATAGAGGAGTAGGTTGGAGTCGACTTATCAATTTTAAGGAGAACACAAAGCACCGTAGTTTATTGGATTCACATTAGCACGTTTAGAAACGTTGCGTGCAATTGGCTCGACGGTTAATTATTCGGCGTGAAGTGAGCTATTCAACGAGTGTAAAGCTGATAATTCAACGTCAGCCAAAAGTACAGGAAACCAATTCGAAGTTTAAAGTGCAGTTTTCAAGTGTACCGTCAATTGGGCACGAGGCTCGTTTTCTTTTTTCTGGGTACCGATTGGATACGCATGGATAACTAATGTTTTGTAGAGAAGAATTCGATGGCAAACATCTCCGCAATTTACAGCACGACTTCTTCATCGGCAATTGTAATAAAGATTGGTTGCTTCGTCGTCTCGGTAGTTTCGTTGTTATCGTTTTAGTTCTTTCGTGTTTTGTGTGTTCACGATTATAATCCTATGATTTCAGGTTTCCATTCAATCGTGGCAATGAAGATTGGTAAGTGCTTAATGTGAGGTCATTGTTCATTAGGATTTCAGACTTTTACTTCAACGAGATCAGAGGCTACAATCGCAATGATGAAACCAATCGAAACAAGAAGCGTTCGGAGAGAAGAAAGGAAATTCGCAAATTCAAACATAAAAAGTATTTTAGTACGGAAATACAAAATGAAGACCGATGGCATTTCCGATTGCTCAACTGGATTCCCGCACCAAAACGACCTGGCCCTGGACGTCCGGCAAGATACGAAAACAACTTCAAAAAACACGCAACAGACCGATAGAGATCGAATTGATAACTCCCGAATGTACTCATTTATTGTTTTCCTTCGCAAATTTTGTTATAGATTAAAGGAATAAATTAATTACGGAAATGAACACATGTGTACGCCAACGAGTTTGCGTTTCAGAAAAATCCGTGTGATCATCTTAGCCGACCGCCAATTGTTTCCGAACTACGAGCAGATAAGCGATCCGGTGATCGGATACAACCACGATCGACAAATGACACTGTTGACTTCGGTCAATTGACGAAAAGAAACCACGAAATCGCGGATTGCTCGAGGCGAACGCTGTAAATGGAGACACATAAACGTGAAGATTTTGATGAACATACTGGTAAGATGTAGACATTCGATGTGTTCCTGATTCTGCTAACTTCCTTGATAACGGACAAAAGTTTCTTCGTCGATCCAACAAGTCCAACATCAAATAAATGAGCAGTCAGATAGCTGAACAGTAAACTCACATCCTCGAGTGAAATCAACTGTAAACGTTGGAATTCGGTAAGACGAGTTTGTAACTGATCCAACTTCTCGATTAGAACCAACTTCAGCAGATCTCGCATTCCTTTGTATCCGATTTGATGCAAATGCTCACGAACAAAACAAACTTTGCGAGAATCAATTGGGACCGTAAATTTCATGTCCAGTGTGTTGATGAGACCATAAGCAATGGGACTGAAGTGAAATGAACACAAAAAACGAACAACTGAAATTACAGAACGGGCATCACTTCTTCATGATACAATGCAAGAAGAATTTTGGTCACTATTTGACCCAATTGAATTAGATTCGTCTGAGCGTTCTGAAGAAACCTGACCATCGAATCCACAACTGTTTCCTTCTCGTTCTGTAAAAAAAATAAAAGAAATGAGTAACAAACTTACTGGTTCCAACTTCTTTATGATCGTCATTATCTCCAAGCACGTAATCTCGTCGGTGGCATCATGTAAAATAAATTGCTCAAACATTTCTATGATTAGCGACGATTGTAGTGCTGTTTGAGAATCTGTTGTATGTTCTTCTCGATCATAATCAACGACTTTTTTCTTGATATTCAACTTCTCGGCATTCAATCGTTGAATGAGATGCACGCGCAGAGAAGTCGTGAAGCCAGTGGAGTGCTAGAATTGCATTTTGAGTCTTATGACTTCTGCGCAACTAATTTGATTGAGCACATTGTGATTGACGATTTAACTTTTATTACAATGCTAACTGCCTGACTAACATAGTAACTTGATTTAAACGTGCTTCTTCAAAAATAAAACTATATTTAGATTACGAAAATAGCGATCTATCAGTTCAGTATAGCATATTGATGCGGTTCTAAACCATTCGATACATCCAATTAACCATCAGCATATTCGACCATTACTTCCAACCTGATGCTCTTTAAAAAGACGACTCACCAACGAACTAAAATATGCAGAGTCGACACTTTTTCCGAGTCCTTACGAGCTCATTTCCTTTTGCTGAAGTCGATTGAACTGGTCGAGCGATCTTGTTATCCGCCAAAGGTTTTGTGATGTGGAACGAGGGTAAAAGTTTCGACTTTTAGTCGATTTAAACGTTTGCTTTAGAAAGGTGTTGTGACTTCCTCAAGAATTACTGTGATCAATATCCAGAATGTGATCTTCGAAAAGATTCGGCCATGCTAGCAAAAGAACGTCTTAATCCGTCGTGTTTCAACAAACTGACTGAAATCTTCGACCGCGATGTCACTGTCTTCAAGAATCTGTTCCCAGAATTTTCAACTTTGAATGCAGTTCGTCGATTTGATTAATCCTTTGTAATCACGTTGTTTAGATCGTATTGTACGAGGGAATGAAGCGCTATGCGCGGAAGAATGATAGGTGTTCGGTCGCGTGGTAGCGCAGAACAATTTAGAAGAGAGAAAGTTTATTCGGTCCAAACGAAGAACAACAATAACAATGACGATAACGACAATAAACAAAACTGGGGAGCGGGAGAGCGAGGAAAAGCCGATAACAACACCCAGAATGCCAAACGGACCACAAGTAATCACTTAGCAATCGAGGCAGATCTCAGGTCCGAACAGTAGGGTTGAAGTCGCGAACGAGTTAATTGTTTGTTTTAGAAGAGTCGATTGGCACTTCAAATCAACTCGCACGGTTCAAATTCTGCAGTCCACCCACCAAGAAGGTAATTGTCTTTTGCGATTTGATTATTTTGCCTGACAATTTCAGACCCGACTTGAAACTGCGATATCACGACCTCGTGATCCCGCCGCAACATCGGAGTGGGTCCGCGGCATTCAAAAATACATGATGTATTTTCTGCGAAAAGATGCGACGTTTCCAAAGAGATGCGCAGTGGCAATCTCACCGATGACGGCGGTGACTTATGAAGACGGTGGCAACAGTCAGTTGAAGGAAAGACACTTTAACGACGAACGGACGTTCTCAAATGGCGACTATTTGGAACTTTACTTTCTGTTCGATGAGAAAAGAAAACCGGTAAGTTCAATTTCGGTCAATCGTTTCAGCATCAACACAAAACGACTGAAAGCTTATTTACAGGTCCGCACTGAAGTTGTGCTAACAAGCGGTTTGTCAGACTTCATCCTATTGGAAGCAACTGACGGCCAAATGTTTTTTCACGGCGACATCGAACAACACAATTTTGAGGTACCGCAAGAGGGCCAAGAGTAAGTCTTGTAATCTCGAATTCATTTCGCATTATTCTGCTGTTTTAGAATTCTGTGTATTGGTTTGACAAACGAAACGGTAAGCCAGCAGGCCATCGCCCACGGTGTTGTCCAAAACGATGTACCGGATAAACGCGACCATATCGTGGCCGACTTCATAACTTGGCCGGCGGATTCTGGTGGGGGTGTCTTTAGTCGAACCAATAGTTTTCTCGTCATTGTTTCCGCTTTAATATGTCCAAAAGGAAAGAAAGACAAGTTTAATTACACGAGAACACACGTTGTGTCGTTGATGATCATCAAACACGGTTGGGTAAGTTCGTCGTTGTAAATGCTTAATATCATTAAATCTCAGAAAACTTTTCTTGAGAGTTCGGGCAAAGTTGCCGGCTACAGTGGTATTCGTCCCGAGGAGGAATGATCGAACACTGCTAATGTTTTCTCTTGAATGCCTAATCTCCATTGTCTTTACTGTTAATTCGGGTGAACTTTTTCCTTCTTTAAAACATTTTGTCGAATTTCATATGAACGTTAGTAAACACTTTAATAACATCGAACAATAATTCTCATAAAGGAAGATTGCGATGTTCAAGTAACTCGTTCTTTTACTCTCAAGTACTCTAATAGCATCTCACAACAAAAGGCTTTGTATTAGAGGCTATTCAATAGAACTGCTATTTGTCGTCTAAATCGAGTTCGTTGTCATATCAATGTTTGGGCCCAAAAGAAGCTTACAAACAATCTTATCAGGGAAGCAGAAGAACAAAGAAATTTTGCTGCAAGTCCCGACTCATTGAATTTTCTGTATAATGATATCATTTCCGATCACAAATGAGTTAGTTCTTTGGAGAAACTGGAACTTCGAAGGTCTCAAATCTGATGTTTAAGAGCAAACAAAACGCCCAGAAATCGTTGTCGCACTCAAACGTCAAATTTACGCGCCGAAATCAGAACGCTTTGGCGACGAAACAGGAGCGAAATAACATTCAACCGTCTATTTTCTACAGGGTGTCTCAAAAAAAGGGCAATCGTGCCGTAACTTTTTAACCAGCCATTTTATGAAGATTCTGTAAAAAGAAACTAACAAGGGAAGGCTCATTAGCCACCACGCGATATTCACGCATACTTTGTGCCAAAAAACGCGCCTTTTCAAAAGGAATCTGATGGTGTTATCAGTTTTTGCTCTGGGGTACCCTGCGTGGACTTATGGGCCTTTGAAGTCCACGCAAATTGCGTGCTTTTTGGACGTTTTTTTGGCTGCGGAGTCGATTGGTCTAATTTTTTGCCAGATCGAACAAGTCCGCAGGCTGCTATGAACAATTTTGTACTCCCAAGCGAGTTCAACGCTGCGAGTTTTTGCATAAATTTACAAACGATGCTTCCCATTCATTTTCGTCTTTGTTATATCGGTCAGTCGTTATCAATAGTCGAAGCGAGGCGAAAATAGCGTGACGTCGTTATGTCACTTGATGCATGGACTTGATTACAGATTATTTATAACAATTTAAGATTAAACATTACAGTTTGTTAACAAGATGTTCAATGTGGCTTCCGTGTTCCCGGACGACCAAAGCAATGCGCTTAAGAAACTCATTAGCCCACAAATTGCACAATGGAATCTCGTGCCCTAGTTCTTCCCATGCTTCCAAAATCCGGTCTTTCAGCAAGTCTCTGGCTTGGGTCTGCTACGGACATGCACTTTCTCTTCCATCCACGCAAAAAGGCGGTAGTCGCAAAGGTTGAGATCGGGAGATTTGGCAGGCCATTCATCCTTGCGTGTGAAATCGATTCCTTCGGCAATCAAGAGCGCTTCCGTGTCCGCAGCAGTATGAGGTTTTGCACCGTCGTGTGCGAGTGTGAAGCCGTTGGGCTGTGCTACTCGGCACGCTGGCAAAATTTTGTCGATTAGCAGTTGGCGGTACTTGGCGCCGTCCATGCTGTTGTCAAGGAACTCCAGCACTAATGGACCTTTGCTGCTGATTGCGACAATAACCATGACCTTGCGGCAAAAAGAATCTCGCTGTTTGAGCATCATGTTAAAAATGACGTATGAACAGATAGTGTTTAAATGATGTTTCACTTGGTAGGATGGATGTCGCGTTTTTTTGTCCCATTGAGACGTAAAGGCGGTCATTTTGGCTGTTTAAAAAGGGATCCAGCTGGAACCACTTTTCATCCACAAACACTATTGAATCCATTGCGGCTTGATTGTGAAATCGTTGTTGAAACGCTTCGCACAGTCGCTTACGCTTCTCTTTGTGCCGATCATTCAAATCATGAACCTGTAAGCCGTATTTTAAGAGCATTCAGTTCGTGAAATGTTTTCTGAGTGAAAAACTCACTTTTGATTTCCGAGGACACCAAAGTTTCTCCCTTACAATGCGATGAGCTGAAGAACGAGAAACATTCTCTAACTTCGCATTTTGGCGTATGCTGAGGTGAGTTCTCGGCGCATGAGGTGGGCTTTGCGCATTTGCCACAATGCGTTGTCTTATTGCGTTGGAGATGGTGCGCGGGCGGCCGCTACCAGGAGCACGGTCAACAGCGTTACGGTCAGCCTTTAATTTTCAATCAGCACTATAGTCATTAAATCCGCTTCCTACCTGAATTCGACGTATGGCTTTATACAGCGCTCGCGCTTTCCAAAGCGGATGAAGTGATAACATGCGGCTAACCGGTAGATCGGCATCCAAATACGCGCGGATCTAACCAGATCGTCATGAGTAAATTGATAACGACTGACCGATATAACAAAGACGAAAATGAATAGGAAGCATCGTTTGTAAATTTATGCAAAAACTCGCAGCGTTGAACTCGCTTGGGAGTACAAAATTGTCCATAGCAGCCTGCGGACTTGTTCGATCTGGCAAAAAATTAGACCAATCGACTCCGCAGCCAAAAAAACGTCCAAAAAGCACGCAATTTGCGTGGACTTCAAAGGCCCATAAGTCCACGCAGGGTACCCCAGAGCAAAAACTGATAACACCATCAGATTCCTTTTGAAAAGGCGCGTTTTTTGGCACAAAGTATGCGTGAATATCGCGTGGTGGCTAATGAGCCTTCCCTTGTTAGTTTCTTTTTACAGAATCTTCATAAAATGGCTGGTTAAAAAGTTACAGCACGATTGCCTTTTTTTTGAGACACCCTGTATTTGCTAAATTTAATTCGTTAGACTTGTGCGGACCTCGTAATTCTCGTTCTTATCGCGAATCAATCCCGCCACTATTCTCTCTCTCTCTTTAGTTTGCTCTTTTGGCATTCGGTTCGATGAACGACACAGCAGTTTCCCGCGGGCTTTTGGAAAGACTACTCTCGTGTTATCCTCTCTGTTATTGTATTTATTTATTCCCGTATTTTACACCCAATAAACCGTGAACCCAAGTTATTGATCGCGTTCCATTGCTCAACAACAGAACCGAACAAGACTGTTGTGCACACCCTCTCTGAGACACATGACTTTATCATTTTCAAGCCGGTCAATGATGAATTCTCGGACTATCCACATGATCTCCTAACTAATCGGCAATGATGGTGATGGGGTGACGCTTTTGAAAGTTTGAGCAAAAACAAAGGGTTCCAACTTATAGATTTGAGTATGAAGAGTACGTATTTGACATTTGTTTCGCAAGATACGAACTTTTACTGAGTAAATTTTTGACTTGAAATTAACACTGAAATCGGTTTTTCTGATCAAACCATATCGAAACTTGAGCCGATTGCCTTGAAAGAACATAGGGTTGTGCGCATCAGTAGGACTCATCGACATGCAATATATGACAGCATATAAAATAATTACAATGAAGTTATTAACTTTGCTAGAAATTTTCTGTTCATTTTTGCTCCAAATGCGGGTTCACATATTTTGGTTGTTAAGATGTTTCTTGTTGAGTCCTACAGTTTCCGCAGGGCACTCTGTTTTTTTGGCTTTCTGACTCCCCGTTGGCCCACGGATGACGGCGGTCTGGTTGGTGTTGTTGTTGTGCCTCTGCCTCGTCTATACACTACCCCTTTTGTTTTTATTCTGTAATCGCTTCCAATAAATCTGTCTAGTAAACCGGTCGACTCGCTCATCGGGAAAAACATTTTTCTAATATGTATATTAGCATTCTAGAAAGCGCAATTAAGGAGCGTTACAACGGTATTTAATACATGTATCCAAAACAGCTATTCGCAGGGATACGATCGATGTAATGTCAAGTTTCTGATTTCTTGATTTCAGTGCCTTTCACCAGTTAATTGTTGAATTTTTTGTTATTGTTTACAAGTAAGCAAGCGACAAAGCCGCAAGTTTAACCCACACAAAACACAAGTAAAGAAAGCGAGCGGCGAAGCCGCGAGTCTTTTTGGTTTTGGTAAGATGTCTCGAGGCTAAATGTATCAGCAATTGGGAGGCAGTGCAGATCGACATCCTGCTCGGAAGGACGGAACCGTCTCACAAAAGCGTGGTGTGTCTAATTCTTAATTTTATATACATTAATTGATTAATTTAGTTGGCTTCTGCGTCGAAACTTCACATGGAAAACTTGGTGATTCGGATTCCGGTATCTTCAATTCTGATAGCTATTTCTTTGGAATTTTGATTGGCAAGAAGGATTTTGCTTTCTCCGACTTAAAAAATATGAAGATTGAAAACATCGCCGATCACCCTCCAGATACGCAAATTATCAACTCTGATGTTATCCTGTTTGCTGTGGGTATCATTGGTTCAAATGTAAGTTTATTTAGTTAGAGACCTACAGTGTGTCCCAAAGTTCTCGCCAACAGGTCAAACCGCAGGTTGTTCCCGCCGCGAAAAATTTTTCATTCAGCTCAATTAAAAAGGAACGAAAGGGCGGTTTTTATTGTTCTCGGCGTTATTTGTTGGGTTTTAAACGAGCAGAAGCAAAATTGTAGCCGCATTTGCTGCGGTCACTCCGGCTATGTGCCAAAACACAATGTTCGGTTATGAGAAGCGGCTAATTGAATGTGTTAAGCAACAAGGCGGGCAAGTAGAATTGCGCTATTTAAAAATAAACAATTATTTTTTATCAATTGAAATCGTTCAAAGCATAAGCCAACTCCTGAAAGTGTCTGAAATCCTCATAAGTCGAGTTTTTCGCGGCGGAACCGACCTGCGAGTTGACCGGTTGGCGAGAATTTTGAGGCACACTGTATTTTAATTGTCATATTTTATTGGTTTGTTACTAAAGTTTTGTCTGATTGCGTCATAAGTGACCTAAATTTGGAATGAAAGGAATTGACCGGTCGGTTGGAAGTGTGTGAACGAAGTTCGATTGTTTAGCTTCCCACTGTCCTAAGTATGGTTTTCGTTGTAGATTAGAATTCATTTATTAAAATTAACACAAATCATCAAAAATACTCGCCATTTGAGTTGATAGTTCGGCGCCACCGTTCGGGCAATTGGGTGATTCCGCGCGTGTAGAAGGATCGATGAATTGAATTTGAATTTATTTCAAGCTCAACAGATAAATGAACAATAAGTGTGCAAGTAAACTTCTGTGTTGGTGGAGATCGGCTGTCAGTTCGTCTTCGCCGTCGTCTTTTCTGTTCGTTGTCATTGTGGGTTAACAAACGTCTTTTTGAGCTGTTCTCATCGATCGGAGTTGCTCGCCACGGATGTCCATTCTCGGAGTTGGGAGACCTTGTGGTAGCCGGTGTGCTTGCGGATCTCATCTTCCCATCGAGTTTTCGGGCGCCCATCTCCAAATCTTCTTTTGGTTTGTGGGGTCCATATTGTCAGGCTTTGGGTCCACCGGTTGTCATTTCGTTGAAAGAGCCGCCCTGCGAATTGCCATTTATGTTTCCGGGCAGCTGAAACAACGTCCGTTAGTAACGTTATGCTTCGAACCTACGCCGCTGGTTTCTTGTCCCGCAGTTTCACTCCGATCATTCGCCGTTCCATGGCCTTTTGTTTTCTTGCCAGACGCTCCATTTCGGTTTTCGTGAGTGCATAGGACTCACACCTGTAGAGTAGTTGAGCCAAGATGCACTGGTTGAAGAAGCGTCGTTTCAATTGGTTGGCGACGTTCTTGTCTGTCAGGAACACTTTCATCTTGCCGAAAGTTGACCATGCTGCTCCAATGCGTCGACCAATGTTCTTGCTGTGCGTTCTCGGGAAGTGGATAAGTTGGCCAAGGTAGTTGAAGCATTTGACTCGTTCGATCGTTTCGCCGTCGAGAGTAATGTCGACGGTGGCGTGTTCGTTGTTTCGGTCTGCGTTCATCCATTTCGTTTTTGCCGGGTTGACTTGGAGCCCAACGGTTGTGCACCTGCTCGCGAGTTTGTTGACCATCGTTTCGAGTTGTTTCGGATGGTGGGCGATGAGTGCAATGTCGTCGGCGTAGGCAAGCCATCGGAGTTGCCGGTTGTCGATGTTCAGTCCTTCGTTCGGGCTCCAGTTGATTTGATCGATGGAGTGCTGGAGGACGAGGATGAATATGAGAGGCGAGAGTGAATCGCCTTGTCTCACGCCTCGTTGGATGTTGAACTCGGCGTTTTCGTTTCCGATTTTCAGTGACGACCTTCCGGCAGCGTAGAGCGTCTTGATCATTGCTCTTGTGTCTCCATCGACTCCATAGTGCTCGAGGGCTGCCCATATTGCGTCGAACTCTACCGTGTCGAACGCTTTCTTGAAATCCACGAACAGAAGCGCTGCGGCGTGATGGTATTCGTAGCATTTTTCGATGATCATGTTGATGGAGTGGATGTGGTCGATAGTAGAGAACGAATGGCGAAAACCGGCTTGTTCCGGCGGTAGATGTTGAGCATCGATGACGGGAGGCGAAGAACGAATTCAGGGACCGGCGGAGATGATCGACGTCGTTGAATCAGCGTCCTTGTATCCACGTCTTTAGCGAACGGAAGAGATGGTAGTCCGTTGGCGAAAGGTCCGGAGAGTACGGCGGGTGCTCGATGGCCGTCCAACCCAAAGTCCTCAGGTGCTGTTGAGTTCTTCGGGCGGTGTGCGGTCGCGCGTTGTCCTGGAGCAGTAGAACGTCGCGGCGATGACAAAGGGCGGCGGCGACTCGATCCATTTGGGCACAGTACAGTTCCGAAGTGATCGTCTGCCCGCAGTCCAACAACTCCCAGTGCACAACACCTAACCGATTCCACCAAACAGAAAGCATAACTTTTGTTTGGAAAAGATTCGGCCGGGGTGTACTAACCGGTCGCTGATTGGGACGCAACCATTGCCCACGGCGATATGGATTGGCGAGTTGGACCCATGTTTCGTCGCAGGTTAAGAGCCGGTGGACGAACGGGTTGGCACGTTGCAACTGGAGGAGATTTTCGGCAGCCTGGACTCGCCGTTGCTTCTGCAGGTCCGTTAACTCGTGGGGTACCCAACGTCCTCGTCGATGCCGGCGTCCTAAACGAGAATAACCATTAGTGATGGTAGACATAAAGAATTGCTTGCCCGCTCATCTCAATGTTCTCCAAACGGTTATATGGCAACAACCATTGGCCAATTCGCGAGTTGATTGGGCAGTTCGATTGGACACAGCGTTGAGAATCGTCGGTTGATGAACCGTTGGCGGACGTCCTGCTCGTGGTTGATCGGCCAAATTCTCGAGTCCATCGTCGAACTTTGTGAACCATCGACATGCTGTCCTCTCGGTGGTCGTTCGCGCTCCATGTGCCAAGTTGATGATGGCGGCGGCTTTGGCGGGCGAGTGATGGAGGCGATATTCGTTAAGAAGCGGAAGTCGCACTTGTTCACGAGTGAGGCCCATTTGACGAAATTAGTCAAGGAAACAGGAGTAGCGATGTCGAAAAACAGCAGATCGAATAAATCAAATTTGACACTTCGTTTAACTTCCAATCGACCGGTCAATTTCTTTCGTTCCAATTTTAGAAAATGCATTGCGCAATCAGACAAAACTTTAGTAACAAACCAATAGTTTGAGCTGCTCAAAAAGTGGCACGTACCCGAAACGAAGTGAACTCTCTAAAGATTTTCAATTGTTGTAGATTGTTCTTTTGCGAGTAGAATAAATTTCACTTCTCAAATTGTAGGTTGTGAGCATTATCTATACTTACAAGTGGTACTTGTATTTTGCATACGATGACGATGCGTTTACTATTCATCTCCGTAGGCATTACTTTCTTAGTAAGCGAAAACCAAAGTCACATCTCGACGCTTTGCTTTACGCTAAGTGACATTGTTTGAGGGTCTGGCACAATGTTTTTAGGAAACCAGAAAGCTTATTAAATTTGGCATGATTCCAACGACCTCGTAATTTTCCAGTCCCAACCATAATGAAAACAACGTGGTTTCGATCTTCAGAAGCACCATAATCTTTCTACTGTGTGTACTTTCAATTTCCGATCAATATTATTGCAATCTGGCAACTTTTGTTAGCAAGAATGAAGTTGATTTTAAACGCTTGTCAATTTCAATACGATTGCTATTCGTTATAGCACATTAGCTGACTTGTCGAAAGTTGATTGAGAGATTAGAAGCCATTAACTTAATTCGAGTAGATGTGGTATTTTAGGGCTCTAAGTTTCGTTGATGGCAGATCGTGGAAATGATTTCTTCTGATTATTCTCAGTATTCGTGAACAAATCGGTTTCCATAGACTTGACTGGATGATTTCATTCGACTAGAAATAAGAATTTTTATTCGACAAGACACTAAATATTTTACAACGTAAAAATTTGAGCAAAAATAAAGAGTAGCAGAATGAAAGTTGAAACAACTTGCATGTTGGCAAAATTATCGCAATACTGAAAATAAAAAAATTAGTTGGTTAAACGGAAAAATCAGACCTTTGGAAAATCGTCGACTATATAGCTTTTACTTCTTTCGGCGAATTGATCCAATGTACAACCGTTTTCACAACCAGTGATCGACGCGCTAATATCCCAGGGTCCATAACTCTCCGAAAAATAAATTAGTCGAACCATGTATTCGTTTGCGTTGACGTAAAGCTCCAATGCAGCACAACTAGCGTAGTGTGGCAATCCAGTGGTATTCCAATTCGTGTCTTGAAATCCAAAAGTCGAGAACAACGCTTCTATTGTGGTATCATGAGCGCTGAAGACGTAGTATTTGAGTGGATCGAAAAATGCGCAAAGTTTATTCTCTTCTTTAGCTATAAGCAGAAACCGATTAATGTAATGCAATGGACAACTTACTTCGATTTGTTTTCTTATTCAAACATTGTCTTTTGAATTTCATGTGGCCAATCATTTGGCTCAACAACGGGCCTCCGGTAATCTTCGGAATTTCGGTTTCGAAATGAATTCCCTCAGAATCGGAAACATTTAATCCGCACTCAATATCATCGACCAAATCGGCCAAACGATCGGTGTCATTGAAGAGCTGTTCGGTCATTCCATCGGGCCAAGAAACGTTGTTGACCTTAAAACTCACGATCAAATGATTAGTAATAGGTCGTATACCTTCTCAATAAAAAGTGTGTCGTAAATGTCGTAAATTTCCCATAAATCAAAATTCTTAAGACCGGTAACAGTCTTCAGCTGATTTATCGTTTGCTGAAAACGACGATTAACAAGTGAAATGAAGTTGGTTGTTACTTCGTTATCTTTGGCAACCTTTACGTAGTCAGGGGCACGTCGAAGTTTTTTGAAGACATCCGCCGCGTGTTTTTGGTCGTAATCACAACCGGTCTGAAACTTATTTCTCGTTGTTTTGCTTCTGTTTTCTCACCACAAAATCTGAATGTGAGTCGACAGTGTGGATAGGTACTGGAACAAATTTTGCCGGCCACGCATCGACCTTCGAAGGATAGTCGACGTCGGGAACAGCGTTTTTGTTTGTATCGTAGAAACCAATCATATTCGAAATTGCACTAATGATCGTCTATAAGTTAGAATTAAAATGTGCATGTCAAATGGTTTCCTACTCGGTTAACATCTGTTGATCGGACGTAAATCTAAAGGCATGGAATGATTTACTAAGCATTTAATTTTGCCTACTTCATTGCTTGAGTATCGTGGACTAATAAAACCATCATAGCGGGCTCGCAACTTCTTTCCCAATTCAACGTGCTGTTTCATTCCAACGTACGAAAGTTGACCGAAACCTCCGCCTCCGCTTAACCAGTCTTCGGGTTTGTTTTTATCATTTGGCAGATGAAGAAGTGGTGAACGATCTAAAAGTTTTTAACAAATAAGATCAATCGAATTAGCTATCATGATAACAAGTGATTGACTTACCTCCATGTCTCCACAACGGCTGAACGAACACCAGGTCACCGTCTGCATTTGAGTTTAAAGGTTGTGCCGGTTTCAGTTCGTCAAGTCTCAATCGACGACACAAAACAAACGGAAAGAGAAAAATAAGAACGAGAAGTTTTATATCAATCATTAATCTAAAAAAATTCTGTTGAGCGAAATCGGAAGCGAAGGGACCGCGGAAATGAAGAGCAAATGGTCGTGACTAATGGTTTATATTAAATGATTGCTCAGACAAAAAGAGCCAAAGACCATTGACTGATCGAGTTCTTTTGTTTGCGATCTTATCGGCAAAAGTATATATACTACTCGGGACAATTTGGTCATTTTCATTGCGAGACAATCGGGATCTTATAAACACAATTCACGGATTGCATGATCTTTAAACCCATGAAGTAATGGACGTTGACATTTAATGGAAACAAGCACAGTACATTAAATTTATAGAACATTCATAGATTACAAATTAACTTCCCTCAAGGAACATTCAAATTTTATTGTCCAAGTTTATATTAAAGTAAATTATTTCTCATCTTTAAAATGGTAGATTTTGCGGACGAATAAACGAAAGACAAAAAGAGTTATGTGATCTTAATCGTTGATTTCGGTTGCATCACCGGTCTCCGAGATTCCGTTCGCCATCTTCTTTGGACCCAAAATGCCGCGCAGTTTCTGCATGAAGAACGTGGGTTCGTTCGGATTCTGATGCTCAAATGGTTGGATTCCTGAAATCGAAAATAGTCAAAGAGGCAGAAAACGACGATTACCATCCGCAAACTTCTCCAACGTGTGTTTCATTGTCTTTGTTTCCGATGCGAAAGCGTAACCGTTGGACTCAGTGTTCGGATAAGCCGGAATTTCGTAATGAATAGGCTCTGAAATTGAATTAAAACAATGTTGAAAGATGGGAAACTTACCCATAGTTGTTCGTGCTTCAATTAACTCAGAATCGTCTTTGTCGCGAAAACTGTCGATTCCTGATCGTTCCATAGCGTCCTGATGACTTTGTTGATAGTCGGCCTGAGCTAAGCGCTCCATCATTTCTCCGAATTCGCGACTCGGTTGTGTACCGGTGATGTGCGTGAAGCCGCGAAATCCGGGCATCTGCTCGACGTTGATTTGACGTTTCGGTAGAATGTTCTCGATTGTGCCACCAAAGAACGGTAACGCCTCGTTCACACGCACATATCTGTAAAGTAAATTAAAATGGAAAAGAACAGTAAACTCACTGATCAATCAACGCTGGTGGATAAGCCATCGGTCCCATTTCACGCATTCGCATAACATAACCCGGAACTTCGTTTGGTCTCAATTCCAGACACTCTCGAAGCCGAGCTTGAACTGATCCGTCTTCCATTTCCTCGAAGATCTCTTCCGGTTCCTCGCCAACCGACTCCACAGATTCTGCACTGTCTCCTCTTTCGTCCATTTGCTCGTCGCTACTACACTCTCCGGCTTCTCTGTTGTTCTTGGATTTCAGTGGAACAAGAGGTTCCTGATACGGTTGATTGCGATACGATGGCATTCTCGCCGTAGACAATATCGGTGGTCGGCGATCTCGTTGATAGGAATTTCTGAAAGCAGGTTTAAAGTCGAGAATCAAGGTCAAGTACTAACCCGGAACGACTTTTCTGTGGTGTGAACGAACGTTTGTTTCCAAAGTTGGGTGGCTGCGGTGGTCGAGGAAGATGGCCAGAACACGATTGATTGTAGTCGTCCGTCGAATACGCAGCTCTGTTATATGAATTCAAGTGCGGGAAGGCGGGAGGTGGTGCGAATTCGGGCAGCGAATTGAAAGGCATCGGGGCTGCGTGAGAAAGAAACGGTTGATGGCCACTGAAAACAAATCAGTAAACTGATGGCTAACCATCTCAACTTACTATTGTTGTTGATTGGAGTAGAAAGTCGGTGGAGGTCCATCGTTGTCGTAACGTGCACGATGCGATGGTGGCGGCGAAAAGGAATGATCCGATTTTCGCTTCTGATTTCCACGACGCCAATTCCCACGACCACGCTGCGCTGCGCGTTGCTGATGAGCCGGACGGGAATTCGGATTTCTTCCCGACATTTTGATGCGGGAATCTGGAAGTTGAAGCAGAAAAATTTAATCGAGAAAGCGCCCAAAAAACGCATCCGATAGGAATTGGGAAACGTGTTGTCAAAACGATCGATTTGCGCTTGGCGCTGCGCAGTTTCGTTATTGGAAGGCGGGAGCGCAAAGCGTGGAAAAGATGTTGACTTCGTTTTTGGGTCCACGTTTTACCCGCTTTTGGCCTCAACGAGACGCGGGCGTTTTATGTAAAAATCTCCATTTTCAGTTGCCGGTTTTTTAATGGGCCGGAAATCGGCGCTTCGATCGCGCAAACCAACGGCCAGTCGCGTGGAATCTGTGAAGAGCTTGTTGGTGTCGTCGGGGATCGGCGATTTGGATCAACGAAGTTGGAATGGCGGCAGTCAACGATCGATGTCACGACGATCGAGTTCGCTTGAGAGTGTTGGGGTTCGTTTCGTGTCGTTACTTCGCGTTGTTTCAACGAGTTTTCAGGTCGAAAACGACACGACGACGCGAATCATCGAGTTGGACGACACCGCTTTGATCAACTCGAAAATCTACCGTTTTGTTATTCAGCAGCTGATTTTCAGTCGTGTGATTCTTCTGTCTGTTCAATGCGTTTTCAACGCACTTCTCACCGACTACCCAACTGATGCTTTCAAAGGAGTTGAATTGATCAGTTAGTTCGCTTAATTCATTTCCATTTTCCTTCTTTCAGACTCCACACGTCGAGATTCGATGATCGAAGTGTTAATTGGGGGTTTGGCACGTTGGGATTCGCGTCAATTTTTGCAGATCGCCGAATTCGGTTACGTTTGGGAATCGAGTTTGGCGTTCTTTCCGCTATTTCCATCACTTCTACGGGTCTTTGGCTCAGGGCTTCGGGAATTGATTGGTGGACTGAATCCGGTGAGCGCCATGATTCTCGGTGGTGTGATTTTCAACAACGTAAGCAGCGATCTTCGACTTTTAGCGAAGTAAAGTTTCAGGTTCTTTTCGTCATTAACGGTCTTATGTTGTTCAATTTGTGTGTAGTGCTTACGAAATCGACGAAAGAATCGATGATCGCCATTTACGTTTATTGTTTTAATCCAGCAAGTGTCTTCTTTTCATCGTTGTACACCGAGAGTTTGTACTTCTTCTTCGTTCTACTTGCCCTCAACTTTCTGAATAATCGAGAGCTAAACGCCAAAAACGAAACTGCCAATTGGTTTCGATTGCCGATTGCTGCGTGCATTTTTTCGTTTTCATTTCTCACGCGATCCAACGGCATCTTGAACGTCGGTTATTTGTGGTATCCGTTGGGTTTAGAGATTGTAACTTTTCACGATCCTGAAGGTCGATTGCATTTGGAAACGACGGTTTGGAATGCTGTGGAAAAGGTAACAGTAATTTTCTCTTTGGTTGTTTAAAAGCAAGTTCAAGACGTTGAAACGTGCCGCTTTGATTGTCGTGTGTTTTGCAATTGTCGTTTTGCCATTACGAATTTTCGGTTGGACAATGGAAGAACGATTCTGCAACTCCGCTCTACTGCACATTGATGAGCGACTAGTGCCATTGATTCGAGACAACAACTCCGCTTTTGTGCTTCCCGGAGCTCTACAATCACTTCAATGGTGTCATTCGAATCATCAGCCGCTTCTGACTCCCGTTTACTACTCGTCAATTCAGGAGAAATATTGGGACGTGGGTTTGTTCAGTTATTGGCAACTTCGAAAACTGCCCATGTTTCTTCTTGCACTGCCGACCTTGTTGTTCGTCTTCTATGCTGCCGTTGACTTGATGTTCGGTTGGTTTCTGTTTGGTTTTCGTTGACTTTTTTGACTTCTAGACATGGGAATGGACAGACGATCGTCGTTGGCGGAGATAATCTCCAATCCACGCTATCTTGTTCCGTTCGTTATTCACGGATCGATCATTTCGCTGAGCGGATTGTTCGTTTACAACGTCGAGGTCTCCACACGGATGTTGTATTCATCGTCGCCTTTGTTGTACATCATTCTGGCGCGAATCATGTCCGCACAAACACCACGAATCGAAGTGCCCGAAGATCTTTTGGTGCCGACGATTTTGCCGTTTTTCGCGAACTACATTTTCGTGCGTCCTCTCCATTTTATCATGATGTCTTATCTTCTCGGTTACTTTTTTATCGGTACAATGCTACACGTCAATTGGTTGCCATACGTTTAAGACTTCCACTTTCTGAACTTTGTGGCCAAATCGCTTATTTTCGTTCTTTCGCTTCAGCCAAAATTCGCGTTACAATCAGGTACTTTCGACAACAAGTTTTCGCAGCGTATCGTTAACTTTCGTTTGATCTCATAATCATTTTCTTGCGCTTGCTATCAAACCCTATGCTCTTCAGCTCCCTGGTCATTTCACTCCTCAGATCTCCACTTATTGTCGTCTAGTCAATGAAAATAAATTATTTCGAGTGTTCGTGTTTTGTGCCAAGAAACTTAATCCACGAACGATGACAAACCTCTATCGATTGGCGGTGTTGGAGTGGTGATTAAACGTCGAAAGCGAATTGACATTTTGCGTTGAGCACTTTGATTCCGCGAACGGTTTTCGACGCACCATTTTGGTGAGCAGACCCGCACACATGATCTTTTTTGCGAAAGAAAACGCGTGTTGTGAATTTGCGTGTTTGTGCAAATCATCAGGTTTCTTTTCGCATCTACCTGAAGTTTTCGGTCCCACCACGTTTCTTCCATTCGACCAATTGCATTATTGGCCAAAAGAAACGTCGTCGATAACGGAGCTAAAGTCTTTTTTCAGTTTCTGAATTTCACTCAACAACGATGTCTACCCTCACCGAAAACACCGAGTTTCGTGAACTGCAAAAGCTGTTCCACAGCGGCGCCAAGGACTTCAAGTTGAACGATTTGTTCACTCAAGATCCCGATCGTTTCAACAAATTTCACACGAAACTTCGAACTCCCGATGGCGACATTCTCATCGATTACTCGAAGAATCTGATCAATGATCAGGTGCTCAAACAACTTTTCGAGTTGGTAAGCGAAGCAAACGAGTGGCTATGAGCTTTATGGTTTTCAGGCCCGATCTCGCAAAGTCGAACAAATGCGAACGGCGATGTTCGGCGGTGAACCGATCAACTTCACGGAGAATCGTGCGGTTCTTCATATTGCACTTCGAAATCGTTCCAAAGATGCGATTTTGCTTGGGGGTAAAAATGTAAGTCTACATCTAGAAATTTTACTTGACCGCTTTCTTAAGGTTATGCACGACATCAACGCCGTTCTTGAGCACATGAAACAGTTTAGTGACGAAGTGATTTCGGGCAAATGGACTGGTTACACAAGCAAGAAGATCACCGATGTGGTGAATATTGGCATCGGAGGCTCCGATTTGGGTCCTCTGATGGTTACCGAAGCGTTGAAACATTTTCAAGTAAGCGCCTTATTTTCTGCTTAGACTTTGTTTTTTTTTTTTAGGTTGGACCGAATGTTCACTTCGTTTCGAATGTTGACGGAACGCATTTGGCCGAAACTTTGAAACGTTTGGATCCCGAGACCGCCCTCTTTATCATCGCATCTAAGACATTCACGACTCAAGAAACGATCACCAATGCTGAATCTGCAAAAGCGTGGTTCCTTCAATCAGCCAAAGACCAGAAAGCCGTGGCTAAGCATTTCGTTGCATTGTCGACAAACACAGAAAAGGTAAGTTATCTTTCATGCATAGTAGTTGGTTCCTTTAGGTTCAGGAATTTGGGATTGATTCTGCCAACATGTTCCAATTTTGGGACTGGGTCGGTGGTCGCTATTCCTTGTGGTCAGCTATTGGTCTATCGATTTCCGTGAATATCGGATACGAGAATTTTGTCAAACTTCTTGAAGGTGCTCATTTGGTTGACGAGCATTTCGTTAACACTCCGTTAGAACAAAATGTTCCCGTGATTTTGGCGCTCTTGGGTGTTTGGTATATCAACTTTTTTGGCGCTGAGACTCACGCTCTTTTACCATACGATCAATATCTTCATCGATTTGCCGCGTATTTTCAGCAAGGCGACATGGAAAGTAACGGAAAATACATTACTCGGTTTGTAATTGTTACTTTAAAGTCGAACTGAAAGTTGTGTTTAGGGATGGAACTCCGGTCAACTACAAAACCGGACCGATTGTATGGGGCGGTAAGTTAATTTGATGTATTTCCTTTAAATTTTGGTTTTGTAGAGCCGGGAACTAATGGTCAACATGCGTTCTATCAACTGATTCATCAGGGTACTCGACTCATTCCCGCCGATTTTATTGCTCCAATCAAAACCCACAATCCGATTAGTAAGGGTCTTCATCATAAAGTTAGTTGAGTACATCGATTGATATGAATTAAGCAATTCAGATTCTTCTCGCCAATTTCCTCGCTCAAACCGAAGCTCTGATGAAAGGAAAGACAGCAGCTGAGGCGGCAGAAGAATTGCGAAAATCGGGAATGCCAGAAGATCAATTGGCGAAAATCTTACCGCACAAAGTTTTCGAAGGAAATCGTCCCACGAACTCGATTGTTTTACCAGAGATCAATCCACGCACACTGGGCGCCTTGATTGCCATCTACGAACACAAAATCTTCGTTCAGGGTGTTGTTTGGGATATCAACTCGTTTGATCAATGGGGGTCAGTTACCATTCTTTCACGGTTTCATTGTCGTTTCAGAGTTGAACTTGGAAAGCAATTGGCCAAAGTGATTTTGGAGGAGTTGCAAAAGTCGGGCGAAGTCAATAACCACGATGTGAGCACCAACGGACTGATCAATTACATTAAGTCGAAATTCTGAATCGTCTATGACTTAGTTGTTAGGCCCAAATGTTCTATTTATTGACCTGTAGAATTCGCTATTTAAACTCATCGGAGTGAGTTGTTGCTTGTAGAAATAAACAGATTGATTAGTTCGTCGGAATAGAAAGTGAAAGACGTTTTGTGACGAACGAGATATCTTCGATTTCCGAGTTGCATTGTTCTTATCGTCGATTCAGGAAGATGGCTGGTGTTGCGCTGAGACGCTTGATGACCGAGTTTAAACGTAAGTTTTTAAAGCTTTTCAACTTCATCTAATGCTAAGATTTCAGAGTTGAGAGCGAATCCTCCGGAAGGAATTTACGCAGGACCGTCAGATGAAGAAAATTTCTTCGAATGGGATTGTTTGATCACTGGACCAGAGGGCACATGCTTCGAGAATGGAGTCTTTACAGCCAAAATCACTTTCTCAGAGGTTGATTGACTTCACTTATCGAATTTAAGTTCGATGTTTAGGACTATCCATTAAGTCCACCAAAAATGCAATTCACTTGTGACTTATTTCATCCGAACATCTATCCGGACGGCAAAGTTTGCATCAGCATTCTACATTCGCCCGGCGATGATCCCACCGGCTACGAAACGTCGGCTGAACGCTGGTCCCCGGTTCAGTCGGTGGAGAAGATTCTGTTGAGTGTTGTCAGCATGTTGGCTGGTAAGTTGCTTTATTTTGCTTAGTTCATTTTTGTTCGATTACAGAGCCAAACGACGAAAGTGCTGCAAACGTGAACGCCGCCAAAATGTGGCGAGAAGATCGTCAACAGTTCGAAGCGATTGCCGACAATTTGGTTCGCAAAACGTTGGGACTTCCGCCCGCCAAAACTATTCATTCAGCAAGTCCAGCACCAAAACCAAGCGAACATTGAGATTCTATTGTACTTTTGTATATTTAACGTTGTGTGAATGAAATCTTTTAGCCGGTTATGTGATCTCAAAGTACAAAGATTGTGAGCGTTGAGCTCAAGACATCATTTGACTGGTCGAAATGATCTGCGTGATTGATAAGAAATCGCGGAAAACACTTTCAACCACCTGGTCATTTGCAGAAGCAGCGATTGGTCAGCAAACAGACTTGTTAAGTTAATCGGTGTGTTGAACTTGAATGTCAATAGCAAAAACGTAGTAGGTCTTCAAAGTTAATTGAAGAAGATGATGAAGAAAGTGATCGCAAATAAAAACAAAGATGTTTATTAAATGCGTCGATATTACAAGAGCTGATTGTAAAGTGAACTGAAAACCAGTTGATTAGCTTGGAGCAGCATTGGGCTTCAAGTTTGGGCCTTCGGGCGTATGGTGGACATTCGATTTTTTAAGTGTACGAATGCTTTTCACAGCAGACAATTGTTAGTCGAAGGATTATGTAAATAAATGACCATTGTTGCGAGATGTGTTTATTCATGAGCTTAAATTTTGTCATGAACTATGTAAAATGAAGATGAGAAATTAAAAACCAGATTAATGAAACGGCTAACTTGTAGCCGAAGAAAACCGAGAAAGATTAAAGTACTAAATTAATGGAATGACATGTGAGTTGCTTGTTAACTTCTGAGAATTGGAGAGAACGAATTTCAGTCGATAGTGATTGTGTCGATGCCGTGATTACCCGTTTTAGCTTTTTTAGCAACCGATTCATCTGAGACACCTTTCGACTCATCATTCATTGGTCGTTTGAAGAACTCGTTTAGCGTTAGTTGCTTGAGAACTGGACGAGTATTCGTTGCTGAACCAGATGCTGAAGCTTTCGATTTGGAAGAAGCGGAAGTCGAAGCTTTGGACTTGGAATTGGATGCTGAAGCTTGTAATCGTTCACTAGTAATCAGTTTTACAAAATATTACCAGAACCACTCTTATCGTTCTCTTTGGTTGTCTCCTCATCGTCCTCCGTATCGTATACTTCACTGCTTTTTGTACCTTTTTTGTATACGTCCCAATAATTGCTGACTCTGTATTGCTCGTATAGGTGCGCTGGAACCGAGATTTTATCCTTTACATCAAGAACGGTAGGATGGCAGTCGGCGCTGGAAAAAATCTGTTTGCAATGTTTACTGTTGAACATACAATTTGGATTGGAATTGCGAGAAGATTACGATTAGCTTGGACAAATGTTCGTGGTCAAAGTCCGATTCATTTTCCATTTCGTATTCCCAACGCATGTATTTACGAGCCAAATCGAAAACTGAATGGAATACGTGTTATGAATCACCACAGTTTTGTACTTGCCAGTGAATTCGACGTGATTGTCGAATCGTTTGTTCATATTTTCGCAGATGTCTTTCATAGCAAGGATCTTCGCAACGCGAGGTTGGTAATACGCATATGTTTGTTCACGAACAAACATTTCGTCGATAAAGAACTGTTCCAAGTTGGCAGTCCATTGAACGCGTAGTTGGAGAGTTTTCAAACCCGGGAATTTGGCTGTATTGACTCGATCCTCAGGTGCGAGAACTGCCGGAATGACGTTTTTGCTGAAATCATCACTAACAACTTGTGAAAAATGGAAAACCCACTAATATGGTTGCAACGTGGCTCTGATGACCACGATTTTGTCAGCCAAATCCAGAGCACAATCCTTGATTTTGTTTTGGTTCCAAAGATTAGCTCGAAAAATTTTCATAAACTTATCTAAAAAAATAATAGTCGTTGAGAGGCGCACTCACTTGAAAAGCGACGATATGCGTCGACCGAGAAAACAACTTTGAAAGCCTCGAAAAGTTGATCATAACTCAGAGTTTTCGGGGATCCGTAATTGTGACCGTGGCTGTACAGGTGCGGCCGTTTGAAAGTTTCGTGTACAAGCCATCGAATCTCATCCGGCAACGTTACCGCCTTTGCTTTACGAGTTTTTTTTCGAAATCGATTCTTCTTTTTCTATGCCGTTGGTTGGTGTTGATGAACTGACGATTTCGTTGTTGTCCTCCACAACCGCGTCCGTTGATTGATTCGGATTTTTGCTTAATAATCAGATTAGTGTGGTATAGGAAGTCTAATTACCCCATTTCACGTTGGCCACATATTGCGGAAAACATTTCCTGATTTTTTCGTCTGACCATTTGTGTTTGTAGACGAGGTGATTTGCCAATTCGCGAAAACGGGGGTAAATGTTTGTACAATTATCTCCCGGGCACAAGATTTCAGCCAGAATGTCACTGCCGTCCTTTGAAAATTCGCGATACGCCTTGTTGAAGTCGACAATGGACCAGTTGTGTCGAGATGAAGTAAGATGGAAGCCGAGATCGGGGATGCCTGACCAATACGTGTGACAATCGATTTCTGGACATTTGAATCTGTGGCGCAGTTGTGGTTCACGGTTGTTGGGATGAGTGGTATTGTTTGGCACGATGAAATCTTGTTTAAGTAGAGCTAGGTCGAGACGTTGCATGAAATCAAGCAGTTGTCCATTTGTATTTGCACTTTCGATGATGAACATGGGAGTGTAACCTCGACCGGGATCGTTGAGAAGTCGAAAAAGACCGTCCGATTCATTCACCAGATTTCTTCGTTTCAAGCGATCTGCCATATATTCATCGCGTATCGTCATATCCACCGGAGAATAACCGGCATCGCAATTGGCAAGAGTGAACGGGAAATAACCAACATTCCAACATCGATATTGTCAAGCTGCTCCTTCTGAAGATGTGCGTGAAGACGACGAGCCGGATCCTTCGATTCGCCGACCATTACAATCGATGCAAATCGTTCAGCCCACAACTCCGGTTCGCGGCCAACCAATTCGAGAATGTGTTTATCAACCAAACAGTAGCTGTAGTGGTCCTCATGTTCGTTGTAGCATCTGTTACGAGTTAGGTGCTACAATCACAGGTAAAAGACTATAATGTTAAAACCAATCGAGAATTGTTGAATATCGTCCTCACTCAGAGATGAAATTTCACAATGAAATCGTTGCTTTTGTTGTGTGACGTCTTTTAAGAGTGCAATTGGGCGATCGTAGGGTTTTGGCATCTGTAAACAAAATGGTGATATTTGGGAACGAAAAACACGAACGTACCTTTGAAACGGATTTGAGGTGTTAACCGACAAATCGTCGGAACTAACGAGTCTCTGCGAGTTAGCCGCCATCGATCGTTGGACTTAAAGCATTTAGCTAACAGATCACGGATTCTTTACGAAAGATTAAGGGTGTTGTTGTTATCTTATTTTGAATTAAATCAATTTTTATTGCTTCAAAACTTCAGGCGAACATTTACACTCAACAAATGGCTAAAGAGTCCAACCTCCGTATACGCGTTCCAATTCTTGGGCCACGGCAATCAGAAGTCTTTCGTTTTCTGGAGCGGCAACAACTTGAACGGCAGTCGGCATTCCAATCGAGTTCAAACCCATGGGTACGGCAATCACCGGAAGCGCCAACGCATTCCACAGGGACGTACATTGCATGTCAGTGAAAGCGCCCAAGAGTTCGTTGTGATAGTAACTGGACTGCGGAAATGATGGATAGATTAGGACGCCGTTGTCTTTTAACAAATCAATGAACTGTTTACGAAGAATCTCACGAAGTTTGATTCGCTGAAATCAACATTTAACTTTGAAATTCACTTTAGCCAACTTGTTGAGGATCCCAAGTGAACATTGCAAAAAAGTCGTAAATGGCACATGTTGTGATCACCGGCAAAGTGTGTTGCGACTTTCCGGACAAATAAGTCGGAATCTCTTGCAGTCCATTAAGTCCTTTCTCGGGCTAAACGACAAACCAAATGAACCTCAGAATTCAAATCAAATCTACGTTAAAACCCGTAAAGAAATTTGGCAACGGCATTGCACCCTTTTCGCACAGTCCAGCGAACCAAAAGTCTAAACAAAGATCGGCAAGTGGGAGACTGACACGAATCGTCGAAATATCCAAATTCTGTTGGAAATGGTCGGTTGCCTAGAAGAACAAAGGTGTGGAGTTGAATGCTCTACAGCTTACTTTGCTTAATGCTTCTTTAACATCGGATGCATAAGGGCTTAAGGCAAACGAATTGGAGCCTTCCATGTAGAAAACACGCAAATTCTTCACATCAACCGATTCGTTGAGTCGAAGACGATCGTGATGCTCTGGATCGACGAAAATCTAAACCTTCAATTGACTTTAGTTTTCGGCCATTTGCCACCTTTAGAGTTGGCATCAAGTCTTTGGCATACCGGCACATCGGTCCAATCCCAACCATTTGAGCCTGATAACTGAAATCTTAAGATAATCGCGAAACTATTGAATCCACAAACCCGCAAAAGGAATTTGGAATAAAACCTTTTAGGTTGGTTAATCCGGGTGATGGTTTAAGTCTGAAAAGTATCAACAGATTAGTGTGACGAATTGATTTGTTGGAATATAAAAACGCACCCAAAGACTCCATTGAACATTGAGGGAACACGAATACTTCCACCAATATCGCTTCCGATGCCTTAAACAATTAAGAGTTGAAATGCTTGTGGAATGTTAATGAAATTGTCAGATTGTCTTATTAATCTTTTCAACATTTGAATTGAGATTTAAAAAAACAAAAACCCACCGATAATCGTGGCTCCAGCACCCAATAGAGCTCCTTCCTAAAGTAAACATCTTCATCAGAACCAACGATTTGAACTTACTCCACCTGACGACCCACCAACCGCTTTTCTCGAGTCATACGGATTGTTCGTTCGTCCGTAGATTGTGTTTTCGGTTTCAATCCACATCACCTTAAAAACTCTAATTGATGCACATTTCTTTTCGAAAGGTCAAATTGCATTTAAAAAAAAAGATTGTTTCAGAAAAAGTTTCGGAGATGAATATGCATCAATTAAAAGTCTAAGATACTTATCCCTCAGGCACGTTGGACATCTGAATCGATTGTTACAACCGATTTTCATTTTCGCTTACCAGAAACGGAATCGCTCCAGCCTCTCGAAATCTTTGAATCAAAACAGCGTCTTCTTCGCAGACAGGATTCTTGGCAAAACACGGCAATCCTACGGTTACTCTCAGACCCTTAACACTGACATGATCTTTCACGGACAACGGAACTCCAAGTAGCGGCTTTTTGATCAACAACTAAAAATCTCCGATTAGTAATAAGCTCACCGTCGACTCACTTCTTTGAACTCTTGACTGTCATGATTCAAGCTCAGAACGTACTCATCCACTTTCTTCGCTTCACTTCGTGCACGTTCGTAGTCGCGTTGAACAATCGCATTTAACTGCGGATTCACCAACTCGGCTCTTCTGATATAAGCGTCCAGAAGTTGAACAGCGGTAATCTATATTTCAGTTGAAGTGACCTTTCGAATGCACACTCACTTTTTGGCTTCGAATCTTTTCGGCTGCTTCGACGGCTGGTATCAACAGAAGACTATCCAGTGGATCGGTTGCATCGATCTTGGGAACGATTCGTCGTCGATTCCGTAGATTCCACATCACGAAGACGTAGTGAACAAAAAGAAAATAAACTCGACAGACGATGCGAATGATCGGCGCCAAGATCCATCCGATAGGTTGAACGAGTTCGTACTCATTCAACAACATTTCTGAAAGCAAACGTTATGTTTTGAAAGAGAAATTGTATTGCACCGTAATCACGAACAACAAACTTCCGAGTAGCTTCGCTTTTTATACCCAATTTCTAGACCCGTTGAATTGCCAAATCTGCGGAACGTAAATGTTCAATTGGCACCCTTTACAGGGGCTCATTCATCTGTTTAGGTCACGACTATTTCCGCATCTATTCGGTGCAAATGATTCAATAGAAGGGTATTGCTTTTCAATAATCGAACGGGAATCCCTTTTGTGAATAAGCAAAACAAAAGGCCTATTGATCGAAGTGAATAGTCCGTCTATTGAAACATCGCGGCTGAATCGTCCGTTGTGTTGAAAACGAAACGGCAGCTCAGGAAAGGGCGGGTTACAACCATGGAAATGATTTACCGTAACAGCTCATCGAATCCTATCACAACACAGTTTTTTGGCAAATGTTCAAGATCACCTTTTGATTTGATCATTTGAAATGTCGAAATGATCGAAAGTTCGCAAAACTGCAAATCGAAACATTTCGATGATTGAGACGGAAATATAAGTTTGAGACCGAAGAGCAAACCGTTTGCTTGGTTGCAGAAAAGTTTTTTCCCGCAATCGAATGGCCACTTTGTCTGCGCTTCGATCGGGAGTTTGGACTCGGAAATAAATTCCCTTTTCAAGCAACAGAACAACGTTCAACTGATCGCTAACAAGATTACAAGCCGCCTGCATTACCAAACTCTCTTGACTGATTGGTTTTCTGTTATAAGTCGGTTGGTTTAAGCGATTTGCCGATCCTCTTTGTTTGGACCACACACTTCGAACAGCAATTGATAATGTCGATTATCAAACGTTTGTTTTACAACAAACTGGGTGGTCGTTCAATACCGGGCTTTTATGATTCTTTTCGTTCATTTGAATTGCAAATGAGTAAGCCGACGGAAATACAAGCAGCCTATGATCAATTCAAAATATCACCATGAGTCCAATACACATGGCGGAGTTCAATTAGTAATTTGGACCAAACCTATGGACTAAAGTCATGGATTGAACTCTTGGACTGAACTCATGAACTGAACTCATAGACTGAACCCGGCGATTGAACTCCTGGACTGAATCTTAACTGAACCTGAACTCATGAACTGAACACATGGACTGAACTCAGTTGAGTTCAACGGTAAACTTGGACTCTTTTGTTTGTATTACACAAAGTTCACACACGCATACGTCAAACTCGAATACGAAGAAAATGAAGGTCAATTGCAGTGGTCGAGATGTCAATTTCATGTTTTTTTTATGCTTCACAACACCAAATTATTGAACATGACTTCATACACTGAAAGCATTCCCTTACATTAAGTTTTCTTGTGCAATGAAATTTTGATTGATTCGAATTGGAACCGAGATCAAAGTCCACATTGTGGCCCATTGAGTTTCAAAAGCTCGTGACTCTTTTGAACCGGCAGTTTGGTTCGTTGGTCGCTTAAAATTTTCTCGATTTTTCGAGCCTTTCAATTTTATTTGAAAGTCCGAAAAGATTTCGTAAAAGAGTTCACGTTTGTTCTACTTTCATTAATAACCATCTTTCAATCCAAAGATTATAGTTCCAACACTCAAATCATCGTAACTACAATCCACTGCTGTAAATCCGATGTCTTTCTTTCGGTTTGTTTGACCAAATGGAAAGCCTATGGATGCTACGTTGTGTAACATGGCCACCAATTCTTTTTTATTGTTGTAGGAAAAAAATTCTCTTTGGACAGCAAACGCTTCTTTTCGTATTCGGTCCCTATGACCAACCGTCGGATGCGAGTTCGTTGGCTGAGAAAACGCGAAGGTTCGAGCAATCCAGAAATTCTTTTCATTCCAACCTCCTCACAAGCGTTCTGGTCAAACAGCCACAGAATCGTAAAGTTTATTTTACTTGCTGCTGATTTGGCGTTTACTTGTGTGTGTTCAACTTTACGTTGTATTGATAGTTTGCTCCGGGTGTTAGTCGATTGTTTTAGTCCTATGGGCAAATAGCCGAAAGCGAAGTGGAAGTTTTTGTTTCGAAAGGTCGAACAAAAAAGCTGTTTGAGTGCAAAGTAAAAGACACCTATTGGCGTGAGTTGCTCTCATCAGTCGGCGTTGACTTTTGGTTTTTTGAGTAATGAAACCAATTTGATAAGAAGTTTTCCTGGAAGCTTTTACGTAAAGTGAAGGTCGTTAAGATTTGTTTGTGAGTTGCAGCGTCAGATCCTATGTAATGCACATGTTCTGCTCTTGGTTTACACTCAATCGACTGCAAACTCGTGCACTGCAAATTAATGAATTTGAGTTTTTACACTTCGTTAGTTCCCATTTGTGCAAAGGTTGTGACTATTTCTCTCAAGGGCAACTTTTATTGTCATTCTTATCGAATTGCTTTTTAGACGAAATTGGGGATCATAAGATGGGAATCGTTATCACAATTTGAGACCAAGAATAGGAAATGTGGCCGATAATATCGAAACGTTTCTTAAATGCATTAGCCAAAAATGTCCATCTTGTCAGCTGTTTTGTCGAAACAACGTACACAGATTCACGAACCGATTTCGTTGAGTTTGCGCTTTTTCAACGCATTGCGTTTCCATATCATGTCGTTGAAAAAGCGTTCTTTCTCGCGGTCGACTAGCAACTCAACGCGCGAAAGGCGGTCGAGTTTTCCAAGCGACTGGGCGGACTTTGTGGAGACATCATTTCAGACGTGTCGGTCACAATGCGGTCGGTCAGAAATATAAAAGACCGTTGAGTTGATGTCAGTTTTCGGCTCCCACTTCGTGTACTTTGATTTCAAGTTGTGTCAAAAACAGGAGACTTTGTGTGCGTGTTTTCGAGGTTCAATTTCGATAATCAAAGCCTTCGCTTTCAGTTAAAACCAGCCTCCGGGCTTCAAAACCCGAAAAGTGCGGAGCGTGAACGTTTTGTACGCGCCATTGACCAACATCTGTCGATCCTTGAATCCGCCTTTTACACTATCGTTGAGTACACGAAACTAATCCGTACTAACTCGACTGACTTTTAATCTTGGGACCCGTTTTGTCTTCGAATTTTCGACCAATTGATCAGCAGAATGGAGTTCTTTTCAGCTCTTTTACTCGTCTTCCTCAAATGGCCGATTCTTTTGCCGATCATGATCGTGAGTATGTACTACCTGTTGCGGAATCGACGATTTACTCAAGAAACCGTAAGTTCGAAAATTCCTGGATGAACCGTAGAAACTGAGTGTTTAGGCCGATCGTTTCTTCTCTCAATTCAAAATCGGTGGTCATCGTGGTTCACCTCAAGTACAACCGGAAAACACGATCGCCTCAATGGAGCAAGCGAAACGCGAAGGTGCCGATTTGATTGAATTTGATGTTTCGTTAACGAAAGATGGAATCGCGGTCATTTTGCACGATGATACTTTGGATCGAACTACCAACATGACCGGAGCAGTTCGAGACTTTTTGTTTAAAGATCTAAGTTCCTGCAATTGCGCAGCCAAATTCAAACCGATTGCCTTGGAAGTGTAAGTTAAAGTACGGATTGATTTCGACTAATCAATTTGTCTTCAGGAACAACAACATTCACGAGCCGGCTATTGCTGCACCCACCAACAACGAGCCAGTAATCTTGCCGATGCCAACACTCGAAGAGTTGGTTCAATGGGCAAAGAAACACGAAATGCGAATGTTGTTCGATGTTAAGGACGCGGATAAATCTGTTAGTTCTTAACTCGTAAGAATCAGATTTATTTTCGCCGTTTAGCTCGTTCTTACATTGGAACATCTATTCGAAAAGTATGACATCTACGAGCGTGGAATCGTTTGTTCGTTCTTTCCAACAGTTGTATATTGGCTCAAACGTCATCAACCGAAGATCTTAACCGGATTGACGTGGCGTCGTTGGTTCTTTTCGTATGCAGATTTGGATGCCACTGTTCCACGTTTCAAAGGTGCACGTCTTCTTTTGGCAACTGCAATTGATGTCTTGTACCATTTGAGTGTTCAATCGTGGCTTCCATCTTTTTTGGCTGTTGATATGATACTTACGGAACGTCGCGATATTTCGTCGTACGTTTTTAGTTTCTAATAACTTTGATCGTTTTGTTTTTAGAACCTTCGTCAAACAACAAGAAGCAGCGAAACGTCGTGTTTGTGCTTGGACCGTAAACGATTTGGTAGGCAGATAATCGATGATTTTAATAATGTTCGTGTTTTCAGCGTGAATTGCAATGGATGCGAAACGTCCTGAATATTCCGGTTCTTACTGATATTCCAGCATTGGTCAGTAAAATTTGATGTTACAAAACAACGTCGCAAATTCTCTAAGACCAACGATGATGAGCGCATTAGATTCCTTATCTTTACGTACATTTAAGTTACTACACAATCGATTCTATTCGATGAAATTGTTCGTTTTTGTTGAGCAATTTGTGCAATTCTCTCAATTTGTTTCTAATTAGTCGCAATCCTTAGACCTCACCCAATGTTCAGGTTACCATTTTCTAACCCTCTTCATCTTAGAGTTGTTAACGAGAATGCAAATATACGTGTCCAGTTCTTTTTCTCCAGTTCACCGGTAGTTATTGCGCTCTTTAAGTTTGTCCGAATCAGTGATATTAACGCGTTATTGTCGTTATTAGAGAAAATAAACTCATGAGTTTGATTGATAAAAAAGAAGTCGATTTGAACATAGCAACCAATAGATTGTAACCGATTGCAAGATTGAACCGAGAAGCAACATCAATTGAATAAAAGATGGTCGTTAAAATGTGGTTATCGGAGTCTTCGAATGTCTTTGTAATCAATCAACAATAACTCCTCAGTTGAATATCGAGCACAAACGAAATGTAAAGCAAGTCAACGGCCTGTCAAAATTGTGTCAACAGTCAGAAGATCGCTATAAACTTGAAGCCGACTCTTAGCGCGATGAGTCTGCTCGGTTGGCATCCTTTTTGTCATCATTTCTAGTTGACACCGAGATCGCCAGTCATTCGGTTGGTTAAGTTAGTGGAAGCGGTCGGCGCTGATCCCACTTTCTTGCTTGGGAATTGGGGGCTTTCGACTGCGAATGTGAGACAAATCCGGCCTTCACTTCGTTCAACACCTGGATTCATACGTTCTCAAAAATTCGGGTCCTTACGTGTGATTTGTTGGTCATTACATGCTTTTCTGATGAGTTTCTCAGTTGAAACACATCGTCGACCGTTTTCTCTATTGCGCGTTGCTTAACTGCAAATTTACGTTTCATTTTCCAGAAACTTCCACGTCACAACAGTTCTGATCGATTTCGGACAATGGCATCCGTTCCCACGTGAGTTTTCAATGTTTTTCGTATTTAACTCTTGATTTTCAGGCAACAGGACGACAAAACGAAGAAGAATGAGTCGCTCGCAACTGCTATTTTAAAGGAAAAGGTCAAACCAAATCGCTTGATCGTCGAAAGTTCGCCAAAGGACGACAACTCGGTCATCGGACTCTCTCAAGTAAGTCCAGGATCCTATTACTATCATCGCTTGTATTTTAGGCAAAGATGGACGAATTGGGCCTTTTTCGTGGCGATACGGTGATGCTGAAGGGCAAGAAGCGACGTGAAGCGGTGTGCATTGCACTTGCCGATGAAGGTTGCCCAAACGACAAAGTTCTGATGAACCGTGTCGTTCGCAACAATCTTCGCGTTCGTTTAGGAGACGTCGTGAGGTAAGTCGTTGAAAAAGTGACTGAAATAACCGAATGTTTTCAGCGTTACCGGTGCACCGAACATCGTTTATGGAAAACGAATCCAAGTTCTTCCGATTGCGGACACGATCGAAGGCTTAACCGGGTAAGCGGACTGACATGTCTTCGAAATTCCAAACCGTTCATTTTCAGAAACCTCTTCGAAGTCTTTCTCAAACCGTATTTCGTCGATACATATCGACCGGTTCGAAAAGACGACATTTTCTCCTGCAAAGCGGCAATGCGCACCGTCGAGTTTAAGGCAAGAAAACAGTAAACTGAACAAACAACTTACATTCGTGTTTCCAGGTCATCGAGACAGATCCCTCGCCATGTTGTATCGTTGCACCGGACACCACCATATTCTTTGAAGGCGATCCGATTCAACGCGAAGACGAAGAAGAGAATCTCAACGAAATTGGATACGATGATCTTGGTGGTGTGAAGAAACAATTAGCTCAAATCAAAGAGATGGTCGAGTTGCCACTTCGCCATCCTCAGCTTTTCAAATCGATTGGAATTAAGGTAAGTAAAAGAGATAGTAATTCAACTTCTAACAAATTGTTTTCAGCCACCCCGCGGTATTCTTCTCTTCGGTCCTCCAGGAACTGGTAAGTGAATCGGAAACAAACAAATGAATTCAACGTTCTGTTTTTAGGAAAGACGTTGATCGCACGTGCCGTCGCGAACGAAACCGGAGCGTTCTTTTTCTTGTTGAATGGTTGGTTAAATCCGATTGTTTTGTATTTCTTATTTGCATTGTTTAGGACCTGAGATCATGAGCAAAATGGCCGGTGAGTCGGAGTCGAATTTGCGCAAAGCGTTCGCCGAATGCGAAAAGAATTCACCGTCAATTCTCTTCATCGACGAAATCGACTCAATTGCACCGAAGCGCGAGAAAACACATGGAGAAGTCGAACGTCGAATCGTCTCGCAACTCCTCACTTTGATGGACGGCCTCAAGCAACGTTCTCACGTCGTAGTCATGGCCGCTACAAATCGTCCGAACTCAATCGATCCGGCGCTACGCCGTTTCGGTCGCTTCGATCGTGAAATCGACATTGGAGTTCCAGACACCGAAGGCCGTTTGGAAATCCTGAAAATTCACACTAAAAACATGTAAATTGAGGGCAAGCAAAAAAGAAGTAACTTTTGTGTTTTCAGGAAGTTGGGCGACGATGTGGATCTACAACAAATTGCACAGGAATGTCACGGATATGTTGGAGCTGACTTGGCTTCGTTGTGCTCTGAAGCCGCTCTCCAACAAATCCGCGAGAAGATGGAACTCATCGATTTGGAGGACGAAACAATCGATGCGGAAGTCCTCAACTCATTGGCGGTCTCGATGGAAAACTTCCGTTTCGCAATGGGCAAGAACACTCCATCGGCGCTGCGCGAAACAACGGTCGAAACACCGAACGTCGACTGGAGCGACATTGGCGGTTTGGAGAACGTCAAACGAGAATTGCAGGAGGTTGTTCAAGTAAGTTCAATTAGCAAATCAATCAAATTTAAACGTTTGCTTTTTAGTATCCGGTTGAACATCCGGAGAAGTACCTGAAGTTTGGCATGCAACCATCTCGCGGCGTCCTGTTCTACGGTCCACCTGGATGTGGAAAAACTCTCTTGGCCAAAGCGATCGCACATGAATGTCAAGCGAATTTTATCTCAATCAAAGGTAGGCGCTGAAGTTGAGAAGTGGCAATGGGTTTTGAACTTTTAGGCCCTCAACTTTTGACGATGTGGTTTGGCGAATCGGAAGCGAACGTCCGCGATGTGTTCGACAAAGCCCGTGCCGCCGCACCGTGTGTCCTCTTCTTCGATGAATTAGATTCCATTGCAAAATCTCGCGGTGGAAACATTGGGGACGCTGGTGGAGCCGCCGATCGAGTAATCAATCAGATCCTTACGGAAATGGATGGAATGGGATCGAAGAAGAATGTCTTTATCATTGGAGCGACGAACCGGTAAGTTGGAAAATTCGAAAGCAAATTGACGTTCATTTTCAGCCCGGACGTTATTGACTCGGCTATTTTGCGTCCCGGTCGTTTGGATCAATTGATCTATATCCCATTGCCGGATGAGGGAAGTCGTGTGCAAATTTTCAAGGCGAATCTGCGCAAAACTCCAGTTGCCAAAGACGTTGATTTGGGATTCTTGGCTCGTTCGACTGCAGGATTCTCGGGTGCCGATCTCACTGAGATCTGTCAACGTGCCTGCAAACTGGCCATTCGCGAAAGCATCGAGAAAGACATCGAAGCCGAGAAGGAGCGTAAGAAACGTGCCGAGAAAGGAGAGGAGTTGATGGAGTCCGATGCCGTAGATCCGGTTCCCGAAATCACTCGCGCTCACTTTGAGGAGGTTGGCTGAAAGGTTTTAAATCTTACCTCTATTCTGACTTTAGGCGATGAAATTCGCGCGTCGTTCAGTTACGGACAACGACATTCGCAAGTACGAAGTCTTCGCCCAAACGTTGCAGCAAAGTCGAGGCTTTGGCAATAACTTCAAGTTCCCAGGACAAAGCGGATCTGGCACTCAACCAACGGCTCAACCAACGCCGGCAAATGACGACGACGATCTTTACTCTTGAATCCAGTGCTCGACACATGTAAACGGCGTATCTCACTGTTTTAACCGCTTGTAAATGTACGCCTTTTTTGTGAATTAAGTTATAAAATAAACTAAATATTTCGTGACTGTTAAATTTGATTGTGTTTGGAGAAAATCTGAATTGCAAGAAATTTTGTTTATCAACAAAATTAAACAATAAACAAAATTTACAAGCTCAGTAAACAGAAGAAGTGCATTGGAAGCTTTTGTACAGCATTTCGTGCAGCTTCTGAAATCCTTGGCAAACGTTCTCGAACGCGGAGTTCCATTGAATGAAAAGAGCTGAGTTTCGATTGAAGAGCTCTTGTGCTTCTTTTGGTTTGCAGTACCAGTAGGTCTGAATGAGTTCGGCCAACTTTTCGGTCACTAGCTGCCAGTGACGTGAATTCGCGTTGTAGGACTGAAAACAAGAAGGTCATTAAATTGAAATCTAACTGACAACTTGCAGCATTCAAGAATATCTCGACGAAGTCGTCGAACGCTCCGGGCAACTCGAAGATGTGCGGCATCGCCATTCTGACCATGTGGAATGTCGATATGATTGCCGAGTCGGCTTCAAGTTCGCGTGCTCGTTGTCGAGTCAACGACAACACTTGACGAATGTGATTCGTCACAATCGGCAGTTGACTGAAACCGAAGAGCGATTACCAACAAAACGAAATGGAAACTTACGTTGCGAAAGTTGACGGATGAGTTCGAACGAACTCTTGTAACTGACTTCTAACCATGTCAAAAACCGGACGAGAATCGTTTTGTTTTGGCGACAAGTTAACGAGCTCGTAAAAGTCGTTGATTGTCCATTGCATTTTCTGCTCCAATTCGTCTCGACGATAGCAATCCACCAAAATCGACAGTTTACTTTTTTGTCTTAACGTGGATTCTAAAACTCAAAAGTCTTTAATGAATCGGAAATGAGAGACTTACCCGGAAACATGCTGTCCACACTCTTCAAAATTGAGACCCACGTCTCATATTGACTGTACATGAGATCGTTCGGTTGTCGGGCAATCTCGGAGAGCTGCGAATGAATTCGATCGAAAATCGGCGATAAGATTCGTTTGGCCGTCGTTCCATCATTTGAAATACACGATTTGAGTAAACAGTTGTATTGATTCAAGAGCGTTGATTGTGCTATTTGATCGTCTCCTTTTTGTCGCAGACAAATTTGAAGATGATGAAGAAGAACAAGCCAAGGAGCGGCCGATGAGCGCAAGTATTTGGAGCCCGGAAGTCCGATAATGTTTTCAACGAACTCCACCACTTGTTGGGACAAAATTCTAAACGCTTACGAGTAAAATCAAAAACATTTCTTCTTACCGCTCATCGAATTCACGCAGCAGGATCTGAAGAGTTCCGTGAATGACCAAAGCATTCTTGTTAGTCGTGATTTGAGCCACGAGACAACGAATTGAAGTAGATTGAGTCGAAAAAAGCGATCGAATTTGCTCTTCAACATTCGATTGATTGAAATCGACAACTTCGGGACGCAAAAGCGAATGACGTTGAAGAAGACGATTGATTTCCAATTTGCTCTATATTTCCATTTGAATGTTAATCGAAGATATTAACTCACTTCTGAAGTGCCAATTTGATCCAATTCGGTCAGTTGTTGAACTATTTGATCGGCATTCAGTTCAGCTATCTCATCGACATCAACCATTTCAACACCTTTCGCCTCCTCGAGTTTTTGTTTTCGTACAAACTGTTCAATTGATCGTCCATCCAAATGAGCATTCTGATCCACTGGTTTAGTCGGTTCGTTCAAATTCGATTTGTAGACACTCGATGGTCCAACAATCTCCAAAAAGTAAGGCTTTTCGTCTACTTCCATTTTCATTTCCGAGTTTTGATTTCGATGTTTGAGTCGTCGCAGAAACTCGTCCGCTCCTTCGGCTCCACGAACTTTGTACGCTCGAACAAACGCCATCGCCGCATAGGCCTCGTCAGAGCATCCGACTGGTGAATTGTTTAGCAACTTCAACAGTTCGGAGCAACTGTACGGCGTCAAAGCGAATGATTGAATCCATTGGAGTGCTGTTTCGGGACTTGCACCATCCAAAGCGGCCTGAAAACAATCATTCAGTAAAAGAAGATTTTTGATGTGATTTCACTTACCCGTACAATCTGTTCGTCTTTGGATGATAACATTTTCATCTTCAAACTCTGCGACAAGACGTCAAGAACCGTCGATTCGCGTCCATTTGCCGTGAAGATTTTCACTTTTTGTTTCTCACTTGGAAACCAAATCATTCGCAAGAAGTTCCGGTTTTCGTACTCTTTGGTTTTCTCCTAAACATTATTGGTTACTTGTTTGAAGAGTCATTTTACCTGATCATCACCAAATGATTCGCAGAGCAATTCAACGATTGCCGCCACAATCTCACGATCCAATTCCACTTTCACGCGCTCCGGATACTCCAATTGCAACAACAAACGATCCTCGGCACTTGGAACCGTCAAGTCCTGATTTCGACCGCTGCGCACGAGTTTCTGCATGAAATCGGAGAAGAAACCGTTCAGACTTCGACGAATCGATTTATGTTCTTCGCTCGATGTGTTGGAACGTTCGACCAGCGACGACAATCGTGGCGCTACTCGGTGCAAAGCATCGGAGCCAATGTTCTTGACAACAAAGTCCATGTAATACATCACACGTTGACTGTGCTTCTCCAACGCACAAGCTGAAGCCACGAGTAAACACAAGTCCTCGGCAATTTTTTTGAAATGTGCAGCGCGTTGCAACAAACGAACATCAAAATCGCCGACTGGTGTCGTTGGCTAAATAATCGAAAAAATACTTCTGCTGTCTTTCATTTGTTACCTGGAAGATTTGGTTCAATGCAACGGCAGCTGCATCACGTTCACCGGCAAACGGCGCAGCTAACTTCCCGACCAGAAACTCGATAACAACTTTGCACTTCTCCAACGGTTTCGTTTCGTCTTTGACATACGATTCAATCGTTTTTTGAATCTAAACGCTGATTATGAAGTCGTTTGATGTGTCAAACACTCACCAGAAATCGTAGATCTGCACTCAGCATTCTCGTGATTTGCATTCCGTGCATCAGCTCGTCGGTGGACATTCCGTTTTGTTGACAAGTGGCCAACAAGTACAATTGAGAGATGCAACTCAACGGTAAAACTTCGATTACTAAAGGGTTTGAAATGACGAAGGGAATGAGCGTTGGCATCACTCGATGAGCTCCTTGATCGGCTGCAACTTTCGCCAAAACATCGGGATTACGGAGACGACACAGCGTAACACCGATCTCAGATAGATCGTTTGCTTTTTCTAATCGCTCCAAAAGTTCTTTCGGTGGATGACGACAAGGTCCGCTAAAATTTTGGTTGTCATTTCAATCATTCAATTCGGCTTACCTTTGATTTAAAAGACAAATCGTTGAACTAGTCGATGGTCCTGATCCATTTTCTTCTCGAGCCTCTTCTTCATAACGTTCAAGTTTGTAGATCGCCGCCCATTCACGTTCTCGCTCTTCATCGTCACTACTTCGCAGTTGATCGGCAGTCAAGCCGTCCAAATGTGTCGGTGGAAAAGTAAAGTCTCTGAAGAAGAAGTTAATTAAGTAGTCAAAGCGAAAACAAACTTTGTGATTGCCATCGTGCAAAACATTCTCAGAATCGGAAGTTTAGAGTAGACCTTTTGCATTAACATCTCATTCATGCAACACCACGTGAATGTTTGTTCCCAACATCGCCAATAGCGAGAACGATCGGCTAATTGAGGTGGACACTCGTGCCTATAAGCAACAAGAATAAATTACGAAACCGAATGACAACTTACTTTTCTTCGTATTTCGACAAGTCGAAAAGTTTGTCAATAGTCTTTGACTCCTGAACACAAATTCCACGTTCCGCGTTCAACTCGACACCGCGAATGTTGATCGTGCGTTTTGTCAAGTTTTCGACAATCGTCAGAATCTCATTTGCCGTCAAGAACTTCTGATCCAAACTCATCAGGTCGTTCAGTAGTGCTTCGGGAATCGAACATTCCGAAAGAATGCGAACCATGTTGTTGAAATCCGGTTCACTTGGCCACGATTCGAAAGCCGTGTAGTTGGAATATGTTCGCAGATACAGAATCGAGTAGAAGGCTTGATGATAGGCCGATGATTCCAACGAAAAGCTTTCCATAAGTTTGCGAAAGAAGTCGACGGCCATTAACGTGGTTTGATGGAATTGCGATTGAAAACGATTCAACAACTCCGATTGTACTGTCGATAGAGAGCCCGAGTTACGACGCAGTTGAGCGGCTTCTCGGACGGCTGAGGTTATGCTCAGAAACGGTAACATTGCAATCAAATCGACGCCGCCACGAAAAACCGTCAACTGAAAACTTAAGAGTTGAAGTTAGGTAAATGAAAGCAACAACCTGTAGTTCCGTAGGCATCTTTGAATACGAGCGAATTGCTTGCATAAGATGACGAGCAAATATCGAAAAGTCCCAATCTCGCAAAGCGCGATGTAGTTCTCGAATCATCTGTCGAGCCGACTTTACACTCTCTGGTTTCTCGATTCGCTTGATTAAACGATAAGCAACTGCCTGAAATCTCAGTTGATTAGAACAAAGGTGTTGAAAAATTACTCACGTTAAAAAGTGCTGTCGGTTCGGAGGGATCGTAGAGAAATTGCAGGAAAGGAATGTTGTTCTGAGCTTTGATTGTGGAGCCGAAATCGTTTTCGATGATCAAATCAACGAAATCTGCCAAACTCTCGGGTGAGCTCGAAACAATCTCGCTGCAAGAAGAACAATCAAACGTTTCTTGCAATTCAAACAAACCTGATGGCCGCTTGGAAAACATTCTGAATCTGTCGACTCTTTTGCGGTTTGATTCGTGACAAACAAGTTAAGATTGTTGAATCAACCTTACTCTCTGTTTGATCACGAATATTGCAGGCCAGAAAGAGCAGCAGTTCCATGGCCCACTTTTGGTATTTTCCACTCAACAACCATCCATCCAATTTGGTTGCAATTAGCGATCGAAATAATTCGTGTGAGCACAAGAAGCACAACGTTCGTAGAAGTGGCTTGACGGCTCCATTTTCCATCGACTTTTGAACGTAGTCCATGGTCTTTTTGACAATCGAAGTCTGTTGTTCTGGTTGTAGTTGATATTTCTGTGCCTGAAAAAAAGAACTTAAATATCGAAATGAGTGATCGCTTACTTTCAGTGTCGACTCCAAGATCATTCCCTCCTTTTCGAGCAGATTCGACGTCATCGCTCGGCTCGGTAATCGTGTATCCCCGAACAATGAAAAGGCCGCCAAAACCAACGGACTAGCTTCCGATTTGTCGACCCACAAACGAGGACCGAGCGAATCGTGAAGCACCGCGTAGAAAAAGGCGACGGGCCACGAATCCAACGAGTCCAAGAATTGAACTGCCGTCGGAACAATCGGCGTCTTCTGACTCGACTGATGGACTTCGGCTCGATTGATCAAGTTCATCAAAGCGGTGAAAACGGTCGAGTTCTAAACAGAAGAATGAAAAACGAAGTTGATCGGAAACAAACCTTCGTAAGTTCGGATTCTTGGGAGATGGTTGCAATCACTTTGTCCACGAGCTGATTGTCCATTTTGTCTTCGCACTTCAAAAGCGACTTGATAGCACCACAAACCAATTTCGGCATTTTCCCCGTCTCTCGATTTTGACCAACCAAACGCACAAAATCTTTCGGCAGATAAGTGACATCTTTTAACGTTTCTTGCCATGTTGTGTCCAACTCCACGATCGACTGATTGGCGGCATTAGCCGTGGACGATGAAGTAGAGGCCGATGAGCCGACGGTTGTTGCTCCTTGTTTCGGAAACTCGAGTTTCTGTTTCTTCGTTCCTCCCGTTGGAATCGCCTAAACGTCAATAAGAAAACAGTAAAGATTTCAACTAACCGCTGGCATCGTCCGTTTTATTCCACTTGTCATCGTCCCACGAATCGTCCCCGTACCAGAGATTGGCGCTTTTTTAACTGTGGTCTTTCGATTCGTCTGCATCTTTGATAGGGAATGTATACTACAAATTAACCAGTCAGTAAAAAGTGATTAGCCAGAGATGAAATAGTGAGCGAAGAAGTCGATTATTGATTTACGATTTTCTTGTTGAATTGACTCATGAGAGATTGACGATTATTCAAATGACCAGAAAGACTCGCGGCTTCGCCGCTCGCTTTCTTTACTTGTGTTTTGTGTGGGTTAAACTTGCGGCTTTGTCGCTTGCTTACTTGTAAACAATAACAAAAAATTCAACAATTAACTGGTGAAAGGCACTGAAATCAAGAAATCAGAAACTTGACATTACATCGATCGTATCCCTGCGAATAGCTGTTTTTGATACATGTATTAAATACCGTTGAAACGCTCATTAGTTGAGTTTTCTAAAGTGCTAATATACATATTAGAGAAACATCTTAACAACCAAAATATGTGAACCCGCATTTGGAGCAAAAATGTAGGAAAGATTTCTACCAAAGTTAATAAGTCCATTGTAATTATTTTATATGCTGTCATATATTGCATGTCGATGAGTCCTACTGATGCGCACAACCCTATGTTCTTTCAAGGCAGTTGGCTGAAGTTTCGATATGGTTTGATCAGAAAAACCGATTTCAGTGTTAATTTCAATTCAAAAATTTACTCAGTAAAAGTTCGTATCTTGCGAAACAAATGTCAAATACGTACTCTTCATACTCCAATCTATAAGTTGGAACCCTTTGTTTTTGCTCAAACCTTCAAAAGCGTCACCCCATCACCATCATTGCCGATTAGTTAGGGGATTGGAAAACAAGTAACTGGACTTGAAGAATGATCGCAAAGGTTACCGACAATAAAAACAAGGTCGTAAGTCTTCCTATTGTCTTTTTTGATTAAAGCAACCATTTGAGCAACTTGACTGTGGATGCTGACTAGTTGGAACAAACTTAGTGACTTTCCTTAATTGAAAACAAACTCTTAAGCCGAAGGATTGGACAGTGAGATCAGAAAACGCTTCAAAATTCCGTTCTTTGATTACAAAAACTCAAATTGCATTCTTTTGTAACCACCTGCTCACCATAAGTCAAAATGATAATCGCATAGTTTTGCCAACGGATTGTTGACTTCTGCATTGAGTACTTTGAGTTCGATTGGTACTTTCATCTGATCATCTCTTTCTCTAAGATCACCAAAACATGAGTTTTCAGAAGCACAGCTGACAGAAACTAATAAGTGATCTAGTTCTCGCACTTGAGAGTTCTAAACAAAATTCAAAAAAGAGTTCGAATTGCGTCTTCCGAGATTCGCCGAAAAAACCGCTTAGTTCCCAACAGAAGAACCAACTAACAGGTAAGAAACACAGTTTACTGCAATAAAACGATAGAAAAAAACGAGCATCAGTTTAAGTTAAACGTAATTGGACATTTTTGCTTGAGATTCTTAGGTAATTGGGTGATAATAAAGTTGTAGGCATCGGGTCGGAGGTCGAAGATGGGTTTCAGTTGAAGCCAAGCCAAATCAAAAGGTTTGTCCGGTTGACTAACATGCTTTTGTTAATCTTTAGTCTTAGTCTAAACTTACTTGGACACAAATCGGTGGATGTTATCCATTGGTGAAACGTCAGGCATTGTTTGCACTAACAGAGCTTTTTCTCCATCGCTATTAATTCAACCAACTTCTTTTAATCGAATGCCGGTGCTTTTCCACTATAACGTATTCAAATTCAACGACAAGATTTTATTTTCTTCTTGTTTGCGCATATTTTGAAGAAAGAGCGTTCTTACAATGCAACACGTTAAACTGGATAATTCATTAATAAACGTCTGAAACCGATTATTGTGTTAAAAAACTGGAGTTACCAAATCAATACCTTTTGCAACATCACAGTTGATCGTTTGTTTTCGATCTAATTTCCCTTCTGAAATTACGAAATCGATCAGGTCGATCGGCATCGTTGTTGTTTGTATCGGCGTAAGTCAGTGCGCAGTGATGGCCATCAAGACACGCAAAGGCGCTCATTTCCAATGGGACGTAGAGCGTCGATACGGTGAGTTGGTTGTCAGCGTCCAATCGAACAACAAAATAGTCGAACCGATAAAGATCGTCGTACACAACTTTTAACGCTGGTCCTCTATCTAATTTCAACGTATGAGGTTGCGGATACTAAAAGCAAGAACGAATGCACTTATAGGTTGATAGAAAAATTGTCTGTTCGACAATAAACAACGATGTCAACCTTAAGATCTTAGCTCGAAGGTAATGTCCAAAATTCAAATTTCTATCGATTGTAACTCAAAAGTCAGTGACTGTAGAAGCATGTGATTAGCAGTACAAGAACAACCATTACTGAACTCTAAACCCTGTGAATATCAGCGGAGTCCAATCAGCCAACAAGCTAAAATACACAACACCGCCCATTCCCTTTTATGACATGTCCATCGCGCAAATCAATGTATCTCGGAGATGTTAGCAACAAGCATTGCCTATATTATGTTGATAAAAATTCTAAAAGACTGGCTATTTAACGAACTTAAACTTTTAGCCACCGGATAACTGAGAGAAATGAGAGGTCTTCAAAACCAAACAATCTGTCAAACATATTACAAGTGTTGGTTGATGTAAACTGGAAGTCAATCGATTTACTGATGGCAGAAATCGAACTTGAAATCTGCCGACCAATCAAACTCTACAATCGTTTTGTTCTTTTGTGCGGACGAGCAAAAAGTTGGCAATATTATGGAAGACATGATCGATAATCCGAGTTCAGAAGCTATAAACTGAAGAAATAAACTTAAAATTTTGTTTAATAAATATGAATCAGCCAACAATCTACTATCCAATTTCATGTAAAGAATATGACCTGAAGCGAACAGCTCAGTGATTGTTAACTTGTTCAGAGTTTTGATTGCGTTCTAAAGGACGCTGTCAATCTTGTCCAAATTAGTATTGTATGTCACAAATTTTCGTCAAAAAATCCCAGACCTCAGCTATTGCCGTAAGCTTGTCGGCAGAGTAATTAATATACTTGTCACTCATCAACCTCCGTTCAATGCGCAAAAGCTCGCGGAGCTTTCACACAACCGCCGCAGAAAAACCCCTCATACAAATTGACAAATTCAAAGTTATGGTAGTGTTTGTTGTTTTGTTAATTAGACGGCCATATAATGCAGTAAAGGTGAGAACAATCAATCGTTATAATCGATTTTTGAGGTCTGTACTTCGAAAGTTTTCATAACTGATAAGCATCGAATTGATTTGTAAGTAATGGTCATACAACTGGTTGCAATCCAAATATACAGATAAAGGAAGTTACCGCTTAGAATATAAAAGAACAGAATGAGCATCAGTTGAGGCTAAGGATTTGAAAATGGACATTTTTGTTTGAAGTTAGCAGGTAGTTGGCTGAGAATGAACTCGCGGGACGAAGGTAGAGCGTTAACGATACGTATGCAGACTCCTTGCACGGATAAAAACACAATCACAGAACGTTTATTTCTGCAAGGAAAAGCATAGAAAAATATCAAGGAATGCAATCAGTAACCGAAAGTAGCCACGAACTCGATGAACAAGAAGTCCATGAACAATAGTTGAGTGATTGCCACACCTACAAAACCGCTTTGAGATCGGAGACAATTGATCTTACCATTGATGGTGTCGAATCCGACGATCACGAATACGCTTCTGTACCAACGAGATGAATATCGCCAACGCTAACTGACTTGATGCTCTTAACAAAAAATACAAGTTGAAGAAAAAACGAACTATAATCTTAACCGTAGCATTTTCTCGTTGTTTCACCCAAACATCAGTACGTTTCCAACCGTCCTTGCCAACAGCAGTTTGAAGTGCTTTTCCATCACCACACACCAAACTCTCAGTGGAATTCTATTTGTGTGCAATGAACGTGTCTATCAGTTATATAATACAACAATCAGTGGATAGACCAACAATCGCTACTTCGAAAACAACGGGTTTCCGTCGTTCAGGTGAGTAATCTGTTGAAAAATGCAAGGAATCGTCTTTCAGAGAAACCGCTTTCATGTAGCTTTCGACGTTGTTCGCTATGGTTTGTGTGGCAATTGTGAAGGTCTAGGAAATTGACAATCATCAGAGCCCTCATTATAGCTATTTTTGTTTGGAGTAAAAAGGAATAAAATTACTTGTAGTGGTCTTTATGTTCGAATAAAACGTATCACAAATCCAAGTATCAAACGAAGACTTTAGAATGATTCATACTGATCGTATTGTTTTTTGGATCAATTTCTGATCATAATAAAGCAGTAAACTTGTATTTCGAAACCAAAATGACATGTGGAAAAACAAAAGTGAATAGGCGGCAGAAAATCTCTGAAAATTTTAGTGCGTCCTGCTTTCCAGTGTGTATGAGGTCCTCATCTTGGCTTCACGCCAAAACGACTTGCACTTGCGAATAAAGTGGATGAAAACCTGCGTTTGTTCGAGCTTCATGTTTCAAGCGTCGAGTTTCGATTTTCTTAACTCTTTTTCAGATTGTTTCTTATTTAGGTAGAGAGTAAGGTTGATAAACTTGCTAATCGATCGGATGGTCATCAACACAACAATCAATTTATTGGGAGCAACAATTAAAACAACAAGATGAAAACGGCAAAGAAATAACATTATTTAGCGGACGGTTGGAGGTTCCAATTGAAAGGTTTTACTGCAAAACTGCATGTGTTTCACGTCTGCCAGTTTTATATAAGCCCGTCCATTGTGTCCAAAACTGCTGCCCCAGCTACCCTTACACAGGAATTGGTATTCGGGTCGGTCTGGCGAAACATCCGAACGAAGCACTCGGTAGCCAATTAAGAAAACGGCGTGAAAACTGTTGGTTTTCGCCGTCTTCCATTGGTCCTCCGTGTATTCGCCTCGGAGTTTCTTTTCTTGACGCAGCTCGTCCTCTTCATTTGCCTTCTGTTCACCTTCGGCTGCGTCGTAGTATTGCGTCACATCGAGTCCGTCAACTTTGTAGTTGCGGAAGTGCAGTGGCGCCCGTATAACTGAAATAAAAGTTAAAGCTGGTTGCAAACGCTTAAAGTTTAAGATTTTGCTTTAATTTCGCTAATTTTTATTGTCTTTTTCGCCTATTCGTTGTTCTCCTAGACTTCACGTTTTTAGTTTTAAGATTCTCATCACTCTAATAATCATCTTTAGGCTTTGATGTTTATAAGCAATCGATTGTATTTTCCGCGTGACGTGGGGAGTCCACACTACGCCCTCGGAGTCAACACAGATCCCCGAACACACCGTCTTTACGTTTATGCTCCCTTTGAAAAACACAAAAAGAAGTGGAAGATTTTTCGTTTTGCCGTCGATCAAGAGCTATTAGAATGGGAGTTTGTTGGAAATTTGGATATCGAAATGGAAACCGTGTGTGTAAGCCCTTGTGGATGTTACTTCTGGTCGCTCGGGATAACTACTCAAATTCGAGCTTACGACCCAGAACCATTGTTTTTTCGGCAAGTGGAGATACGAACATTAGCTTACGAATACTTTGAAACCTCCGGTACGTTTTATATTCGACCGTTAAGTTCTGTTTAGACATTACGTTCGCTGACGAATTACATACGGCCATTCGTTCTGCTCGTTTTCAACACACAACTAGCGGCACGTTTTTGTTTTTTAACGTAAGCCACTCAGATGATGTGATTTATAAAAACGTAGACGAAGTTTTTTTGATGTATGTCGATGCGGTAAGTCTCACGAATATCCGGGAAATCTCGTCGGTTTTATGTGAAACGACATGTTCACTTCAAACGCATCAAATTGCCCGTGTTGCCCACAGGACATCTTGTCCCCGACGCTGATGATCGTTTTTCTGACTATCGTTCTGCGGAATGGCGCACAGGTTTAATTGAATACGACGAATCGATTTACTTTTATCGAATCGACTACTTTGGAGAACTTCATGTCTCGAATTGGCAACCCACTGGACTTTTGAACTGGACAAAGTTTTCGCTAATTGGAAAGTATCGTCCGTTAGTAAGTGACTCGTTAACACGATCAGAAGCACAAACTTCTAGGCATGAATAGAGTCCGATAAACAAGACATATTTGCTGCTGCGGATGCTGGAAGGGATTGGTCAATTTCTACCGATCGTATATGCAATAGCAGACGAGCTTATCTTGACGACGGCATTGTTCATGAATACGCTTCTCCTGAAGGGTCCAAAGTTTTTTATCAGTTAAAATTTCATTTTGAAAGCTTAACTTGCGAGTAATATTATTTTCTGTTACTAGAATCATTGTGAGCTTTTAGACGTACAAAACTTTTCGATACCAAATTGTATTGGCATGATAAGCGCCGGTTAATCACGCACCTTAACAAACACAATGGTTCACTAGTGCTTTTCCTAGATAGTCTAATCACGGACCCAACGATAAAACAATTTGCGTATGAGTTCATTTGCATTGGACAGGTTTCCAGGCTCAAAGATATTGCTTATTGGGCAGTTCGTGATCGTCTTCGACCAAAAACTGAAGATCGACGGATACTCGTGCTAAACACAATCATTGATCGTGTCATCAGACTGGTGAGAGTGAAAATACGGACCAAAAAGATCAAGGAAAAATTTTATTGGCCAGAAAAAACTCATTATTGGTCGCAAATCCCAAAAACCCCTTGTTTTCTGTTAATCGCGTTCAGATAATTTATTTGTTGAGAAAGTTAACCAAAAAAACTTTTGAGATACTTTTAAAAAATTACAACTCACCAGCAACGACCGGGGCTTCGTCTATCGCATCCTCCAAATGATCTGGATGCGAGATGCACCGTGAAAGCTCTTTAATCGCGATCGATGCTTTTTCCACAGTTTGTCCGGACTTTATGCAGCCTTGAGAAAGACGAACGCCAAGGTTTTTTTGGCCATTTTCCTAAAACCGGTTGTTATATACAATGACCAATTAAAGTTATTCAAAAGTCCAAAAAGTTTTGGACAAAGAGATCGGATTATATTCTCATAAAAAATAACGATGTATTCAAAATGCCAACGTTTCTTCAAATTCAAATCGGAGACAAAAGAACATCGTGAAAGATTAAAGTCACAACTTGGCAAACACGGTGTTTTAACTGGAGTGAATACGACAACCTTGTGTATCTCTCTGACGCGTTTGCGGTTCACTATCTCAAAGGCCCAAACCAAAAGAAGCGACAAGTTAACAATCAAACGCAAAAATCAACTAGTCTTCAATTCACTTTTCCACAATTTATGAGTCTTTAAGTCCTCAAAACCTTTAGATCTTGCATTTATCTTTCTGTTTTAAATGAGTCAACTTTGACAAATTGCAATTCCTACTTTTTAGTTTCCATATAAAGTGGCTTATGACAAAAAGATCCGATCTCGGTGACGAACAAATCTTATGTTAAAAAAGTAAACTTACTTGAGGTTATCTTGAACGCTGTTGTGCTTGAACTGCTCAGAGATCGACGCGTAATCGAGCTCCGTTGCCTTTTTATTTCTCTTCGAAATAAAGGCCTCAACAAGATAAGCTGGGGCAGCAGTGGCACATGTCGCTTGATTACCTAAAATTGTACAATCATATGTTTTGTGCAAGTTCACTTACTTTGATCGATTGTGCGCTTCACAAAGTAGTCTTTCTTGCTCCAGTCGAGCTCCTTGATTACTTTGTAAGCGTTAGAGCTTGATGACATCTACGATCAATGTTGTTATTAATCCGTAATCAGGTTCTAGACACGACAGAGTTCGCGTGTAAAAAGTTCGCGTAGACAATGAAAATGAAAATGAGCGAATAAGCACGTTGATTCAGATCATTGCTATCAATTAAACGGATGAACAGTTTCCATCAAAATTCGCATTCAAATTTTAAAAGTCAATCGATTCTTTCCAATTTTATCATCAACAGTATGAGTCAATTTTGAATCAACTTTTGTACGCAATTACCGGAAACTGTTCAACAACCGAATGTTAAAGTTCGCTCGCAAATCGACAAAGAACTTTGGAAATTGCCGAAGTACCGGTGCTGTTAATAGATTTCAGAGATCATCATCGAATAAGACCACGTATGAGTTTGTTGTCAATGATATTTAGCAAAATGCAGTGATTTGACTTGTTTCTGATGAGAATAAAAGATAACATCACTAACTGAATTTGTCGGTCAGATTTCACAACCGTTTGTCAAGAAGCTCACAAGGAATCATCACAGTGAACAGTCGCTTTAAATTCGATCATTCAAAAGACTAGTGATGGAACAGTGTGTTTGGAATCTCAACGTTTTCGTTCAAAATTGCATATTGTTTGCGACTGAATGGAATTTGCACAACAAATGTGAGTTCGTTATATCTCAGCGACTTGCAATAAAACTTCCCAGCAAATCTCCAAATTGTCGTTCAAAAAAGACAAGTCTTTGATCTTGCCTTAAGAAGCGGCGCCAATACACAAACGATTGAACGACGCAAGTTCTCACTCGTCCGTCTAGGACCATGTATTTTAGTTGATTCTCAATTCGCAAAAAGACTTCGAACAACAACGAATGACCAAACAAAAGATCACGGAACGTCTTGAAGAGATGAAAGTGAACGAAAATGGAGAATAAACAAAAGACTCAAAATCGGACGCCGTCAATCGGTAGCCCAGCAAAATCAACAATTGAGGAAAAAGGAAGGGATATCACGAATTTGTTATCGGGTACCCAATAGTTTTGTCGTTCGATATGTAATAGAGATTGTTTCCGTTGAAGAAAGACAATGACCGGTGTCCTCCGAACGACGTCGCGCATATGCCATTGATTCACCAACAAGTTTTAGTTATTTCTTTTGATCAACTAACATTAGAATGTGCCCGTTTATTCCGACGATCCGCCGAGTTGATCTGAGTTACCGTACACTTCTACTTCTGATTCAAAGGGTTGCGCCGGAAGGTCTGCAGCGCAACAAAATGAACTTCAATGCAAATGTTTGGGCGTTCTAATAGAAAATCTTTCCGTTGTGTAAGACAATGAACAACGTCTGCAAGTCGTGAAACATTTTTGGTTATTATCGTTTATTTCAACTTTAATTGGCATCGTAAACGACTGCTTTTGTTCATGGCGTTGTGAAGCCAATTTCTTCCCGATGATCATCTACATCTAGTGGTTTATCAACATTGTCCACTCTCATTGCAACGTCAAGAAGGACTTCACGAATTCATTTAGTTGTGACAAAGCTTTTGATGTTCAATAACGCTTTGAACCAACTTCTCTTTTTTATTACATTCCCTGGAATAATGTCGTCGTATAACATCTCGACGTTTCTATTTCGCAAAGAAAAAACGTATTTAGCAAAAAACTAAATGAGAAAAGAAAAATATTGACTACTTTAAGCATGATACTCTTCCAGAGCCGCAATCTTACTTTTAACTTTTCCGACAAGTTTGTCCGGAGAGTATTCGGTATCATCACAATGGCGACGTGAAACGTCAGACATGCATTTTAACTACAAATGTGTTGAACCATCTAAGTCGCCCATAAACATGCCGTTTCATCAACGGCAACATGAATTGCACATTTGTTGCAACTTCCTGCACTATGAAACATACTTGGCCCAATGCAACGTCCTTTTCCACTGGGGAAAATGGACTGATAAACAACAAATTTATTCAAAACGATTAATCAATTCTACAGGGTGGGGCAAAATGAACTCCCACTTTTTACCGAAAAAAATTTTTTGAAATGAAAAATTGGAAAAATCGGTTAGTTTTGTTGTTTTCGTTATGGGTTACAGTAATCAAGAAAAAGCGAAATTTGTTGCTGTGTTCATTGAGGAGGCGTACTGTTACGTCAAGTTTGGCAAACGAATTCGTCGTGATGCCGGTGATGATGATGCTCGTATCGCCGATCGCAAAACCCCCAAAAAATGGGTGGACGACTTCTTCGCCACTGGTTCAGTGCGCGGCGAGCGCGGTATGCACAATTCCAAGTGAGTTCGAGTTTTGCTTTGTTTTTCATTGCTCTTTAGGCGAGTTCGAACCGCAGAAGCAATTGACGATGTTCGAGAAGCGTTCGAGGCCAACCCACATCTTTCAACAAGGCGCAATCCGTTCGTTATTGGACCCGGTGATGATGGAGAAGACGAGCCTACCACTCAGATGTCATGAAGAACACTCCGGCGTATCCTCAAAGAAGACCTGGAAATGCGTCCCTACCATCTTCAAATGGCACACGCTCTCGACGCTCCGGATCACAACACGCGAATGGATTTTGCCCGAGACGAGTTGATGCGTCTGGCGGCTGATCCTGGTCGGTTGAATAGCTTGTTATTCACCGATGAAGCCCACTTTCATCTGGATGGGTGTGTGAATCGGCAGGATTGGATCATGTGGGCAGATTCCAACCCGCATTGGTTCGATACCCGGCATCTTCCCTCCCCGAAAGTGACGGTGTGGATGGGCGTTGGCATTGAAGGCGTGATTGGCCCAATTTTTTGGGAACCATCAGCCGGTCAACGGGGAATCAACTCCCAGTGGTTAGAACAAACCCTGGTGAACGAGGTCCTGCCAACCCTTAAGGGTTGGCCCAATTTCAGCGACATCTTGTTCCAGCAAGATGGCGCCCCGTGCCATATTGGGAACAATGTCCTGACTTTGCTCAGTCGTGAATTCCCAGGCCGGTGGATTGGAAGAGGAACCCGTGCCCATCCAGCACTCGTGGCTTGGCCACCTCGATCCCCTGATCTCACAGCATGTGATTTCTGGCTTTGGAGTTACATGAAAGGCCGAATATTCAACAGTGATCAGCGTCCCAGATCGCTCAACGAGTTGAAGACGGCAATCGTGGAAGTCGCCGACCAAATAAGACGAAATCGACCAATGCGCGAACGAGTCATGGCCAGCTACCAACGGCGCCTTCAAATCTGCCTCGATCGACAAGGGGGACAAGTGGAAATCCGGTGAAATTATTACGGTTAATAAATTGTGATCTCGAAATGAAAACAGACCGATTTTTTATTTCAAAAAAATTTTTCGGAAAAAAAGTGGGAGTTCATTTTGCCCCAGCCTGTAATTTAATTCTATTTATTCTTTTGATCGCCGATAAAAACAACAATAATGACTGAGGCGTCCGCTAAGACGCGGTTGGAGCAAAAAAGTTGAAGGAGGCGGAGAGAGGTGCGAGAGAAAGCTGACCGCCGCGGCAAACGGTCGGAATGATCTTCGCGTTCGCGACAGCAACCATCAACACAACGCGCATCACATTGCTTGCATTCGCAACCATCTTTGTAAAAGCCGTTTATGCAATGTTGATCCACGTTAGCAATTCACAGGAACAAGTTCGATTGGTCAACAGTCAACGAATTTTCAGTCTACACTGGTGGACAAAAGTTTTCACCACCCACTTTTCTCGGAGATTACTGATCCAATTCGGCTCAAATTTTTACCCTGGTTTTATTAGATCGTTAACCTTTAATTAACAAAAAAAAACAACTGGTCTTGCGAAGTCCAACCGAAGCTGCAATCAAAAATCGATTTTGAGGCGGTCAAAAGTATTCACCACTCACTTTCAACACCGAATTTCTCCTCCTTTTGCGGCCTTTAGTTTGACCAAACGATTAGCAATTGATGAGTAGAGTTCCTTGATTGTGTCCGCCGAAAATCGGCTTGCACATTCGACGATCTTTTCAGTCAACGCGATTGAATTCGTGAACTGTCCATCGGCGTAGACAAGGTCTGATAGCAGATGCCACACATTTTCGATGGTCGACAAATCGGGTGAACATGCAGGCCACTCGACGGTAGAGACTTTCTGACGCTTCAAAAAGTCCATTAAGATCTTCGCTTTGTGGATGCTGCAGTTGTCTTGTTGCCACGTCCACGGACGTCCTCCCATTTGGCGATTGCACCACGGGATGTAGACGTCTTTCAAATCCTTCACATACTGCGCAGACTTGTAAGTACCGTCTATAATCTAAAAATCATAGCCAAAAGTAAGCAATTTGGTTTTGAGATTGGTTGACAAACCTTAATCAAAAATTCGCCATTCGCACAGATCGCGCCGAACACCATGACACTTCCACCTCCTTGTTGCCGTTTAATCCGCTGCAGACGAGTGTTCCCAACGCCCCAGGAACCCATACTGTCAGGACTATCGTATGAAAAACTTTTTTCGTCAGTGAAAATCCACGATTCGAAATCAGTGTTCAGCTCGAGGTGGCGAATCGCAAATTTGAGACGTGCAAGCTTGTGAGAAGGTTTCAGCTGTAGAACTTTCTTAGTCAATTGGTAAGAGGCCCCACTGCTTTTTAACGTCCGACGAGTTGTACGGCAAGAAGCTGGTATTTGAAACGTTTTTTGGATAATCGTAGACTTGACCCTTTGACCGCGACGAACAAGAGATGTGATGTGCCTTTTCATTTGGCGAACACTTCGGTCAGAAATCAGTTGAGGACCTCCCATTTTCTTCGGTTTGAACGTTTCGTACAACTTTCCGCACCGTCAAACGGTCCATTCCCATCTCACGAGCAATCGCACTAATGTTATTGTCCCTCTCAAACAGTCGCAATATTTGAGCTCGTTGTTGCTCGGTGATCATTCTTAAAGACTGTAAACATATTAGAGTAACTGATACTGTTGAAAAAACAACTAACCTAAAGAAGAAACGAGAGAACCCGTCAAAAACCGCGCACTGGCGAAAACTTTTGGCCGGTCGAAAACATTCATTCTTGTATTTTTTAAATTGTTTCTGCCTGTTAGTTATTGATTTTGGGGGTATGATATGTACTGTATCTTGTTCATAATTGGTGAAAATTTGAGCCGAATTGGATCAGTAATCTCCGAGAAAAGTGGGTGGTGAAAACTTTTGTCCACCAATGTAGTTCAAGGTTCTGTGTCGCTAAACTATCGGATTTAAAGGTCTACTCGAAAGTCCTGTGATCAAAAGTAATCTGAGCTTTTGAGTGGAATCAATCGAAGGTTTAGTTTTGGATTGATCAAAGCTTGTAGAACCGTGAGTAGATATCTGCGAGTTTTACAGAACATGTAGGTTATAAACAAATTGGAGAATCTTAATTGATGTGTTGTTGAAGAGTTGGGCGCGGACTTTACCGTCTTTCGTCTTCTTGAGCGCGTCGTCGATTTCCTTGAATGCGAACCATGCGGCCGATCGTCGTCTCCGGATTTCTCCATCGACTTTGTGGTTTGGAGTAATTTCCTGGCCGAGGTAAACGTATTCATTCACGTAGTCGATGGGTTCGAGGAGGGAGGCGTCAATTAGAAAAAAGGAGTTAGTAAAAAGACCGTTGTTGTTCGTGATACTCTCCCTTAAATTCTTTGATGGCGGCTTGAAGATCGATGGAGAAATCCAATAACGATGATGATCTCGAATTCAAAACCGTGTTTCGGACTTCGCCTACTGGTTGCCGATTCATGCGATATGGGGCGTATGAATCTCGCCCCACGACTCGTCCAGCATCGCCGCGCACCAATGGTGAGACTTTTGTGCAACGTCTTAAACCATATCTCCGCGATTCTTCTGGCTGTTCTTTCTGAAATGTCAAGTTGTGTTTTCTAGCGAAAGTTAATTGCTTACTTGATGTTTGTTGAGTCCTTCGATAGTTCCGCACGGCACTCTTTGTGTTTTTGGCTTTCTGATTTTCCCGGTCGGCCTGCGGATGACCGGCCGTCCGATCTTTGTCTCTCTCTCTCCCTGCTCTGGACGACTTGTGATCTATTGTAATTGCACCCAATAAACCTCTCTAGTAACTTGGTCAGGACACTACTCGGGCAAAACAATGTTCACCATCTCTTTCAACGGTGGGTCGATTTGACGAGCACGTATCCTTGTCTTTAATCGATGGGCTGATGATGCCGTTTTTGATCGGTGTCGCGTCGGTTAAAGGCATGGTAATGTTGCTAAAATAAAAATTCATGTAATGCGACAATTAAGGGTCGACAACAAAACAATAATCTCACGCTGATATTAAGTTCAAGGCATTGCAAGACGCGGTGGGGTCTCAATGTCCAATCATGAAACCGGGACTCAAGAACAGGATGCGTCTGAAGAGTTCACCTCGACTTATAAGGACCTCCGTTTGCTCCACCTATTGATACAAAGTTAGCTCGTAGTAATGAAAAGGCATTGCGTTGTCAAAATCTTTTGTTCTTATCCATGCAATTCATGGACAATGGTGCGGCCTTGATTCGGTAATGCATAAGTTGGTGGCGAGAATGACCTGCAGTCTTATTACCCGACTGGTCATCGGAAATCTGTGTTCAGTGACACCGACGAGATCAAAAAGTGCCGAACTAAGATCAATTCTGCGTTCAAAGTACAAAGCAGTTGTTCTGATTTTGCATTCAATTGTTCTCATTATTAAAAAGTGAATGAAATATGAATTAATTGGCGTAAAGCATCCAAGAATTCGAATGTTTTATTCGAGTTACGATTAGTTTGTGCATTGAAACGTTTGGATAGCTTGGATTTTCTTTCATTTGTTGTAGTGCAAATAAAGTTCCAAGTTTAATGAGATGCAGCAACTTGGCAATTCAGTTATCAGCCAACAGGTCAAATGCTCTTGATCAAAGTTGACCCCAGAGATCTCAATTGGTCTCCCATTTCTTTGGCTTTCGTACAACCAAGAATAAACGCGAACGATCATAAATGTAATGTAGACAGTAAGGAGACATGTGGTTGAGTACCAATCAACCGCTCATTATCAGTTGCTATTTGACCTCCAATCTACTCTAGTCCAATGTGTTCGTCCATATCTCGTTGAATGCACGCCATCCCGTCCGATCTGGCAAGTTAAGCAACGATGAGCTTGATTAGTACATGGATCGGAGACGTCCTTGGAATCTCAAGTGACGAACGCTTTTTGCCACGTTTGAAATTGTTCAAGGAAAATCTGAGTTCATTCATTTTGTGTTAAATAACCGGCAATAAAAGCTGTTTCCGAAAACACAATTACTGGAGCGTTTAAAACCTTCTTGTTCTTTTCGACAGTCCGTCAAAAACACCGAAATATTGATATCAAGAAACTGCGACGAAAAGTTCTGTTCAAGTCGACTATCAACGTACGAATAAAAGCCAACAGTAGTCATAAAGTAGTGAACAACAGTTTTACTTCCTAACGTACAATCAAGCCAATCATCATGGTTTTCGGATATATATTTGGACATCTTGAGCGTTCATGTTGACGAGACACCCCCAATTACTCAAGGATCAGGACGCTGAAAAAATCGATTAGTTCACCAGACAAGTTAAATGCCCTAATCGTATTTGCAACAATTAGACGTCTTAGGTAACAAATAAAATCTAGCCCTCTTGACCAAAAAGCTTACCTTGCATTTTTTGCCATCGTCACTTCTTTAATGTGACATGCAACAGTAACCTTAGGTTTCATGTCTATGGTGTTGGACGTGTTGCTTATTTGACTCTTGCTCGTACAAGTAGCCCCAGTCAATGCTTCAGGCTTGCGACTTTCTTTGCTTCTTATTCCTTTGCTTTGGCACATTTCTTAATCCAAACCAACGTTTGATCACCGACGCTCTGATCGCAGCCACCACAGTCCCAACGACACTGAAGGACATGGATTTAGACAACAGCACCGCTCTCCAACGACGAGATCCAGATTCAGTCTTGGTTGTTCCTTTAACGAATAATCCATCAAGACTCACGTTCTGAAAACCAAGAGAACAGTTAACAGCAGAGATTTGGTAAACGAACCGTGCTACTATCGTCAAATCCCGTTCTCTGTTTTAAGTTTTTATCCCGATTTTAACCTTGATTTGATATCCTTTTCCAGTGCGTTCAAAAGTCGAATTACAGCTGGTAAACAGACGAGCATTGAGACCCCTGATATCACATCCAGCGATTTGAAAACGATCGACCGAAGAAGTGAACGAGTGCACATAGTCAACATTGATAGAGCAACCATCGATAGAAAATTCAGTCCTAGAAACACATCTGTATTATAAGAACAAGTTAGTCGTTTACCTTTGAACTGATGAGATTTTCGTGAGCAGAAGACGTAATCACCAACTTCCTTTGTTTTGTCTACATCGAGAAGGTTTCTGTATCACCACAAGAGCCCTTGTACTCCCTGCAAAGACTCGAATAAGGAGTTTAGTCAGTTCAAGAACTTACACAGTGGTTCCATCGGCACTAAAACCAAAGCATAGAAACCATTAAATTGAAGAGCAACAATAGTTCCAGACGCTGTCGCCGAAGATACCACACGAATCCATAAACATAATGAGCGAAAAGCGATTCTGAATCGTAGAGTAAGAAGAACAATAAATTTAGAGACAGCCGATTCACCCAACTCATTTGGAAAATGAGAGCAAAAAAAAGGCGACTGGACAGGACGAGAAGAATCGAGAAGACTGACGACTCCAACGATTTTGTTTGCGAAATCGACGTGTGAATATGCAAATTGATCAGAAATTAGCATTTGAACCACTAATTATGCAAAATTTCTAACTGTATTAGCAATCTCGTTTCGTATCTGTGGATTGGTATTCGACTACCCATCGTATCTGTAGAAGCTCTAAAGCTCGATGCAGGCATTTGACCAACTTCCGAAATACCGCGCTTCCAATCATTCAATTGTTAGTGTCCGCCGGTTTTCCACAGTTGTGGTCACAATCTAAACTTCTGATTCTATGACAGAGAAATGTCAACTCGTTTGTAGTTGAAATCATATTCGATAATTTCACTGTTTAGTGTTTTCGAGAACTTGCATTGACTATAGCTCGGGAACCAGTGACTCTAAAAGCGTGTGATTAACAGGACAAAAACAACCACTCATGAACTCTAAACCCTGTGAATATCGGTGTATTCCAATCAGCCAACAAGCTAAAATACACAACACCCCCCATTCCCTTTTATGACATGTCCATCGCGCAAATCGATGTAGCTTAGAGATTCTGGCAACAGTCATTGTTTATATTGTGTTAGTAGAAAGCTTGAAAGTCTGGCTATTGATTGTGCGTAAACTTGTAGACACCGGATAACTGAGAGAAAAATGAGAGGTCTTCAAAACCAAACAATCTGTCGAAAATCGTCCAAAATTGCAAAAGTTTGTGCAGCTCTTACCATGGATGATGGTGAGTCCTTATTTGGCACACTTGTTATAGAGCTTAGAAGATTACGATCATCAAAGTTTGGAGAAGTGAAATAGCTCGATAGCTAAATTGCAAACATAAATATACTCAGAAATCGCTTAAATTTGATGACTTGGTTTTATCTAGAAAAATTGATCTTCTTTGTTGTAATTTTAACAAATAACTAAATATACTATAAGTATCAATTGGTGTAAATTTGGAGTTGATGGACGCATTGGTTTTGGAAATCGAACTGAAAATTTGCCGACCAATCAAACTCCACTACTACTTGTCGTTTTACGAGAACAACGAAATAGTTGGAAGTGTTATAGAACGTATGGTCGATAGCCGGAGTCCAAATAAGTATAAAAGAACCAAATAAACTGAAGGATTATCCAATAAAATTCGAATTGGCCAACAATCTACGGTCCAAGTTCACATAAGAATATGACCTGAGGCCAACAGGTCAGTGATTGTTGACGTCTTGGTAGAGGTGATTGCGTTCTAAAGGACGCTGCCAATCTCGTTCAAATTCAAAATCACCTCGAGGAAAGCCTGGAAGCGAGAAAACAATCTGATTGGAACGCCGATCAATTACTAAAATTGTTCTCTTTTGTCTACCGAAAGATGTCAACCGCCTTCTCAGTTCCTATCACTGGTACCCATTGCATATTTGACTGCGGGTGCCGCCTTTTGCAGCTTCCATGGTCTCATTCGAGTAGCATATAAACCCTGGAATGAGTCCAAACAGTCACTCCATCGTCTCATTCCTTTCCTAGTCATTCCTTCTCTACTCATTCCTCTGCTCTTCTCTCCGCTGGTCGATCAACGCACTATTATCATACACTGTTCACGTTTCAACTAGTGTAGGATAACAGTGCGTTGGATGACCAAGCGGAGGAATCGAAGAGCAGACTCCTAGTCCAACTACTCGAATCCTTTGACCGTTTCGTTTCCGTCCTCACTTTACTTTTCAGTTTGTGCGAGTTTCCGTGGGGTGTGAGCGGGAATGGAATAACGATTATTTTGATGCCAATCTGCTTTGTTTTTGAACTCTGCAAAGACTAGTTGGTACGAAGATTAGACGAATCAAACGAACGTACACGCAAAGGCCTTCGAAATGTATCAATCAGAAAGTAGGACCACCTCCTTCGTCTGAATGATCTGTTTGTTAACTCACTTCAATTTCAGCTGTCGCACTCGTCGACAGATTACTTTCTGTGTCGTTTGTTGGAACCGCTTTTGCCGTCCTTACCTTTAATCGCGAACTATGAGACAGGAGATCTTCGATTGATTGAATTGTTGGCTGTGAATAAGCTCTTGATGACTGTGAGCTGCTGGTGACTGCAGGACAGAAAACTGCTCATGATTTGGAGAGTTCGACATCCACTTCTCAGTGAGTCGAAATCAATTGGTTTCAGATCCTGTGCCACTTAACTATCGGATTTATAGGTCTACTCGAAAGTCCTGTGATCAAAGGTAATCTGCGATCTCCTAACTAATCGGCAATGATGATGGGGAGAAAGTGGAGTTGACGATTGGAAGCAAAGTGTTAAACTTATAGATTGGAGTATGGAGAGTACGTATTTGACATTTGTTTTGCAAGATACGAACTTTTACTGAGTAAATTTTTGACTTGAAATTAACACTGAAATCGGTTTTTCTGATCAAACCATATTAAAAGTTGAGCCGATTGCCTCGAAAGAACATAGGGTTGTGCGCATCAGTGGGGCTCATCGACATGCAATATATGACAGCATATAAAATAATTACAATGGACTTATTAACTTTGGTAGAAATCTTTCCTACATTTTTGCTCCAAGTGCGGATTTACATATTTTGGTCGTTACGATGTTTCTCTAATATGTATATTAGCAATTTAGAAAACTCAACTAATGAGCGTTACAACGGTATATAATACATGGTTCCAAAATAGCTAGTCGCAGAGATACGATCGATGTAATGTGGACAAGAACCTTTTCAGTGAACCGGACAAACTCTCCAATTTAGTTTGGCTTCGACTGAAACCCATCTTCGACGCCCGGCCTGATGCCTACAATTCTATTCTAAGGCAGTTACTCAAGAATCTTAAGCAAAAATGTCCCCTCAATTCTAACTGATGTTTGTTTCTGTTATATCGTTTTTTGTTGTAAACTTTTATTTTGCCGAGTAGAAAATAAAATGTCTTTGACTTGATAGTCATCACTTTGCATTCGACGTTAGTTTGAACCGTTGTCTAAGATGACAACAGCTTGGGTTTGATGACTTATTCTTTATTTGATTATTGAATTTTACGATCAAATTAACTCCTTATGAACCAGAATATCCACCAAAATTAAACAGACGGCGGCAAGAAGGTTGAACCCTCAATACTTCGACAATCTCTCCGGTATTCCTTTCGACTGTTGATAAAACACTTAAACGTACCGTTAGCTTCGTTCTCAACTGTTTAAAAAAACTCTTGCCGATTCTCGACCATTACTTCCGCCTTCCATTTGGCTGAGGATCAATTGGCCAAAAATTGTGAAGTCGCGTTTCGGTTACTTTTATTTCGACTTGAACTCACAATTTACAGACTCGAAGGCCATTACCTTTCAACCAACTTCTGTGAGCAATGACCGTTGTTCTTTTGTCAACAAACCGTTTTCCATGTGAGTACAATTGCCACATTCACTGCCCTCCTGTTGAGCAATCAACTGCAACAAAATTTTCGTCCTTCATTCAAGCACATATCAGCGGTCGATTGGGTCGAGGAAACAGGACGAGAGATCGACCAGTTTTTAGCTCGAATCCAACGACACTGACAGTTCTCGTTTATATTGCTGCAATCAAGAGGTCATGCTGTTTTCCCAAGATTTGCTTGTGGAGGTGGGTGGCTTGGTTTCAACAACAGCGACGAGTTTTGGTCAGCTTCCCATGCGAATACCAAAATCGTGAGTTCTCTTTCGACGACTTTGTTTCCAATCAAATTCATGATCGTATGGTTATTTTCGACATCACGTGCCGTTGAAGCTGACGAATTCGAAAAGCGCTAAGAACGTTGCGATAAAAGAAAAACCGTAAGCAATGCATCAACATCGTTAACACAAATCTCATAGAAACGTTGCGCTCACGCGCCGATGCCTCGTTGTTACGTTCGTTAACACCAACGAGTCTAAGGACAAACGTGCGCCTCTTAGTCGATATTTATTGTTGGGTTTAGACTTACAGAAACACTTAATGCTGATTCGAGAGTTTATGATGGGGACGAAATACAGGGTGGTTAAAAATGAACTCCCACTTTTTTCCCGAAAAAAAAATTTTTGAAATGAAAAATCGGTCTGTTTTCATTTCGAGATCACAATTTATTAACAGTAATGAGTTCATCGGATTTCCACTTGTCCCCCTTGTCGATCGAGGCAGATTTGAAGGCGCCGTTGGTAGCTGGCCATGACTCGTTCGCGCATTGGTCGATCTTGTCTTAATTGGTCGGTGACTTCAACAATTGCCGTCCTCAACTCGTCGAGCGTTCTGGGACGCTGGTCCGTGTTGAATATTCGGCCTTTCATGTAACCCCAAAGCCAGAAATCACATGGTGTGAGATCTGGAGATCGAGGTGGCCAAGCCGCGGGTGATGGATGGGCACGGGTTCCTCTTCCAATCCACCGCCCCGGGAATTCACGATCGAGCAAAGTCAGAACGTTGTTCCCAATATGACACGGGGCGCCATCTTGTTGGAACAAGATGTTGTGGAAATTGGGCCAACCCCTAAGGGTTAACAGGATCTCGTTAACCAGGGTTTGTTCCAACCACTGGGAGTTGATTCCCCGTTGACCGGCTGATGGTTCCCAAAAAATTGGGCCAATCACGCCTTCAATGCCAACGCCCATCCACACCGTCACTTTCGGGGAGGGAAAACGACAGGTATCAAACCAATGCGGGTTGGAATCTGCCCACATGATCCAATCGTGCCGATTCACACCCCCATCCAAATGAAAGTGGGCTTCATCGGTGAATAACAAGTTATTCAACCGATCCGGATCAGCCGCCAGACGCATCAACTCGTCTCGGGCAAAATTCATTCGCGTGGCGGGATCTGGAGCGTCGAGAGCGTGTGCCATCTGAAGATGGTAGGGACGCATCTTCAGGTCTTCTTTGAGGATAAGCTGGAGTGTGCTTCGTGACATCTGAGTGGTTGGCTCGTCTTCTCCATCACCACTGGGTCCAATAACGAACGGATTGCGCCTCGTTGAAAGATGAGGGTTGGCCGCGAACGCTTCTCGAACATCTTCAATTGCTTCTGCGTTTCGAACACGCCTAAAGGGCAATGAAAAAAAGCAAAACTCGAACTCACTTGGACTTGTGCATACCGCGCTCGCCGTGCACTGAACCAGTGGCGAAGAAGTCGTCCACCCATTTTTTGGTGGGTTTGCGATCGGGGATACGAGCATCATCATCTCCGGCATCACGACGAATTCGTTTGACAAACTTGACGTAACAGTACGCCTCCTCAATGAACACACCAACAAACTTCGCTTTTTCTTGAGCACTGTAGCCCATAACGATTTAACAAAACTAACCGATTTTTCCAATTTTTCATTTCAAAAATTTTTTCGGGAAAAAAGTGGGAGTTCATTTTTAACCACCCTGTAGTTCTAGAAAGCCCCATATTCAAAGTTTGTTCAATTTGTATAAGTTAGTTAATAAATTGAGCTCCACAGAAACCCTCTCTTGGAGTTGAGTGTTCAAACAATAAGATACATTCCAGAGCGTTCCACAACTACGGTTTGTCCTGATTTGTATCAGTTATTGTTTGATTATTTCAGGCCCCCGGAGTCACTCACTGGTGATTTGAAATTTTTCTATCAGAAACAAACTATCCTCGAAGGATATCGCATTTTCTGTTTTACCTTAGGTTTGTTTTGAGTTGTACTATTCATTAATTGGTGATTGAGACGCCGCGAAACAATGATCTGTGATGTGAGTGTTTTGTTCAGAAAGAAAACACCTCGCGGTCCTCGTAGCTGGAGGTCAGGCTTGGGTGCCACCAACCCGTATTTAATCGTCGTAGATCTCCCAGACACCATCATTTGTAGCTGAGTGATCCTCGAAGAGTACGCTATTCGAGGTAAGTTTCGATTTCTGTTCTTTTTCTTAACATATTCGAGTTTTCAGGATCACTCAGCTCCTCGTCCTTTGTTTGTTCAAAACAAACAAGGGAAATTTACAATTCATAGCCCCTGTTGTGTTTGTGTGTGTGTGTGTGTGTACACACAAGATAAGTTTATTCAATTTGTATCAATCAGTAACTGACTTATTTTAGACGCCCTCGAATCACTCTCAGCAGTGATTCGAGGGTTTACAAGACAAATGTGAATACAGTACTGGACAAAAGTTGGGAAGAAACTTGGTTTATTGCGTTTTTTGCGTGCTTAGTAATGATAGCGTGGTTTTTTCAGCCTTTTGGTTTTGTCGTTGAATATTCTTTCATTTTAGACGCTTTCGGACGACAAGAAAGAAACAGTTAAGATACTGTACGCAATTTTACGAAGTATTAAAGGAATGGCGACGAAATGTACAGGGTGTCCCAGCCGAAAGTGACGATTTGAAACTCTCCGCACAATTCGAGTTCTTCACCGATTTTCATGCGGTTTTTTGATTACGGTAGATAAAACTGGGAATTTTTGTTCTGCGTCTCAAGATTTCCGGATTTTGATTCAGAATCATACGAAATGTGCATTTTGGCGAAGTGATCGGTTTTCACCGGTAAAAATTGCGTGCAAAATGAGCTGTGTGTGGTCTTCTTCATTTTGTAACCGTAACAAAAATGAGTTGGTCGCCCGAAGAAAAAACCTTCTGCGTAATCGAATACGCGAAATCAAGGAGCCCGATTGCCGTTCAACGTGCCTTTCGTCGCCACTTCAATCTCCGTCCACGCGCAGCCGTTCCAAGCACAACAAATTTCTCGATTTGGTTGGACAAGTTCTTGGAGCGAGGGGATGTCCACAGGCGACATGGAGTGGAGGAAAGGTTGGGAAATGGTCTTCGAGTTTCCATTTGTTCTTGTTAAGGACCGCGAGAACCCCGGAGATGATGGCGGAAATTTTCCGTTTGATTCGGGACGATCCCAATCAATCAGTCCGAGCACTCGCAAGCCTTGAAGGAATGCCGTCGAAATCGACAGTCCATTGCATTTTGAAGGCAAGACCTCATTCTTTTTTTGTTATACCGCAAACTTCAGAGTGAAAGCTTCCACCCGTACAAGTTACGGTTGTTGCAAGAACTGAAGCCGGAGAACTGGGCGACTCGTCTCGCCTTCGCCCATTCTCAACTCGAACTTCTGCGCGAGTCGCCCGGTTTTCTGGCTCAGTTGATGTTTTCGGACGAAGCGCACTTTGCGATCCATGGCTCGGTGAATCGGCACAATTTTCGATACTGGAGCGATTCAACCCCCTCCTGGCAAGTGAAAAAGAAAAAAAGATCACAAAACGAATCCAGGTATCGAGAAGCGCCGTTACACTACTCCCGCTTAACAGCTTGGGCGGCTATTGGGAAGTTCGGTCTCATTGGACCGTTCTTCACACGGAGCATTGTTAACGATGACTCCTACCTGGAGCTGCTGGAAACAGAGTTCTGGCCGGCGGTGCAGGAGTGGGGACTGGAAGACATCATGGTCTTCATGCAGGATGGCGCACCTCCCCACTTCACACTTCGAGTTCGCGAGTGGCTCAACACCCACTTCAACGGTCGATGGATGGGTCGTGGAGGGGGCAATCTTGTTGCTCCCTATCCGTGGCCGCCGTACAGCCCGGACCTGACACCCTGCGATTTTTTCCTGTGGGGTTAAGTCAAGGAACGGGTGTACCGAACGCAACCGGAGAGCTTGGACGACCTTCAAGCTCGAATTGTCGTGGAGTTCGCCAATCTCTCGCAAGACTTTATCGACCGTGCCATCGACGACTACGCCAGACGACTCCAAAAGGTCATCGACAAAGAAGGCAGAAGTGTGGAACTTTGATTGTTGGATAAACTTTGGAAAAAAAGTCAAAGACCTTTCCTGACGAAGGAAACGGAAAGACCACACACAGCTCATTTGCACGCGAATTTTTCGATCGAAAACCAAACATTTCGCCAAAATGCAGATTCCCTCATTGCCATACGAAATTCTGGAAATCTTGAGACGCAGAACAAAAATTCCCAGTTTTATCTACCGTAATCAAAAAACCGCATGAAAATCGGTGAAGAACTCGAATTGTGCGGAGAGTTTCAAATCCACGTTTCTCGGCGATCTTCAACGAGCTCTCGATGGTCGCCGTTTTGCTCACGACATTGTCCTGGGAGGTTGGAACGCAATTATTGGCCCATCACTCCCCGGCGATACGTGCTGTGGACCATTTGCCTTTGGACGACGAAATCTCCCCGGAGACATGGTAGTCAATTTCTGTGAAGCCAACGGTCTCAAAATCGCCAATGGTTTCTTCCGAAAACGACGAGCACGGAAATGGACATGGATGGCACCTAACCGGAAATCCGCACACGAAATCGACTTGGTCGTCGTCAAGAACCGCTCAACTCTCTCTGACGTCTCGGCTCTTAGCCGAAACAACGCGAGCAGCGACCACCGGGTTATACGATCAATCGTTCGCACACCGACCAAATGCGTATGGCGCAACGCACGACCTCGCCAACTCCCGCCGTCGTTCGATCGACTTCAACTCCAGGTTGGAATCAGAACCCTAGTCACTTCTCTCGCTTCAGATCCGACCTACGACCAACTGATCCATTCGATGAGAGAAGCGATGGCCAAAGCCGAACAACGACCAACACCGGTACCCCGAATCTCCGCCGTTACTCGCTCACTGCTAGAAGCACGACGAAACGCGAAGTTCGGAACAAACGTTGGACAGCTGCAGAGCGTCGCCTACAATGTCCTCTGCAAAGCCGCCCGAGTCTCCATCACCGAAGACCTGCGACGCCACCAAATCGCTGTCCTCGAAAGAGCGCTCAACGTCAACCGACTTAAACGCGGAAGACTGGAGCTTGCATACAAGCGGCGCCAAATCTCCCAAGTGCGGAAATCGGACGGCTCGATCTCCGCGTCAACAGCGAAAACAGTCCAAGCGGTGGCCGACTTCTACAACCAGCTCTACGCATCACCAAACGGTCCGTTTGTTAACACAGCAAGTGGAACCCTTGAGCGACCGATCACCGCCGAAGACCTCCGAAAAGCAGCCGCCAGAATTCGAGGCAACACGAGTCCTGGAGCCGATGGTATCCCATCAATCGTGGCGAAGCACGGCATCCCCATGATCGCCGACACGTTGGCCGCTTTACTCAACGAGATGTTCAAAGCTGACTGCTTTCCCGCCGACTTTGCGCTCTCAACGACCATTCTTCTCCACAAAAAAGGTGATGCATTTGATCTAGACAACTACCGACCAATATCACTACTGTCCACGATTTTTAAGGTCGTTACTCGAGTGATCACCGAGCGAGTTGAAACGGCCGTGACCAAACGCATTCCCAAAGAACAGGCCGGTTTCCGACGTGGCTACTCAACTGTCGACCACATCAACACGTTGAACCTGCTGGTCGAAAAGTGCCGGGAATGGAAACGGCCACTCCACATGCTTTTCGTTGACTCCCGCAAAGCATTCGACACTCTCCATCTGAAATCAATCTGGAGTGCACTGGAGCACTTCGGAGTCGACAACTGCACGATCCGAATGGTCAAGCAAATCTACGCCGCTGGACGCTCAACAATCTCAATTGGGGAGTCGATGGCACCGCTTGACGCACAAAGAGGAGTCCGACAAGGAGACTCACTATCTCCACTCCTCTTTGTAACCACACTTCAGTCGGCTCTTGACCGTGTCAACTGGAAAGCTCGTGGAGTAGCTACTGGCAGACACCGGCTCCATTATCTCGCCTATGCCGATGACATCGCGATTTTCTCGTCCAATCTGACCCAGCTCCAAACGACTGCCAACGATCTCGCTTTCGCCTGTGCAGCAGTTGGACTGGAAGTCAACGTTGCCAAGACCAAGCTCATGTCAACTCGTAATGGTCGAGACACCGACATTAGCGCCGCACTCTACCTCAACGGCAACCTCGTCGAGTGTGTCCGAGAGTTCAACTACCTGGGCCAACTGATCACGATGCCGCGGAACCACGGACGTGAGATTGGACGACGAATAGGAGCCGCCTGGGGCGCGTTTCGCAAAGCTGCCGAATTTCTCACAAGCAGACAAGTTCCGATGGCCCTCAAACGTCGCTACTTCCACCAAGTCATCATGCCCAGCCTGACGTACGGGTGTGAAACCTGGGCGCTCCGAAAAGACGCAAGACTCCGTCTCCGACGATGCCAAACGAAGATCGAGCGCCGTTTCCTGAACATCCGGCTGGGAGACAAGAAATCGCGAGATTGGATTCGCCAACAGACGAACCTCAACGACGTCATCACCACAGTTCGAAAGCGAAAATGGCGCCACGTTCGGAAAATGTTCGATCGAGCAGCAGAAAACCGATGGGACCTCCGGCTACTCAACTGGATGCCAGCACTCCGAAGACCAACTCCCGGACGACCCGCGATCCGCTACGAAGACGACTTCCGGAAAGTAGCCGCAAAAGACTGGCGAACGAAAGTGATCACTCCAAATTGGTCCTCTTCTTTGTTGTTATCCTTCGTGGCTTTGCCAATTGAATAAAGGAATAAAGTAAAGTAAAGTAAAAGTAAAGTTTCAAATCGTCACTTTCGGCTGGGACACCCTGTACATTTCGTCGCCATTCCTTTAATACTTCGTAAAATTGCGTACAGTATCTTAACTGTTTCTTTCTTGTCGTCCGAAAGCGTCTAAAATGAAAGAATATTCAACGACAAAACCAAAAGGCTGAAAAAACCACGCTATCATTACTAAGCACGCAAAAAACGCAATAAACCAAGTTTCTTCCCAACTTTTGTCCAGTACTGTATTCACATTTGTCTTGTAAACCCTCGAATCACTGCTGAGAGTGATTCGAGGGCGTCTAAAATAAGTCAGTTACTGATTGATACAAATTGAATAAACTTATCTTGTGTGTACACACACACACACACACAAACACAACAGGGGAAATGAATTGTAAATTTCCCTTGTTTGTTTTGAACAAACAAAGGACGAGGAGCTGAGTGATCCTGAAAACTCGAATATGTTAAGAAAAAGAACAGAAATCGAAACTTACCTCGAATAGCGTACTCTTCGAGGATCACTCAGCTACAAATGATGGTGTCTGGGAGATCTACGACGATTAAATACGGGTTGGTGGCACCCAAGCCTGACCTCCAGCTACGAGGACCGCGAGGTGTTTTCTTTCTGAACAAAACACTCACATCACAGATCATTGTTTCGCGGCGTCTCAATCACCAATTAATGAATAGTACAACTCAAAACAAACCTAAGGTAAAACAGAAAATGCGATATCCTTCGAGGATAGTTTGTTTCTGATAGAAAAATTTCAAATCACTAGTGAGTGACTCCGGGCATTCGTTATTCATTAGTTAATATGATACAACCACACCAACTAAAAGTTGTAAGATCTTCGAAAACGGTTGTTCTTGGTTTGAGAACTCTCAAAGCCCAAAAGAATGTTTCTGTAAGTCTAAACCCAATAATAAACATCGACCAAGAAACGAACGTTTGCCCTTACAAAAAATGCTTGTCAGCGGTAGTAGCGGTAATTTGACGTCGTTAGTATCAATCGACACGGCTCGATGAGCTGAGCATTACTGTATAAGTTATTTTTGCCCAACCGCAGAATCGGTCGTTTTATTTGGCCAAAATTCATTCCGAGTTATGACCCGCTGGTCTTCTTTTGGAAATGCGAGCAGCGGTGGCTGAGTGGATAAGAATTGATGTAAGTGAGGGAACGGTGCAGCGTAATCATGTACATTCACATTGTTTTACAGTAAAAAAGATTTTCGAAGTCTCAAATTCCTCAGAATAGATCCCCGTCACTTCGCTTATAAGTGAAGCTAGAGATTATGATTTTCGGCCTTGCATTGATATCCGATTGTCCATCGTATCTGTAGAAGCTCTAAAGCTCAATGCAGGCATTTGAACAACTTCCGAAATACCGCGCTTCCAATCATTCAATTGTTAGTGTCCGCCGCTTTTCCACAGTTGTGGTCACAATCTAAACTTCTGATTCTATGACAGAGAAATGTCAAGTCGTTTGTATTTGAAATCATATTCGATAATTTCACTGTTTAGTGTTTTCGAGAACTTGCATTGACTATAGCTCGGGAACCAGTGACCCTAGAAGCGTGTGATTAACAGGACAACAACAACTACTCATGAACTCTAAACCCTGTGAATATCGGCGTATTCCAATCAGCCAACAAGCTAAAATACACAACACCCCCCATTCCCTTTTATGACATGTCCATCGCGCAAATCGATGTAGCTTAGAGATTCTGGCAACAGTCATTGTTTATATTGTGTTAATGGAAAGCTTGAAAGTCTGGCTATTGATTGTGCGTAAACTTGTAGACACCGGATAACTGAGAGAAAAATGAGAGGTCTTCAAAACCAAACAATCTGTCGAAAATCGTCCAAAATTGCAAAAGTTTGTGCAGCTCTTCCCGTTGATGGTGGTCATCTGAAATTTGGCACACTTGTTAATGAATAAATGAAAATAATATGCTAAAGGTTTGCAGGGTAGAGGTTGACCGAGAATTGAATTATAATCGGGAACATACCCAAAAACTAAATCTCGTGAACTTGGCTATAACAACGATAGAAATCAGTATTTGTAGTCGTTTTTGTTCAAGCACCAAACCCAATTTCCTATCGTTTAAAGCAATCTTGTATGGCAATTCTAAACACATGGTAAGAAGCAATGGAAGAAACAGTTTATTTGATCAATCAAGAACTTTGGATTGTCAATTATGCCGTTGACAAAGCTTCTAATCATGTTATTGTTTACGTAGAGTTCAAAGTGGTAGTAGATTTTTGTTACTAGAACGACTACTTCGTTTTTGTCGTCGTAATCAAGTGCAACATTTGTGCATGTCGATCAGCTCCTTTCTTCAGGTCTTCGTAGATCGTTGGCCTACCACAGACTCAACTCGATCGAAAACAATCAAATTGAAATTACTAAACGATTCATTATCTTCAATTTAATTTCTCCGACACTTAAACGTCGATTGTTGAACAAACTCGTAAAATGAATCAAACAAGCAAAAGACAAGATTACTTGAGTAAAATAAAGTTGTTATTCCAATTGATAGTTATTTTAAAGCGCATGAGCCGTTTGAAGCCATTTTCAACCTATTTTTTCATTTAGCAAGACTCGTGAGTATGTAGTTGCACAACAGTTCCAAGGTATTTCAGATTTCAAATACACAAAGGATCAACAACGAAGCTCTGCCTAAACACAAAAATGAATAAATGAATTGCACAATGGAAATGACCAGCAACTAGTTTGTATTCGATTACATGCGATTGCACCAACTGAAAGCGACCATTTTCCAAACAACTTCAAAAAACCATAGTTCTTTCGCAGCGATATTCTTACCTCAACGTATCTAACGAGCAAACCAAAAGTCGAAAACAACCGCAAAGATCCTAATCCAACTTTCTCGACGATAGACCATAGAGAAGTTGATCATACTCTTCAGTGAATTGTCGGCTCTGCGAACAATCTCTGTTTGGAATTCAATAGCACACTCATTGGTTTCAATTTGAGTTTCACAACAAATTTTGGTGTTAAAGTTGTTCTTGACAACGAGCATAATCTACAATAATGTTTTGTTTCACAAAAGTATGAAAATTCTCGTCTACTCATTCATTCCGACACTTCAAATTACAAATTAACTTAAGGTTAGTCGTGTTTTGACCGTCAATCAACGTTAGAAAAGCACAAGTAGTATGGATTGTAAAAAAGTTGAGAATTGATCGAGAGATGATTCAAGGAAGCTAATCCCACGCGATTTCATCTGATGATTAAGAATGTCGAGAAATGAGTTGTTTCTCGAGTGACATTCAATTTGATATTGATAGCAGTAACTCTTATCTTTTCATTTCCAAGTCATCTTGCTATTTTATTCAGATTAAATGTTTTACATAAACTTTGAATTGGTTTAACGTCCAAATACCCATAAGTGTCTAGTCTTTCTATTCTTCGTGATGGAAGACGTGAAAAATGCTCTCGACCTTCTCTTCCCTTCTCACATCGCAACAACCTCTTTTTGCGTGTCTCGGATCCTGAATCTTCAGAGCAATAAATACATTTTCATGAAACCCACATCTGAAGCAATCTAGCGGACTCGACGGTCACAAATAAATGCGACAAGATGATCAAACAGATCCAATGAATTGAGAGGGTTTTTATCGTTCGACTCGGAGTATCACAGCAATAGCACTACATTTCTTTTAAACGTCTTTTATTCATGCCAACATCATTAAACAAGTAGCTTGTGACCACAAAAGAAACCATAGCGTTTGTAGCCAAAAGCAACGCTCATTTACCATCATTTTGATTGCCCGATGAATAAGCTTGAGAACGGATGCTGCAAATGACTTCGTGCAACGGCTATGTTTCACGCAGCCAATACCCGAAACGTAAATTTAAAGTCAATGAGTTGCAGAATCCGTTCAACACAGATTCTCAAACCGATTTGTTGCTTCTAATGGTCATGGGAAAACCATATGATAGTAGAAACGAGCCTGTAGGTGTGAATGTTGTACTCTCAAGCAAAAAATATGCTTTTGACAACCTTGATGTATTTGAGTTCAATTCATGACCACAATTAGAAGTGGAGATGAAAGATTGCAAGCACTGTTTCATTTAAAAACAACAATAATTTTATTCGTATTACATATCAATTAATCGAACAATATACGTGACTGCACCACTACGATAAAAGTCAACAACACATCAGTGATAGCGAAATAGATTCGTTTACACAGCATCGACCGTCTATTGTTTTTGTTGCTTACGCATATGTGGTGGAACATACGCGTTGGGATTGGGCGATTCACGTGGTGCTGTATGTGTTTCTCGATGTGGAGGGACATAGGGTTCTCGTGGATTGTTGTTGGATTCTCGCGGTTGTGCAGCCACAACTCGACCTTCGCGCCAGTTCGTCGTACTAGCCGTGTTGGTCGTAGTATTTGTGGTGGGTGTGGGACGCGTATTGTTGGCACGTTCACGTTCCCTCTGCTTTTGTTGCAAACGCATGTGCATTTCGCGGTTTTCTAAACACAAATTGAAGTAATGATTATAAGAAAACATCCGTTGAAACCACTTGTACGTCAACTTAGCAGAAAAGATTCTTGAATATGCATTTTGTGCAAATATTCAAAGTATGATGATTTGCAGTTTGTATTCGAATGCTGGATAGATTGTGATAATCATAAAGACAAACGTATACTCTTGAATGTTACATTGACAAATGGCTTCAATAGAAGTTCGCTTCCACTTGGTTCAACATTGCCATTAGAAAACATACCTTGACGCATAATGTCTTGTCTCTCACGTTCCTGTTGCTCAGCGGCAGCTGAAATACGAGATCATAACAAAGCATTCTCTTTAAGATTACCTTTGGCCGCTTCTTCTTCTTCGCGTTTACGACGATTTGCATCATCTTTGCGTTGTTGTTTGCGTAACAATTTACGCTGAGCCAAACGTGCACGCTTCTCATTCTCTAGTTTACGCTTCCAATCGACCTTCACCTGCTCGAAATCTTTGGTATGTTCCTTGAAACGTTGACGTAAGAACTCTTCGGCCTCCGAGCGCACGGCATTCATGCGTTCGAATGTAACAATCGAACGTTCATGATCCTCACTAAAATATTTCAATGCATAACACCAAAAGTATCTTCTCGCTCATTCATTGACTCAGTTATGTTTACGAAGTGAGGCCATCATACACTCGAAAGTGTATTAGCGCCTAGAGGTGTCAGAAAGTTGTTACCCATCATTGTCAATGAACAGCCCAATGCCGACCGACTAACCACTCGACCACAGTGCACACCCGTCCACTGCTCAGTTTTCGTCATTTGGTCTCGTCGGTCAATGGAATCAAAAATTTTGGGTACACGAAAACTCACGTTTCTTTCTTGATACGACGCTCCTCACATTCCTCGTAGCGTTGTGGCGCCGTAGCCAAGTACTCTTCGCTCATTTGTTTGTAGCATTCCAATTCCTCCAGGAAGAAGGCACGTACCATGTAGTCGAATTTCTTTTCCTGTTGACGTAGTTTGTTTTGATTCTCACGACGCTCGACATCCATACGCTCACGCTGAAAAACTCCGATGGATTACAACAACAATCTTTTGAGGGAATCACCTGTTCCTTTAACACCAAGTCTGGATCCATGTTCATGAGCACTTCTTCACCACGCTCCTTCACAATTTGTTGATAGATCGGATTCGTTTTGAAGCGGTTGAGTTGTTCCGCCTTTTGACGACGTTGAATATCTTCCTGAAACAAGCTTCAAGATTGTTCGAAACCGCCAAAATACTTACGCGTTCGGCTTGAATTCGTTTGCGTTCGTTTTCTTTGTTTTGTTCCTCCAAACGACGCATCTCTTCGGCGCGACGTTGCTCTTCGCGTTTGGCCGATTCTTCCAGCTCCTGTTTCATCTTTTCTTTGCGCTGCGTCTCGTTGGTCTCCTTGTAATTCTCGATCATTTTTCGACGTTGCAACATTCGCGCGTAGTCTTCTTCACGATGTGTCATGTAGACCTTGACTTGATGCTTGAGAATCTGTTCGCTATGATGACGGAACTTCGGACCATCTAATTGATAGACCGCTTCGCGCAGTTGATTGTGCAATAAAACCAGATGCTCACGAACATATTCGATTCCGTTCTGAAACCCATGGATTACGAAGATTTGCGTACACAAGCACTTACACTTGCAGCATCGATGTCCAGTCCCGTTTCGATGCCTCCAGCCAAAGTCAAATCCAAAGCGTTGAAGCGAACACAATTGTCCAAATGGGAAATACAGGCCTTAACGGAACGATGTTTGGAGGTTTGAACTAAAAAGTGTTCTAACTCCTGGCGCGTATAAAACGGAATGATCTTTTCGAAACGATCCAAAGACAACGAATCGTATATCACGGTCAACTACAATGCTTCAACTATATATTTCCAATCACAACAGAACAAACCTGTCGAATGACTTTTGTTGCGACAACAATCTTCAACGTTTCGATGTACTGGGCGTAATCATCACGATTTAAACTCGACAACTTTTCGAGTTGTTCTTGAACCTTCGATGCCAAACCCAGCGGCGAGAATTCGTGTTCCAAGAGTTTGTACAAACTGCGCACCGGTTCAGCCGCTTGTTCGGCAATGTTTAATAAAGTTATTTCCTTGAGAAGTCCGGCACGTGTTGGAGCTACGGGCAAACGTAAAAGCGACGACAAAACGCGAACATTCGACATGTGTTGATCTTCAATGTCGAGCAGTTTGGTCAGAATGGACGATGAATCACCGCCGTGTGGGATCGACAAAGTGGCCAAGAGCACACGAGTCGCTTGTTCGACAGCCTCATCGTCAGTGAACGAACGTTTCCTAGAAACAAAATTATCAGCATCAATCTGTCGACTGCTCACTTACATGTCTTTACAGATAATGTACTTCTGAAGCAATGCAGCTGCGTGAAAAAGCGTATTTCCACCTTTCCAGAAGATCAACGCTAACTGAAAATGTTCATTAGACGTCTTCTATACTTTGTTATAACCTTATCGTAGTAGTTGACATAACTCGCCGGTTTGACCATTCGACGATCTTTGTGGTCTTTGGAAAGTTGCATAATCTAAAACAAACGCATGGTCTTTTATCTTCGTTAGCAAACTCACGTTGTGTAAGTCTTCAGCAGATTTGTAAGCCTCTTGCCAAAGTTCCATTTGAATTGCGGTGTTCAATTGACATAAACGAGTATCTTGCATCAAAGTCAACGACTCCTGACTATTCAATTTGATACGAAAATCGACGTGACGAAATTCCCTACAAATGCAAACGATTGAAATCGCAAAAGTGTAACCTACGTTGGATTCTGACTCTTTTGAATTTGAGCCAAATGCAAACGTAGAAGTTCGCAAAGTTTACGAAACTCATTACGACGCTGATAACGAGCACAAAACGAAAAGGATTGCCGAGCAACTTGATGGTAAATTTCTTCCACCAGAGCGTTGTTGCGAAGCATATCCAAACAGTTGCGATAGGAATCCCAAAGGAAACGCAGCCACGGACTCAAAACCGTTCGATCCATTCGATCCTGATGAGCGGCTCCGGAGACCGTTTGTAGGAGTCTAAGAATAAAGAGAGTTGATGCGCTGAAGTTGAATCTATTCTTACTTTTCTGGTGCATCGGCAACATCCAAGTCGTCGATCTCATCCACCGATTCGATCGATTTCTTTTGCGCTTCAGCGGTCTTTTCCTCAGCTAACGTGAGAAAACGTTCGACCACCGTTTTCAGCGAAGTAACTGAGACCTGAACATCACAAATGAGATTTCAGAAAACCGAGAAAACGAACTTGTTGAGTGAAAAGCCGATACTGAAACAGTCCATCCTTAGCCAGTGCAGTGTTGCGAAGATTCACGCACAACTCCACATGTTTCATCATGATCTGCTCGTACGTATCCGACCATTGACGAGCTCGACGATCCTACAAACATGACGAGTGAAATGCAAATAGAAGCTGTTGGGTACCTTGATAACATCGTAAAGGGCATTTAACGCGTCAGCTTCTTTCCCAACCGAAATGAAATCGTTGGCGCGTTGCAATGCGGCGTCCGGCCGTTGAACCGAAGCATAACGATTGTTCATCGTGACTCGAAAAGACAAGAGTGTTATTCGCAACTATTAATAAATAGACGACTTTAACAGCTGAAAGTTTGCGATGAAATTGGAGATAAAGTTCACGCAAAAGAAGCTTCGAAAGTTGGAATGATGATCGAAAACAAGCGCCCAAATTCGGCCAACGCGACTTCAGCCTATTGAGAGCCGTGTGTCGTTGGCTCGTCGGCTTCCATCGATTTTCGTTACGTGAACCGAGTTTGCGGGTCCAACAGCTGAGCACGTGCGTGTGGAGCGAAAAACTCAAAAGTTATTTTTGTTTACACGTTTGATGGAATGTTGATGAGTATTGTCCACCCATTTGGTCACTAGAAGCCTTCATCCTCATGGCTTCTCGTTTGTTTCTTCGATTTCTCAACCGTCAATTTCTCAATCAATCTGATGAAATTCGACGGTAAACTCGAAAAACGAGAGTTTAGATCGAAGCTCACACTTTATTTCCACTTTTTGGCTTGTAGTCCAAGGAGCCGAAATGACGAGGGTGACCATCTGCTCCCCGACTTTGGTGTCTTCTTTTCGGTCGTCGTCTGCGCGTTTGTTTCGCGAAAGCAAAGCGACTTTTCTCCAAGCAAATTTCGATTTGATTTCTAGTGCTCGTAGCCAATCAAAATGGAATCTGCATTGCCGATGGAAACCGGCGGTGAGGTCGGAACGGTGGCGTGTTGTGAATGCGGAACTTCGATTCAACCCAACTCCGCCAACATGTGCGTTCCATGCCTTCGGTCCAAAGTTGACATAACCGAAGGAATTCAGAAGCAGTGTAGGTGGCTTTTCTTCGCATTTATATATTATAACTCCAGCGAATCTACAACACTGCAAATTCTGCGATCGCTATCTGGTCCCACCGAACGGTTGGCTGTTTGCGGCGTTGGAGTCGAAAGAATTGTTGTCGTTGTGTTTGAAGCGTTTGAAACCGCAGTTGACGAACGTTCGGCTCGTCGACGCGGCGTTCATTTGGACGGAACCGCATTCGAAGCGCGTGAAAGTGAAACTCACGGTTCAAAAGGAGGTATTCACGAATGCCGTCTTGCAACAAACGTTCGTTGTCGAATTCGTGATCTGCGGACAGGTGAGTCAGCGAGCGATCTCGCCGTCGCTTCTTTCATCTAATTAGCTGTCATTCGGGCGTGCGGATTCCGGTTGTCACTAACGGCTGAACACAACCGGATGATTAGCAGTCAACAAATTACTCAACGGTCAATTTTAGGTCTGCGAAGAATGTCATCGCGTTCAGTGAGTTTGTTTTCGTATTAATGGTCTGAGAAGATTAGCTGTAAACATACTCTTTCATCGTACAAGCATCTTAGACGAATAGAAGTTTTTAGTTGAGAGCTCTTATTTGCTTCTTTCAGAGCCAAAGATTATTGGCGAGCGTGTGTTCAGGTGCGTCAGAAGTGCGAGTTCAAGAAGACACTTTTCACTTTGGAACAAACACTTCTTAAGCACGATGCTCTTCAACAGGTATTCTTTTGGGTTTTTACATTTCGACTCTTTTGTTTTTCAGTGCACTTCCGTGAAACCGGTACCCACGGGAATGGACTTCTTCTTCGCGAAACAACAAGATGCCCGGAAATTGTTGGAGTTTATCAACACGATTTTGCCATGCAAATATCACTATTCGCAACAATTGATTTCGCAGGACATTCGAAATAACACATTCGATTACAAACACACCTATTGTATTGACGTGTGTCCCATCACCAAAGACTCGTTGATTTGTTTACCGAAACGTTTGGCCCAATCATACGGAAATTTGGGACAAATGGTCGTCTGTTTGCGCGTCTCATCCGTGATTCAACTCATTAATCCGCAAACATTGCAAATGGTTGAATTGAATGGGTATGTCGGCGGTTGCTAACAACATTTAACTGTTTTTTCCAGACTCACTTACTTCAAAGATCCGTTCGAGATTCTACTCGATCCGAAAGCCTTGGTCGAGTTCTATGTGATTGAAGAAGAATCGATCGACAACTACCAACATCCAAATGGTCATGGACATATTTCGACTAAACATCATCTTTCGCATTTGTTCGTTTGTCGCGCTTCAGAAGTCGGAGTTCCCGATGCGACAATCTACAGCGCCAAAACTCATTTAGGAAACTTTGTGACTGTCGGAGACACGGTATTTGGCTACGATTTGGTCAATTGCAACGTCAACTCGGATATTTGGGATCAACTGAGTGATGACGAAAAACCGGACGTTATTTTGGTTCGTAAGAACTGAGATCGTTCGTTGCCAAGAAAATGTGTTTGGTTGTTGATTTTTAATTGAATAAAAGAATATTTGTGATGATTGTTGGAAATGTAACTGGTAAAGCTTCCAGTTCATATGTCTCTTCTGAGTTTTTGCTTTCAATACTCATCGTATACTTTAGATTGTCGGGTAAGCGTATGATGTTGCCGTTTGGCCAGCTGAGCGGTTAAGCGTGGAAATGTTCGAAGGACATGGCGCAGGAACACAAAACAAACGAAACAGCGGAATTGGTCTTTCAGGTTACTCAGATTTCTGTTTTGACGTTGTTCGTGATTTTTGTTCCATATAAAAACTTTTTTTGTTCTTTGAGTTTCTTTCGGTGTTGGGTTACGAATAACAAAGAGATTGTTGTAACAAGTGAATGTGCTCTTCTCTCATCTATCAACCACTGAGCCCAATGATTTAGGCCATTCATTACAAGAATCCCGATCTTTTACGCGAATTGATTGTCGCTAATCCGGGAATCTTAAACGCCACTCGAACGCATGATGGTCGTTCGGCTCTTCATTATGCCGCAATTCACGGTTCAACTGATTGCATTGGCGTTCTTTTGGATGGAACGGAAATCGATGTCGATGCTGTAGCCGGAATCACCGACTCGCTGAAGACATCGCTCTTGTTGGCCGCCGATTTGGGACATTTGACTGCGTGTAGACGTCTGGTTGAAGCGGGAGCTGATTTGTTTTATTGCGATGCAAACGGCTATTCGGCTCTCCAGTTGGCTCAAATACGCAATCACGGGCGAATCGCTGAATATCTTTTTGAGTGCATTGGTGAGATCAATCGACTGGTGTTTGCTATCGAATTTTGCAGATTCAATTCGTCGTGAATCTCAAAAGCTACGACAAGAGCTCTGTGCTGCTTGTACGACCAATAATTACGGACAAGTGATGACTACATTGTCAAAATGCACAACTCAAAATCGACGCGAAATTTTGGGCGCTGGAAAAACAGACGAAGACGGCAAATCAGCTCTTTATCTGTAAATCATTGGTTACTTTTTGTTTTTGAGACCTAGAGTTTAGAGCTTGTGAACATGGTTACTCCGAGATTGTGCGAGCATTATTGACCGTAAAAGATCACTCGACAATGGATACCCAAAGTGGTAATACGGTTCTTCACGCGGCTTGTAAATCCAACAATTTTGCGACTATTCAGTTGGTATTTGAGGTGAGAACGGTTTGTTCGAGTGTTAAGTAATTGAGTTTCTAGGCCTTTCCTGAGCAAGTAGACGTGATCAATGACGAGAAATCGCTTCCCTTGCATTTGGCTTGTGAAGTCGGCAATTTGGAGGCGGTGCGATTGTAAGTTCAATGGTCTTGTACTTCTGTTCACTCTTTTGCAGATTAATGTCCCACAAGTACGCTGATGGACTTAAGAACGTCTTTGAGAAAACGATTAACGGTCCGTCTTACGAGTTCGGTTTCGATTTGAATGCCGCAAATCACGAGTGTAGAACTTGTTTGCATTTGGCTGTAGAGAATGGTCACTTGGAAGTCGTTAAATTTATGCTCAAAGTGAATCTAGCCATTTGAATCTATCTGACGATTATTTTCAGTTTCGAATTCAACTTTTTTCTTTGGATCAAAACGATCAATTGATTCCGACCGAAATCGGCAGCCCACTGCTGTTGGACACATATGCGATCAACGGTAGAACTCCGCTAATGACGGCGGTGTGTAACATTCAAACTGAAATCGTTGAGTGAGTTGTCAAGATTATTGGGGAAAAGTCGAAAGTTTTCAGGTTACTTTTGGACTCTGGAGCGGACGTGAACTTGCCGTTGGCAATAACCGATTTGGAAGTGGCATGTTTAACAACCGAAGAAGTGCGATGCGTTGGGTCAGGAGCACTTATTGAAGCTGCATTAGCTAATCATTTGGATTTGCTTCAACTTCTCTTTTTCCATGGTGCTGTGGATTACGATAATCAAGCACTGAGGTGGGAACCAATAGACAAACGACCGGATAATAAGATTTCCAGAAAAATTGCCAAGACTGAAAACTTTCGTGTCATTAGCGCGTTTCTCGACCAGCTAACGTTCTCTGATTCCGAAAACCGAATCAACACTGCGAATCAATCGATCGACAGGTCGACTCCAATTTTGAGTGCTGTTGATCGACTCAAGAGTCTCGACTTGCTAAACAGTGCCAAACCCACCCAACCATGTCGTTTGGATTGGCACAATGCGGGACTCCAATGGCTGAGTGTTGAATTGATGAGTTCCGCTGCTCATCGTCTCAATCCACGAGTTCGAAATATGAAGTGAGTATTCGAAAGAAAGATTATTATTCGGCTTTTAGAAACGTGCTAATGGCAATCACTCGTTTGGATTTGTCCGACAATCAGTTGACTCAACTGCCCGATGAGATCTTTCAACTAAGATCGTTAAAGAGTCTGAATTTAGACAGAAACAAATTGGACGAATTGGTTTTGCCACGTGGTGAATTCGGTTGTCCATTTCTCGAAACCTTCAATGCCGAAGACAATCAAATTATGGTGATTCCCGATACGGTAAGAAATGGAAAGTAGTGTTCTGTTAAAAAGCAGGGGGGCTTTGTGCGTAACAAATCTAACGGTCAGAGCATCAGCTAAGTAACGATTTTAGTTCTTCGATTGTACTCACTTTCCAAACTTGCGGACCGTAAACTTGTCCGGAAATCGACTGCGACGTTTGCCTGCAACGACGTGGCGATCACCGAAACTTCACGAACTGAACGTTTCACGCAACGAAATCACCGATATTTTGGCGCACTACGCCGACGACTCGCGATCCAGACGTGATGCCCGAGTTCGTCACGGTCGTTCGAATGCGACCGATGGCGCAGTTCGACGAGCAATGGAAAGACGTGGAGGAGAACAACGAAACCCACCGGTTGCTGCACAAGAAGAAAAATCACAGGAAACACAAAGAAGACCGTCAGTTCCCGTTCTAAAGTCCGATGTCATACGGTTAGTTGTGGACTACCTAGGTATTTGACGACGGCTTTAGAGCTAATATTTGGCAAAACGAAATCAACATTGCACCTGTAGACGATGCAGAAGAACCAAGCGATCCGTCGGTTCGAGCGTCGATTCGTGGTCTGGAAACAAACGGAACGAGCAATTCGATTAAAATCCTGAATCTTTCCGGTAAGTCCTGATTATGAGACCAAAGAGAATTCAAACTTAGGAAACAAACTTCGTACGCTACCTGATTGTTTGGCTTGTTATTGTCCGCGTTTGATCAAATTGGATCTGTCGAATAACGAAATCAGTTCGCTAAGATCCGTGGAGTGTTTACCCCCCACATTGAAGCATTTGAATTTGATGCAAAATCGATTGAGCGCAATGTTCCGTCGTCCCGACACGTTGGCACTTCATTGCTACGCGCCATCATCAGAATCGGGATCTTCGAATGCCGGCGCTGCGGCGAGTACTTCAGTTAATCGACATTCACGTAAACAACACGACATTTGGGACGTTTAATTTAGAGTGTTCATTTCAGGAAGTCGTTCGAAATCGGTGGCTAGAAACCAACAACGATCGTTGAGTATAATTCGAGCATCGAAGGAAATCGAAAACCACGATCTTTGTGCCCACAAAATGCACTGTCGGCTGGAGAACCTGAAAACGTTGAACTTGTCGCAGAATCAACTTCAAACTCTCGACCTGTTCATTCCGTTCGAAACTCGTCACGTTGATTCAATGCCCGACGCGGCAAATTGGAAAGAGATGCAAGTGAGTTGAGAGCCGAATTCGCAGTTCAACTGATTGATTTCGCAGCTTCGATCACATTTGATTTTTCCCGTCTTAACAAACTTGGACGTGAGTCACAACGAACTCAAGTTGTTACCTTCGAACATATCGCTTTTGACTCAATTGGCGGTTTTGAACTTGAGCGAAAATCGTCAATTGGAAAAGTTGCCCGTGGAATTGGGATTGTTGGAGAAACTTTGGAGTGTTTCGGTTGGTGGTTGTTTGTTGAAAGATCCGTTGAAAGAGATTGTGGCTTCCGGCAACTTTAAGACCATGGACCTGCTTTCATTTTTGCGTAATGAACTGGACAAGTGAGTAAAGGTTTGGCTTTCTGCTCATCTTTTCTTTAGTTCGAAACCGTATCCAAAACTCAAGTTGATGTTTCTCGGTCGTACTGAAGTCGGTAAGACGGCGCTTTTGAATCAATTAAGAGCCGAGGGTCAAACATCGAAATCGGCGTTGAGTAACAACGAGAGTTGGGCTGCTCGAATTGGTCATTCGCCTTCTCGTTCGGCCTCTAAATCTTCGTTCTCAACGAAGGAACGTCGTGCGCTGGTCGATGTTGCCGAATGGATTTACGAGCCACCGAAGAGTTCGAAAACAATGAAATCTGAAGGTTCGGTTACGTTCAGAACTTGGGACTTCGATCGTCTACAAGTAAGATAAAGCAATATATTGGAACTCAATGAGGTTTTGTTGCAGAAAGATTTCCAACAAATTCCGCAGTATTTCATGACACGACGATCGATCTGTTTGGTTGTTTGGAAAGTGACTGACGGTGAGATTGCGATCAACGAGATTCACGAGTGGCTGTTAGCCATTCACGCCCGAGCTCCCAACACTACGGTCATTATCGTTGGCAGCCATTTGGATTGTGTTGAAGAGAACATAAAACGATTTCCGGATAACTATCTTGAAAACCTGGAGCAGATAATTCAACGTGAGTTTTTTGAGCAAACTTCAAGACCGATCTTTTCTCTCAATGATCAAATATCGAATCTAAGATTACCGTTAAGCTCGTTAAACTCTTGATTTCAGAGCGTTTTGTCAACATCGCCGATTCGGACAAGAAAGGACTACCGAAGGTTGTTGCTTCAACTTTTGTTTCCGTTAAGACCCGATTCAATATCCAACACCTATGTCAACTGATTTACTACGCAGCTCAACAAGTCAAAACACCGGCAAGAAGAACCAAATTACTACAAGAGAAAGTGCCGTCGTCGTTTTTGCGTCTGGAAAAAGTAGGTACTTAATATTCGAGCTCTAAATTGGTCACTTCAGCTTGTGGTCAAATTGACTGACGATTTTCGAATCCGAAATGAAGAACCGGTCATTCGAATGGACGCATTGTGGTCACGACTAAACAACGAATTTCAACTGAGCCAACGAGCTGTCACAAACTCGAAAGACAACTCAACAACCGAATCAAATGGGAAGAAAGCCGAAAACCGATTGTTTCGAAATCGACTTCAGTTTCGACAGGCGTGCCAGTTTTTGCACGAGAACGGAGCCATCGTGACATTCGACGACACTCAACTGAGAGATTTCTGTTTCATTGATCCGCCGTGGTTGTACACCGTTCTTCGCACGATCCTTTCACAACCCCAACGTTCGACCACGTCGTTGGTGTCAACGGCCGCCAACTCGGGAACCACGTTGATTTCAACAACCGATCTGTTTGTTCAACTGAAGGCAAATTTGGGTGAATAGTCGAAAGTGTATGTTAAAACTGATCTATTTTCTTTTCAGCTCAACGGCGGATCAAATTCTCGTTGAAGCACAGTCAACTGCGTGAGTGTTTGTTGTCGCTTTTAGCAAAATTTGAAATCGCCCTTCCATCTTTCACACGCACGTTACTCATCTCCCCACTGCTACCCGATGAGTACCTACTTCGAGCAGATTATCCGGGAGCCAAAATTCGATGTAGATCAAAAATCGACAAATTTCGATGTCGACAACAACCATCGATGTATCAGAGTTTTACGACCTCGTCGATCACAGACTCCGAACCGGCGATGAGCTCGTCGCGCTATTCGACTGCTCGTTCCGCCCACAATCGATTGGGACGCTCGTTAGGTTTTCGTTCTCATCAGTTCGCTTCGGCTACGCAGTCGAATGGCGAAACTGATGGGTTGACCGTCGACTCGAAAGAAAAAGTGGAAGTTCGTATTGAGTACAAGGTGAATGATCAATGAAATTATCCAACTGATTTCTTTCAGGATGTCTATCGACGGATCTATTTGATGCAGTATGTGCCGGTGGGTTTTTGGCCACGATTGACAGCGCGAATTCTCAACGATGAAAAGTTGTGCAACACCATCGCCGAACTGTTTGTTTTGGGTGAAGACGAAGAAGAAATGGGATTCAAGTCTCGGTAATTAGTATCTTCAATCTATTCACTACTTTGATTTTTCAGGCTTTCAAATGATTGTGCTTTGTTTTGCGAAGTGAACGACGCGTTGAACGGTGAGACTTCTGATGACCGGAAAGGTGGTTTTGATTTTCTGTTATGGCAAACGGGAATAGAAGTTCGACTGTTCGGTGAATACATTTGTTCGCTGAAACAATTTTTGCCGTTGGCCAACGTTCGAGACACTAACTATTCGATGGCCGATTTGCATCGCCGCTCTGACGATTTGCAATGGCGACGGTTGAGCATCGCAAACGAGTTCGTTGTCGAGCTGCTGATTCCGTTGATGGACATGAATTTGACTTGGAAAGGAATGGACTATCGAGTACGAACGTGTGAGAAACAAGCGACTCGATTTCTGGCTTCATTGGTCGGCATTGTTGACGATCTTCTGGAGGATTGGTTTCCGGCGTTGGGAACTCGTTTCGTTCACACGTCCGATGGTCAATTGCTTGTGGATCGTCTGATCACTTGTAATCAGTGTGCTCAAATGCAGCAACAAGAAGAAAAACAGTGGAGGCGGTAAGCTTTGAACTCGAAATAATCAACGACTTTCTTTAGTGAACGGAAAACCTCCGATCCAACTCGAAAGACTGCCGTCTACTTGTTTAGCGTTGAGGAGTGTATTTTGGAGGTTCATGATCAGCAGAACCAGCGATCAAAACTGCGAAACGAGTGTCCGATTCACGGACAGCAAGATGTTGCTAAATTGGCTCCCGACATTGTTTTCTCCGATCTGGCCGTTGATTTCGTTTACGAACCACACAACGTCAAAAAAGGCAAACTCATTGGGTCTGGGGCGTTCGGTTGCGTTTACTCGGGATATGCTCGATCAAGAGTAAGCATCTTTCTTTCTGTATCACATTGATTTCGCGTTTAGCTGGACGTTTTTGATGAAGTCGCGTTGAAAGTTTTGCAACAAAATGGAAACACTCAGTTTGAACGACCGATGCTCGTGGACACTTCCGATCGATTGGAAACGATAGCTCGTTCCTATTGCGTTGCTCGACAGGAACTAAATCTGCTGGGCGATCTTGAACATACGAATATAACGCTTTTGATTGGATTTTCACGACCACCAATCACTTTGTTAATGGAATTGGCTCCGCATGGCGCGTTGGATCAAATGCTATCGCGATACAAGAGAAGTGAATTGCGATTGCAATGGTCGACTTTGCAGCAAACTTGTGGACAAGTGAGTTTTTGTCATTTCAACGATTAGACGGTAGTTTTCAGGTTTCAAAAGCTCTGGAGTTTTTACATTCGCATCATATCATTTATCGAGACTTGAAGGCCGAAAACGTTTTGGTTTGGAAGTTTCCGTTACCCCACGGCAAATCGACGAATTCGGCAGTTCAAGTTAAATTGGGAGACTATGGCATTTCTCGTTTCTCTTATCCGTCGGATGTTTGCAAAGGCTATGGTGGTACCGAAGGTTTCATGGCGCCCGAGATTTTGCGCTACAACGGCGAGTTCGAATACACAGAAAAGGTCGATTGCTACTCGTTTGGGATCTTCATTTATGAGCTGATCAGTTTGAGACATCCGTTTGACAATCAGGACCAAATGAAAGATTGCATTTTTGAAGGACAACGACCGTTGGTTTCTGAAAAGGTTAGTGAAAAATACGTGTTAAGTGAACAGTATGATTATCAATGCATTATCTTGAAGAGTCACATAATGATTGTGATTGCAATCTTTAGGACATCTTGTGTCCAACAAACGTTCTCGATCTTATGGTCGCTTGTTGGTCGGAAAACGCTGCAAATCGTCCGTCTTCTAGCGAACTGGTTACGATAACTTCGGCGCCAGAATTCACAAATTTGAGCGATGTAGCGGTTTTAAGCGGTGGTGAGATGTCGCAAGTTGCCGCCGTGATTGTTGGAAATAATGATGAGTTGAGTAGTCAGTTATCGCCCCAGTGTTGGTTGTCGAGAGCCGATGGAACCTTCACAGTTTTGAATTTCAATCAATTTGGTTTTATTGATGCGGAAACCGTTGGACCGTTAAAGACAAGTCAGTGGACGGCGATTGCGGAGGTTGGAGGGCATCTGTGGTTGGGAAATGCAATTGGCGAGATTTCTGTTTTCTGCGTTTCATCGAACCAGGAACGAGCGTCTTTCCACGTCGAGACTTTAGATACGGGCCTTCAAACGTAAGATTGAGATCCCATCTCACAATATAAAGTGTTTTAGTTCCGATTTACCAATAAATTCATCGCCCTATGAGTCTCGAACCATAAGATCAATCGGTTGGTTTGCGGAGCGATCGGTTCTTCTGATCACGTTGCCTCACGCCGTTTTATTGTGCTCACGACCACAAGGCGGCATTCTACCTCAATGGTTAGCTACGGTACGTTCCGAAGAGTTCGTCAACGCTTCAACTCTTCTCCATTCGGCTTCTGATTACCAATTGTGGACAGCACATGACGAAGCTCGAGTAGTGATGCATCATTTGGCCGGTTCCACTCATCGACTTCTCTACTCGGCTTCGGCATCGCATTCCAATCGACCAGAAGATGGAAAGCGAGTTAAATTCTTAGTTCCGAGTCGTCAGTCTTATGGTCACGCGTGGTCTTCATTGGAGAACGGTTGGCAAAAAATCAATGATTAGGTAGCCATACCTTGTTTTTAGATGGTCGAGTTTTTATGTGGGAAAATGGAGTAATTAGAAGAACTTTGGATTGTTCGAAGATCCTTCCTGTCAGCGAGAGTCTCTCATCAATGACGATCTTCGACGAAGAAGAAAATGAAGTGAACGGAAAAGAAGCGACAATCGACGAAGAGAATATTCGTTTGCGGTCGGGAATCGGTGGTAAACGAAGTAGAATTACGGCCCTGGCGGTCTATCAAACAAATTTGTGTGTTGAGCAATTGGTTGTTGGCACATCTTTGGGCGTCATAATCATTTTGGAATGTAAAACCGTGAGTCATATCGTAATCATAGTTCATTGTCTGGTTCTTCAGTTATCGCCGTTGACTTCATTTCGAACTTATACATCGGCAGTCGAAACAATTTTGTGCGCCAACTCCCAGAAACCCAGTGGTCGACAGTCGAAAACGAACGATGAGCCGGGATTTGCTGCTGACTCCTATTTCGTGACTATTGGACGAAGATATCGGTGGGATAAAAAGTTTGAGGTTAACTGGGTTGTTTTGTTTCAGAAATTTGATTAAACGATTGGCGTTGAACGTTTGCGATTCGACCGAACAACCGGAGGACGCGAACTTTGCGGTTGTTTGGCAGGGCGATCAATGGAGAACCTAGACGAGTGTGATCAACGGGTCATTTCAGTTCACTAGTCATTCCTTTGTTAGCTTTCACTTTGCAGCTTTTGCGCAGCTTCGGGTTTTTGTCGCATTTGCATAATTTCACTAGTTAGCCGTGTATATCCTCTTTCGATCTCTTTTCTCGATTGCATTTGAATCAACGTGTTTTGGCAATAAACTATGACAAACTTATGGATTTGATGACTGTCTCGGAATCGTTTGATCAAATTTATGAAGATAGAACGTTTGTTTAGTCGGACGCCAAATGATACACGGCTTTTGCATTTGAATTGTAAACAAATGGCTCTTGATTTCAACTGATGAGCGTCCTGTTGGTGTTATTTTACACGATGATTCGAACTCAATTTCGTCAACTTGGCAATCAATTAACGACTCAAAAGCCCTCAATCGAGAGCACAATTTTTTCCGACTGACCTTTTTGTTTTTGTTTCTGATGATTGTTGGCGGAATCTACGTGTTGGTGCGTCGTGGAATCTTGGACGCCGAGAGAAAGCGATCTGACGAATTGAAACGAACAAGTGGGTTAGCAGCCATTTCGCTTTCATTTTCATCTTGTAGCCGACGCGAAGGACGACGATCAGTGAGTCAAAACGACCGGGTGATTGTGGAATTTGTAACCGAATTTGTTCAATAACCTTAATATCGTCAGGTTACTGGCACACAGCGAGACCTTGAATTCTGAAGTTGACAACGAGTTCGTGATGGAGGCGAACGAAGAATCTATGTACGCTAACCAACGGACATTCAAAGTTGCGGGTGGCCAAAGTAGCAACGTTTTTCCAGCTGCACAATCCGATTTCTGGGGCCGGGAGTCGGCAGCTGAAAACCCCTCTAACGACAAAGTTCAGAAGATCGGTATACGTGTGTAGCGTACTGCAAACTTCTGTGCTCTACGGCTGTTCAAATTACGAATGAAAAGTTTTTTGGAGAACAAGAACGAGATGAACGCAAACCCGAAAAAGAAGCAGAACCGTCGAAAAAACGTTTAGTGTTCGCATAAAAATCGTTTGTTTTTGCCCGAATTTTTCTTTTTTGTGACCTCAGTCCACTGGAATTCCTTCCTCCCAATCAAGCAATTCGACTCCCATTTAAACGACTAATTTCTTTTGAACTTTTGCGTCGGATTTCCTTTACAACCGTTGGGGTAATCAAATTCGAGAAGACGAATTTGAGACTCACGAATCCACTCAACCAATTTTCCGGTTGATTTCTCCGGAGACTCTTCGCTTGTTGAGTTTGGGATTAGTGAGATGGGGAAACCAAGTTCGAAAACGATCAGCTCGAGGGCACCGTAACGGTTCGCCGGCCTACGGTAAATCTTTTTTGTCACGCTCCGGAAATCGAGCCCCGACGGTATCGCCAAAACGCATCTGCCCCTCTCGATCGACATTGATGGACGTTTACCGCTCAGTGCGTTAATTTCCGCTCCATCTTCCGCTTCGTGCCGCTTTTCGCACTTGAGGCAAAAGAGTTGTTGAGATGATACGCGGATCTTCTTGACGTCGGACGTTTGTTCACGCTTCGATGCTTCGCAAATTTGGCGCACTTCAAAAATCGTTTTCACTTTTTTTCATCAAGTGCTATCCGCCTAAGCAAGCGGAACAAATTGGCTTCTCAACTCGACTTCCAACCATAAGCTTCGGGGTGGGCCCCGGGTTTTATAACCACCGTGCAACGTATTCAATTCCCCGGAGTTTTGGGACGCAAATTTCGCACTTCGTTTCTTTCTCGACGTTATCTTTTTGCGTCCGAGCGCATTTTCGCTTATTGTTTTCTGACGTGCGAATTCCTTGGCCTTGCGCGCAAGGGCGTTACGTTCCTTTTCGTATAAATGGTTACGGTACGTGGTCGAATCGATTGGCTCTCTTGAACTTTTCAGTCGACGACATCACTCGGACGTCTTACGGACGACTTTTTTGTTGTCGTTTCACGTTTCCAACTTGTGAAACCGAAAATCGGACCAATGAACATCGCAACCGCAAAAAGAAAGGCGGAGCGAAATCTCTTCGAGGGTGGAGTTTACACGTCGCGGACGTCCATATGGTAAAAAAGGATCAACAGTGCGTGGAATTCGGTGCGATTCGAAAAACGTTTTTTGTTCTTTTTGCGTCTCCTTTTCGATTTCTTTTTGTTTTTTGTTGGCATTTGAAATTTGACGAGCGTCTTTCGCGAATTTTTATTCCGCCGGAAAGACGCGTTTTTGGTTCAAATTTGTTTTGTGAAGCGTGTGGATCGGGGGTTTCAATTGAAGGCGATTCGTGGACCTCATCTTTCATTTCCGAACAAACTCTCGACTTTTGATCCGAATACCGGTTGTTGACATTTCTTTCGACTTTTCACCTGCTTGTCGTTTGGAGTCCAAATTCGGAAAGTTTTGTTCAACGATCTGTGCAAGAGCTCGCCGGTCCACAGACTTTGATCCTGATGACCTTTCGAGTTGAACGAGCAGCTCAATTCCGCAACCTGTCATTTCCATACGCGCATCCGAGTCGGCGGTTTGCAGCGTCGAGAATGCGAACCAACTGGCGGCTTAATCAAAATCCATGAATTTACTCAAAAAGATTGATTTGCTGTCGAAAGGAAGAAAAATGAACTCGCGAACGTTTTTTGGCGAGATGTCCAGCTCGCTTGTGCATCTTTGGTTTCTCATTTGTCAAAAGATTTGTATGAACCGACCGGGAATGTCGACCTTTTGTGTTAATTGCTTGCTAGTCGTTTAAATTTGAGCCAAAAGTCGATTCGCAGCTTTGCACCGGTCGTTATCGCCAACAGGTGATTCGATGGGCAGTTTGCTACAAACCGTACGCTTTCGTTCGCTTCAACATGTTATAGCAGCTTAGCATTGATTTTCGTTTAGGTGTTGAACCGACGTTGATCTCTGATGGTGGAGCCTATGGATGGAACCAAATGCGCCGGCTGCCACACACCGATTCGAGATCGTTACCTTCTTCATGTGTTGGAGAAGAAATGGCACGCGAGTTGCTTGCGTTGCTTTGACTGTTTGGAGCCCCAGGAGCAGAGTTGTTTCTATCGAGACGGGAAGATTTTGTGTAAGAACGATTTTGCCCGGTAAGTTCACGAGCATTCGGTTGTTTGTTTTGCATTCGATAGACGGTTCATTGTCTGTTGGTTTGTATGTAAAACGTTTTCTCACGATCGTCATCGAATTCACAAGTGCAGAGATTTTGGGGGGAGTCGATAATGGAAATCGAAGTTATTTTTGGGGCCAAATTACGTAGTTTCCAGATTCGTGAGTATATTTGCTTTTTGCAGACGTTACAGCGTTCGATGTGCCGGCTGTGAACTTCTCATCGAACGAAACGAATTGGTGCGAAGAGCTCAGAACCTGATCTATCACTTGCGATGCTTCTGCTGTTCGGTGTGCGGACGACCGTTGGATACCGGCGAACAAGTTAGTTGAGGGTTTCGTTGAATTCATTCCCTTCTTCTTGGGAGACAAATCCGTTGGGAGTTTCGAGGAATTGCGGAACATCAATTTTCGTTTCTTATCCGATCCCAAACTCGGTGGTTATTGTTTTCGGAGGTCGTTGAATGAGCAATAAGAAACTCGAAGCCAATTACCGTAGAAGCTATGATTGACGATATTGTTCGGCAAAAACTCATTTCTTTTGGTCGAAACGAAAAAGTCTCTGGAGGACGTGATTGCAGTTCGAAACTTTTGAAGTCACCAAATTTTGAAGTTCTTTTCGAAAACTCTTTTTTATCCCAATGGATTTTGGAGAGTCGTTTTTTGTCCCGAACTGAACCCATCAAACCATTCAGTTCGTACGAAATTGTCATATTCCCGAAGATGACAAATTGCAATTTTTGTTTGTCAACTTTCCATTTCGAGAACTTTTGGTTATGAACGTAAAAATGCCAAATTTTAGCTCTTTATTGTCGATGGGAAGAAGTTCGTGTGTCAGGAAGATTTCTACGGCAATTCAACAGGTGAGTTCGGAGCGAAAAGAACCGAATCCTAGGGTTTTCAGTCTCCGGTGGTCATAAGCAGTTGAAGTTCGCGACTGATGAGTCCCTCATCTCCGATGATTACGACGAAGACGACGGTCAACAGAGTGGCGACGAACATCGTAAGAGAGCTCGGAAGGGCGGTTAAGCGAATTGTCTTTCAGTGGACACGGCGACCATAAGCACGGAGTCGAATTCGGGAAACGAAGATGGGAAATGCGACGATGGAAACAACGGCAAACGACGAGGACCACGTACGACTATAAAAGCGAAGCAACTGGACACGTTGAAAGCTGCGTTCGCCTCCACTCCCAAACCCACTCGTCATATTCGCGAGCAGTTGGCGGCCGAAACTTCGTTGTCAATGCGCGTAATTCAGGTGACATTTGGGGACGATAGGACATGATCCGATTGTTTTTCGGCACTCCGGTGGTTGTAAATCCATTCGGCTAATTTCCGGCTGATCCTTTTGGAAGGGCCCGTGGGTTTCGAACCGCTTCTGTGGGATTTCTGTTTGCGCGCCCTTTCGACTAATCTCTTGCGCCGGTTTTCTCTTTGAAATCGCAGTAAAGTTGGCAAAACAAATTGAGAGCAGGGAGGAAATTAATTGGAAACTCGACGCAAATTTTCAATTCATACTGTCGAGTCGAGCAAAAGTAGTGGCCTCAGCATCTCATTGAACCCTGGAGAACCTTTGAATGAACAGACTTTTAAGGTCTGGTTCCAAAATCGTCGAAGCAAAGAACGTCGTCTCAAACAACAACGTTTCAACGGCACTTATCGCAACTCCCGGCGTCAACAACGTTGCACATCGGAAGCGGATGCATCGACGGAGTTCATGAACTTGAGTTGGTTTTTCAATTCAATTTCTTTGTGTTCATTGCCGATTTAGACGCCGATGTTACGAATCAAATTGCAACCGATCAGTTTTTCGCTTCGTCTTCGGCCATCACACCCGTCAATCAGATGTATTCGACTGATTGTTTCAACACGAACAATCCGCTTCAAGGCTCACTACCTCCGCATTTGGCCATGAGCTCTCGACCCAACAATCCGCTGGAGCAGATGGAAAGTTTCGTCAATGGCGGCACTCCCTACCACAACTCAATGGCATCGCAATCGAATCTGTTGGTTCCACAATCTGACGGCTGGGATTTATGGAACGGAGGGACGGAACAGCTCGCCGGTTAACTCGTTTTGGATCTCATTTCTGCCATCAACCCACTGTGCTTTATCCGTTCGATCTCATTCACGTATTTCGATCTCGCAGTCTTCCGTTTAGTCAAAAAAAGAGAATAAACTCCTTCTAATCCACCAATTGTTCTCATGCAGAAACGTAAAAAACTTGCGAACCGCAAAATGAAACGAACTCCCGGATCATCAATCTTCCTTTCATCGCATGATCAGATTGAGTGGCTGTGGTTTGTTCCGAAAAAACCGCTGAATGAGTCCGCTTGTGGCCACAAACAAAAGAGACTACTGATTACTTTGTTTTCAATTTCGGTCCCCCAATCAACTTGAAAATCCAACGCGTTGGCAAGTTGGGAACCAAAAACTAATTAATCAAAATGACCTACGGCACTTCCACGGCTCGAAATGACCTCTTTTCGAAGTGGACACACGACAACAATTGTCAACTCGAATTTCAACGATTGATCGGTTCGAATCAAAGGCAATTTCGAAGACTACAAGTGGCAGTAAAGGTTTATGTTCGAGAATTGAGGTATAGGACAATAAAGCAAGTGAAATCAGAAGGGATAGTTAAAGGGAAGTGAACAGGACGATCATTGAAGAATCAGATCTCGGATTTGGGCCAAACGTTGTGCGGGAATTCGTTGACGTTGTTCTTCTTCGGCGGCACGTTCCGCGTTGAACTCCAAATGCGCTTGGCCGGTCAACGTCGCGCGACTCAAACGCCCCTTCAGACGCACGCAAACGCCGTTGAAGATGAACTCTGACTCGAAGGCGATGTCGTTGTTCTGATCGCGCACGTTGATCAGCAACAAGTCGAAATTGACGCCGTGGTTCGGAAGCGTCTGAAATCGGAGAGTTGACTGTAAAATCGTGATTGTCGGCGCTTTTCTCTGCTTTCAAACGTCCGGTTCTGCGTCGTTAATCCGAACGTTTTTTTGTTCGTTTCCGATCGTTTTCGGCCAATTCGCGCGCTTTCGGTCTTCGACAAAAATTGCCGTTTTGTTCACAACCAAATGGCCACTTTTATGGACCCACTTGGCGCGCACGTGTTCACGACTTTTTTTGTTTCGATCGTAAACGTTTTTGTGTGGAAATCTTTGTAATCAAAAAGGTCACGACCGGCCAAAAACGCGTCTCATTCATTTCGTGCGTCAATCGGCGTTTTGCTACCGATCGGGCGCCGATTTGTAGCTGTTGCGCCATTCGACGACGACGCCAATTTTTGTGACGTGCGAACAGAAAAAGAAGATGAACGGATAAGCAGCGTGACTTTCGCTCTCTAATCATCACGCCGACGTCGCCGCGCTCTGAACGTTGTCGATTTCAATGTCACGCAGCGACGTGATCAGTTTTCTTAACACGACATTTACGATCGATTGGAGGAAGATGGCCATCAGAGAAGTGGGAGAAAAGAACTCACGATTGGAAGCTTGCGGTTCGCACAGTTTTGAGCGAAGTTCTGTCGTCGTTCGTTCTCCTTTCCGTGCAAACAGCCGGCGTAGCGGATTGGAGTTCCTTGCGCCAGTTGGGAAATCAACGGATCGCTTCGAAACATTTCAAGCTGATTCTCAACAACACGCGACATTTCAACTGATTCCTAAACCAAAAAATGAGTCTCGAAAAGAACGTTGCGCGACGAAAAAGTTCGCGTCTTCCAGTTCCCAACTGCTGATAATCATCTTCGGATCACAAGCGACGACCTTCGAAGAAAAACCGAAAAGGCCAAAGGCATCCAACTCGGCAACTTGCTCTCGATCTGCTTGTCGAGACTTTGGCGTCAATCTCCGCCTATCATGATCGTGAGTATTCGCGATCTGTGGGGCGGATTGCGAAAAGATCGGCGCTCATTGGTCGAAAAGTTTTTGTTTTGGAGTTTCCGGAATTTTGGTTGGCAGTCAAAAGCTTTGACTGCTCGTCGCTATTGCTCTTCGAATTGTACGACCACCGTGAAAACGGGTTTGAGTACAAGAAAACGAAGAAGATTGATTTTCACTTTTGCATCGAAATGAACGGTTTCCCGTTTGAACTGTTCACTCTCGGGTGTGATGCTCAAAACGGTTTTCGTTCTCTTGGTTGTCAAGTTCGCGAATTCGCAAAACTTCGAAGAAATCGGTTGGTTGGCGGCCACACATCCGAATCAGCACTTACCGTTGACTAACTTCTTTAATCTCTACTACGTTGGTGGGTCATCGAATTTGTCGGAATGTGAGAATTTGAGGTTCAGGAACGATTTCAATCGGCACTCCGCCGCGTAAGTTCACGTTTCTCTTCGACACTGGCTCTACGCTGACGTGGCTGAAGAGTCAAACTTGTCATTTGAATCGCTTCGACGGGCAGTTTTGCAATACGATCGGTCGACAACCGTACGGTCAATTTCAATCGTGGAGCTCGCGGTCCGAACACAAAAACTTTCGAATTTTCTATGACGACGGTGGTCGAGTGATGGGAACTATTTTCAGCGATGTCTTCATGGTAAGCAAATCGACGACAACTAACCCGATGGTATGCAGATTGGCTCGCCGTTTAATGCGACTTTAGCGCTGAAAGGCGTGGAATTCGGAGTTGCAACGATCATCAACGCCGAGTCCGATCTGCGACCATTCGACGGGATTTTCGGTCTTGGTTTTGGACGCGACAATCAGCCAAATTTCGTTGAACGGGCGGCGGCTAGCGGCCAAATTCGACTACCGATCTTCTCTTTCTACCTTCCATCAGCGAGCAAGAAGCTGAACGAAGTGATATCGTCAAGCGGACAAGTGAGTTGTTTCCGATTTCCTATTCACCGATTTCAGGTAACTTTTGGAGGTGTTGATCTTCGAAGATGTTCGAGTTGGGCGGTTTTTACTCCCGTGTTGAGTGGTCGTGATTGGCGGTTTCGTTCCAGAGGCATTTGGTTCAACGGCTACCCGATGGTTTCTTCCGCCGTGATCTCCGCCGATTCGGGAACCTCAACGATAATCGTTCCGACGTTCGTATTCCGCCGAATTGCCACCATTTTTGGTTTAAACAAAACGGCCGTTCCACCAGTGAATTGTCAACGAAAGTTTTCGTTTCGAATTCAAATTGGACGGCAGTTTTTGTCGTTGACCGAAACCCATTTGATAACTCGGTATCTGATCGATGAGAGAGAGAAATGCAATCTGCAAATTGCCCCTTCGGATTCCGATCTGTGGGTTTTCGGAACGCCGGTTTTTCGTTCGTTCTGTCAGATCTTCGACTTCGGGCGAAAACGATTGGGTTTTGCCGCTGTGATTGCATAACACAAGAGAAGGAACATTGGTTTAGCCTTAGCGATCTCGTTGTATAGAAACGTTAGTAATAAACAAGCTGTTTGATTGAGAAAATTTTTGAGCTTCTTGTCGTTCGGCTGTTCATTTCGTTTTGCATCATGGGTCAGAAACAGTCGACGGAAAAGAGCGAAGAAAAAGAGACCCAAAGTGTTGGTAGTGAAATATCGTTGATAAAGGTAATGCTAAGCTGCGAATGGGTTATCGGGGGTTTAGATCGAGTTGGATGAAGATTGTAAGGTTGATATTCTGGACCAACCGTTTTATCACGGAATGATACCACAAAAGGTTGCCAAGGCTATTTTAGAACGAAACGAATCGTATTTGGTGCGACAAGCGAATTTTCCGAACTCGACGGTTGGTCTTTCATTCCTTTCGCTATTTTAATCTTTTAGCTCTTTTGTCTTGTTTTCAAGTGCTCAGATGAATGCAACGAACTTCCGATTAGAACAGTCGACAACGAGTCCAATTGGTTTTACATCCACAATCATGCCTGTAAAGTGAGTTGATTGTCACAATCTGAAGACCGAGTTTTTTAGTCTATCAATCAACTCGTCGAATGGCACTGTTCGACCCTAACGCCGATCAACGACCAAGGAGCAAAAATTCGTTTTGCGATTCCACGTCCCGATTGGCGTCTACGAGCCGAACAAGTGAGACGAAGGAAAGAAGATCATTCAGTTTGTGGTTCTAGTTGCTGGTCGGTAAAGAAATCGGTGATGGCAACTTTGGATCCGTACATGATGCCTTGCTTCTACGTTTGTATCAGAAACCAAAAGAAGCAGTGGTGAAGATTGTCAAATCGAAGTTCAACGATTTGGAGCGGTATGAGAGGCTTCAGTCTTCTGTTAACTAGTTTGTAGGTCCCGGCTGTTAAATGAAGCGAATAATATGTTGGGATTAAAACATCGAAACATAATCCGCATCTACGGCATAGTTACTCACGAAAAAAATGTTGGAGTTGTGTTGGAGAAATGCAAAGGTGAAGTGGTTGAACTGTTGAGTACCAAGGTATTCAGGCGGTTCCTTAGACAAAAAACTCAAAGCAAAACCGTCGACTTCGGAGAAACAGAAGATCGGCTATGCGATTGATTGTGCTGAGGGAATGGCTTATTTGGCTGATGAGCACACAATTCATCGGGATTTAGCAGCTCGCAATATTCTACTCACCGAATCAGGTATTTGCAAAGTTGCGGATTTCGGTTTGTCGTTGATCGGCCAGAAGTCGGTGTTCGCCGATGGAAAGATACCGATTCGGCAAGCTATTAGCTTTTGCCTGTATTCGTAACTTTTCGTTTAGTTGGACTGCACCGGAAGCTCTGCGATCGCGAGAGTACAGTTCGAAATCGGATTGCTGGTCCTACGGTGTGCTTCTTTTCGAGATCTTCAGCGATGGTGGCAAAGTTGGCGAAGGTTGGAAACGCGAACAAGTCAAAGACCATGTACTACGCGGAAACGGTTGGGATGCACCTTCGAGTTTGGTTTCAAGATCTTAGTCGTCGTTGAATCGAGTTTGCAGATACTCCCGAATTGTACAGACAAATTATGACCGCTTGTTTCACTTTCGATCCTCAGAATCGATGCTCGTTTGCTCAAATTCGTAATGCAATTCGAAACAATGATCCTGATCATTTGCTTATCACAACGAATGCTCCGGAACGAACGGTTTCCAATTAACCCTGTGGAAGTCGTTTATCTTTGTGATTATAAAAGAAACAAAGATCTTCGAGTACGATGCTTTCACTGTTCAATCTTACAAAGACTTCAAACATTCTTTCTGCAAATAAATTCCGTGAGTTCTTTGCTCTAGATGTTATTGTGTTCACCGAAGGAATTTGTTTTTCTCGAATTTCAATCGCTCGAAATTAGCAACCCGGGAGCTTCGTTGTTTGTTCTCGAAATTCGATTTCGCTTCTTCTGCAAATTTGTTTACCATTCGAATGGAACGTTGAGTACCGAGCGGACAAAGAACAACAATGGCGGCGACCTTCTTATCAAATTTGCTGATAAGTTCCGTTGAGTGCGTTGTGATTCTTGAAGCGAAGCACCGGCGTATTTCGATGCAAAAATAGAACGGTATTTCGCGGGCACGATGATGATGAAGCACTTATCGTCGCAGGCTTACGAAAACATGTGCTCGAGCAGAAAACCGTTAATCAAAGGTTTGCTTTTCGAATCAAGCCCCTCCAATCCATCGGCCGCATTCTCGTCGTCTTTTCGTTGGACTTTGCTCGACACTGCGTTTGCAGCGTTTGGCCGCTCGTTTCGACCACCACGCAGCAGTGAAGGCCAAAGAAGAGAAACGGAAAGAGTCCTCAAAAGAAATATGTTCGGTCGCCTTTTCCGCCGTTTTTCCTCTCTTCCATCTAACCACTTGGTTTGTCGAGAGTTCGCGTTTCTTGGACTCGACTTTTGCCGTGAAGTTGCATCTTGGGTCCGCGCAGTACGTGGATCTTTTGGTCGTTTCGATTTGAAGAAATCAACCTCGTTTTCGACTTTTGAACTTTAGTTTGTAAGTAATGAGCGTGCAGGTGCTTTCGTTGGATACCTGGAAACGCGTTGAAGGTCGACGGCTAGATTTTTGCGAGAGATCGTGTGTGGAGGGTTGCAGATCGTTTTTGCAACCTCATTGTTTACATCGAATAGAAAATTGAGAGCTTTGTCTCGGAAATGAACTTCCGAGTCGTGAGCAGACTAACCGAGTGCAAAATAATTTCGATTTTCGTTTCAAATCCAAAAGCAAATAACAGTCACGATCTTTTGCTTCGACTCCTTGGTTTGTATTTTGACTCCTGTTTTTTGCTCCGAATTCCCGAGCAAACATGCGAAACTCGAACCCAATGAGCAAACTCAAATTTAATCGCTTTACGTGTTTTAATTCCAATTTTGTTCAAAGACTGAAATACGATTAGTCGAGGGCCAATTTTATTTGTTCACGGAACAGCGGGTGTTGAGACCTCGTTCCGGGAATTGTGTTTTGCTCATCGTGTGTGTTCATTCTTATCATTTTAGCGCCGTCAATTGTCTACTGGATGATCACGTTGAAGGTTTGATTTCCGAATTTTGGGCCTTTCGATCGGATTTCAACATTTCGTCGTTCACTTATCTCAACATTATGGGCTTGAAGTTGAGGGAGAAGTACGCGGCGGTTGTTGGGTTGGTGGTCGTGTTTTGTTTTCTGATCGCCTACGTTTCCTATCAGTCGACCGCCGATAGCCAAAATGTGGATTTGAAGTATCCGATTCGCGATGCACAACTTCGACGTCATGGTCCGGCCGTGGAGAACGAGTTCGAAAGAATTCAGGCCGAAATGATGATCAATTCGACTCGTGATACGATCAGTGAACGTCGGAATTTCATTCGTGGGGTGAGTTTGGTGGCTTCAAAAATCGTTTTCAGTCGTTGACTCAGTCTCGTATATTCGAATTGGTTTTAGATGATGAAATTTGCGTGGACCAACTACAGGCGTTATGCATGGGGAGAAAACGAATTGAAACCCGTGAGTCGAATCGGTCATTCGGGATCGGTGTTTGGAGCCGGGAATTTGGGAGCAACTATCGTCGATGGAATGGATACGCTCTATATATTCGGTTTGATGGAAGAGTTTGAAGAAGCAAAGCGTTGGGTCAAAAACGAATTTGACATTAAAAACGCGGTAATTTTATTCGCTTACACAACAGAATAACAAGTGAATTTGCAGCGAAATGATCTCTCGGTCTTCGAAACGAACATCCGATTTGTGGGCGGTTTCCTTTCTGCTTTCGCTCTGACCAACGATTCAGTAAGTTCAATTTTGGATTCTGTTCTCAACTTTTAATGCTTTAGTTGTTTTTGGAAAAGGCGAGAGATGTTGCCGATTTGCTTTTACCGGCATTCAAAACTCCAACAGGAATTCCGATGGCTCTAGTCAATCCGAACACCGGTCACGCCTACAACTGGGGTTGGGCATCGGGTGGCTGTTCGATTTTGTCCGAATATGGGTCACTGGAATTGGAATTCAACTACTTGACACGAGTGACTGGAAATCAAACGTACGCGGAAAAAGTGAAGAGGATTCGCGATTTGTTAGATGGACTTGAGAAACCGGACGGCTTGTATCCGAATTATTTGAATCAGAAGACTGGAAAGTTTTGCCAAAGTAAGTTTGGCATTTTCTTTATCAACTCATAACTTCAATTAAGAGCACGTCTCTGTTGGAGCATTGGGCGATTCGTTCTACGAGTACCTTCTCAAGACGTGGATCATGAGTGGTCGGAAAGACGAACAAGCGAAACGAATGTACGATGAAGCTATGGTGGCAATCGAAAAGAATTTGTTGTTTCATTCACATAACGACAATCTCTGGTATTTTGCGGACCTGAAAGGAAATCGTGTGGAACATAAAATGGATCATTTGGCATGTTTTATTGCTGGAATGTTCGCTCTGCAGTCGAAAAATGAATGGGATCCCGAAAAAGCTGCTCACTCGTTGAAACTCGGCCGCGAGATTGGAAAAACGTGTCATGAAAGTTATATTCGAACTTGTAAGTGATCTGTTTGTTTAAACTGTGATTGATTCTTTATTTCAGCCACTGGTCTTGGTCCTGAGGCTTTTCGGTTTACGAACGAAGTCGAAGCAAAAGCTGTGCGCGACAGTGAACGCTACTACATTCTTCGTCCCGAAGTTATTGAAGGATGGTTTATACTTTGGGTTAGTTCACTAGTTTTCCTTCTTGTTGACTTGTTTATTTTAGAGAGTAACCGGTGAACAGAAGTATCGTGATTGGTGTTGGGCTGCAGCACAAGCAATCGACAAGTGAGTTGTGAGCACCAGTGTTTTGATTTAAATTGATTTTCAGGTATTGTCGTGTAGATGCGGGTTATTCGGGAATCCGGAACGTGGATCAACCATCGATTGTTCATGACGATACTCAACAGTCGTTTTTGTTAGCTGAAACCTTGAAATATCTCTACTTAACATTTTCCGACGATCAGTTACCGTTGGATCGTTGGGTTTTTAATACGGAAGCTCATCCATTGCCAATCGTTTCAACTGATGAGCTTTAAACTGATTACCGGGTGTGAAACTAATGGGTTGTTTTTCTTGCTTTTATGGTCAACGGGTTTCCATTTCTGATCAACGAATTTAAAGGATCTCTTTTTTTATTCCGCTTTAACTTGCCACATTCTTGTGCCCTATGGGCATTTGCTCAGTTTCCTAATCGCCTGTACATACGACAATCTATGAATACGGAACTTCGCTTTACGGTTAGTGTCTTTATGAGATTAAACAACAAAAGATTACTTGTAAGAGACTGTGCGGACAACGAAGTGAATAGAAAGTTATTAGTGAATTCTTATTGGAAGTTTATCCGAAATAAAAGTCAAGAACAAGAACTGAAACAAACATTGGACGATGGAAATCAATTCTTTAACGTTTCGTGCATTCCGATACTACGTAGTTCAAGATTCAAAGGCCCAAATTCATTTGCTTCTGTCGAGTTCCTTGTAATGAGCTCAACATGCGTCAACTGTCCACCGTGCAGTTGCGGTTTCTTGAAGGTCCTTCTGAAACAAACTGGAAAGTTGCAAAACTGCAGTTCACGCAAATGACCTTCGCTGCATTTTCGCTTATCTTTTTGTGCAAAACAAGTTCATTTGTGAATTTTTCTAAAGCACCAAAGTACTGGCGAGCAATTTCGTGGTCAATCCAATTGATTGGTTTTTAACTTTAAATCACAAACATGTCCATAATCCCGTTTCAATTCAACAACCATCCACATGTTATCTACACGTTAAACAATGAACTCAATTCAATATTATATTACAATGACTAGTGGCGTGATTGCGTACATTGGAGCGATTTACAAAGTTGGTTGTTTGTTTTCCGATATTATCAGCCAACTAATTATCCCCGGGTTTGTTTCCTTTGCTATCTTAGCTGTAAATACTGTAACCATAACTGTGATTATTTGCTTCATTGAGGACAAGTAAAAACATTGAAACCTTTTCAACACCAATCAACAGGAACGCAAATTGTCAGTGAACTTTGTGTCGAATCGAATTTCGCTTTCGCATGGTTGGTTGTGAATCGAAATGGCGAATGAAAGTCCACGAGTGTCTGTCGATTGTCCAACAACACCAACACACGATCTTCGTTCAATTTCAATCGAATACTTAAGAGAAATGTCAAAGAAATGGATTGTTTCTTACCGCTCAACATTCGTGATTTTTTCTCCGTTGTTGTCGATTACATGAACGGTAATTTTAATCAAATGACCTCCAACCAGTTGGACTTTAAAAGGCGATCGGTCAACTCCCGAAATCGTTTTTGTTTCACACTAAACACAATTGGAAATGCTGAAGTGAATCCGAACCTCTTCATAGCGTCCACTGCTATTTGGCTCTTCGGATTCGGTGTCTGAATCGCTTTCTTCTTCCTCTTCATCGGTCAGCGTTTGTTCAATCACAACTCCACACTCGTCCGTAAATGATGGAACGGTTTCTTCGGATCTCGTAACAATTGGAAGTCCCGCATTTGCAGCCGAAATTTTCGGTAAAAACGATTTCAATCGTTGGAGAATCGGCGATTGTTCCAACGGAAACTCGTTAGCCAGAAACTTTGATGTCGAACCACTGGATGACAAGCGAGATGTTAAACTGGTTGATGGTGGAGTGTTAGGAATCATCTGAACAAAAAATGCTGTAGAGTTCATCTACGGTATCAAAATAGCTATTGGCTTATAACCTGAGAATCAAACTATTAAATAGAAATAAGTCTTTATTCTCTACAACCAGTAACCAAGAGTTATTCCCGCAATTATATGGATATTACAAGAAGGGACACTAATTACTAAAACCTAGTTAGTTTAGTTTTCCAAACACGTTCGAATTGTGTCCAAACTCTCTTCCAAATTCTCGGCGAACTTCTTTGCGTCGCGTTCACCCTAAGAATTAAAGTCGCAGAACAAACTATACAGTCAAACCTCATAAGTCGAAATGACGGCTCCCAATTTTGAACCAACAACGTTGTACCCGATTCCGAAACCATCACGTACCACAGGACCGAAACCTCCGAAGACGATCGTTTCTGTGGTCAGAGTCGAAGTAGAGACAACGAATTCGTTCATTCGTTTGTATACCGCAGAAGTGAAAAGCGATGGAAGTGGTCGGTTTTGACGTTCAGCCGTGATCTTCAATCCCAGCAAATGACGATCGAATCCTTGACCTTCAATCCAATAGTTAAGTTAATGGCGTTTGTTCGAACTCACCCATCGCTGCTTCCTTGACCAATGCGGAATGTTGATCGGAACAACGTTTGAACAGAGTTCGTAGCGTTGACTTGTCGTTGAGTCCCTCGTTCTCCAGTTGTAAAACTGCTTCTCGAGTTGCCAACGTGGCTGATCGAATGCACTCCGTTCGACCCTTCTTAAAAGCGGCAGTTGAACAGGATTCATAGGTCGGAGCGAAAGCGCCGTAAGTTCGATAGAAAGCTAATTGAATTGCCAATTGCATAACCGAGTCCGGAGACAACGCCGCCTTCTTGATGGCAGCACGATTCAAACGCGGATACTCAACGGTTGCAAATTTGATTTCCTTGGCACGTTTCAAATGTTCCGTTTGAGCGTTCGAAATTGTTGTTTTCAGTGAATCAGTCAAATCGAATTCTAAATTGTAAATTAAAGGAATCAGTTCTATAATTCATTACCCAGTTTCTTCAGTCCACCAGTTTGACCGACGGGTTCTTGGTCGGGACGTACGAAATTGTTCATACACGTGTCTTTGTAGGTCTCTTCGACTAATCGCAAAACTGCCACCCCGTCACCCCAAGAATGTTCGAAATTAATCGTGGCTTGACCGTTTCCATCGATGATTAGCTGGAAACATTTGTCAAACCATCGATTACGACCATCACCGCCACACAGAAGATTGTTCGCCCATTCCGAGTATTCGCTGAACTTCTCGTCGTCCAAACACAATGCAAAAAGTGCGTCATCGATCTGCTTGAAAGATTCGACATTTCGTTGAGATTGAGCCAAAATTTCGCGTCGAGTTTTTGCCCACGCGTTTCGTTCCATGGTTGTCAGAGAGCCAATACACGTGTTTGATTGAGCTGATGCTTCAGAATCGGAAAGGATTTTGGCAAGACACGCATGAATGTCCTGAAAGAACTCAAACTATTCGTATAGATGTGAGTACGTACCTGAGGTGCTTTGATCGTTCCGTCTTCTTCGAAAACGTCGATTGTGTAGAAGTTCCCGTTTCTCATAACCAAAACATGTCGAGGCTTAGAGATGTGATGCAAACGATCTTTTCCTTCTTCGGGAATTCGATTTCCACCGAAAAGTGATGGGTATTGACTCATGTCCAATGGAAAGGCTTTGAGTGCTGCGGCACCAAACCAACTCACATTTTCGGGCAGCAAACTACAAAGTCACATTCAAACTTAACGGCTTGTATTAGAACTGACCGACAAAATCGACGGAAGAACTTGGTGTTCGATTTTTTGGGATTCAGGTGGAAAACCTCGGGTTCAAGGACCTCGTTGTCCAGTGACTTTTTGAAACGAGCACATGAAACAACAAAGTTTGCCGCTCGAGTTAACTAAATTGATTTTCAGCATTGACAAAAACTGATTACTAACCTGGTCGTTGAATTGGGATCGTGGGTCGGGAGCCAACATCATGAATGGATTGAAGTTGATTGGACACGGCAATCGAGACTCCAAATACATGGCAAACCAGGGCTCGGAAATGTATGAGGTTTGAGGGTTGGCGTTGTCGTATTCAATCAACAGTCGTTGAAGTTCTACAGTTCGGTTAAGACGACGATCATTTTAAAGACTTACCAGGTCCATCGCCATTTCGAAGCTCTTCGACAGTCTTTCGAGCTTCGTTGATCATTTGCTCCGAACCCACGGCTTGGACGGCGGACAAAAAGCGATTGCACGAGTCTTCAAGTTTTGGAATCGGCAACCGTCGCAGAGACTTCTGAAAGTGGTAGGTCGGAATGTAACTTCGATGCAGAAACTGATAATCCGTAGAGTTTGGATCCAGAGTCAAATGACTTGCCAACCGATTTTGGATCACAAAACTGAAAAAGGAATTGAACAAATTCGTTAAACTAATCACTTACTTCGTACGATGTCCGTTGACGGTGAAATTTTGGATGAATCGACGTTGCAACATGATTGAATGTTTGTATTGAACTGGGGACTGGAAACTGAAAGTTGGAAGAAGCGGACTTTGAACTTTTAATAATTCGAGGCGATTGAAAATGCCAAAACAAATGACATTGCGTGACAGTTGTTACTCTTAATTTTTATGGCAAAATCGTTTTGAACGAAACGGCGCTTATGACTTTAGGTCCTTCTAAGTCAACTCATTAGCTCAATGATGAGCAACGATATTGCGAAGCGAGAAAAACAACAAACAAGTAGGTTTCTGGATTTCAACTCATTTCACTAAGTTCGTTTTAGCCGACGAACTTTTGGACTTGATTGAATGCTTGCCGTTGGAGTACGTCGACTACGCCTTTTCATATGGTTCTGGTGCTGTGCAGCAACAGGATGAAGTGAAAACGGAGAAGATGGTCGATTTTGTCGTAGTGACCAAAAACACTTTGCAATTTCACGATTCGAATTTACAACTCAACCCGCAACACTACTCGGCGATTCGATGGTTGAGAGCAAAAGCTATTCATCAGTTTCAACGCTACTTCGGCGCCCGTTTGTTCTACAACACCCGGATTCGATCGTGTGGACGATTGATTAAGTATGGCGTCATAGACACGAAGGTCGGTACTTTGTTTATTGTTTTCAATTCAGATTTCAGGACTTGACAGAAGATCTCCTCGAGTGGCGATATTTGTACGCGGCCGGTCGAATGCACAAGCCGGTGGTTGACGTGATTGAACCGGACGAACAGTTGATTTCCAGTATCTACGAGAATCGTTTGAACGCTCTTCAAGTTGCACTTCTCCTTATGCCCGAAACATTTACGTTGACCGAGTTGTTTCGTCGAATCGCACGAATCAGCTACGACGGTGATTTTCGACAGCAATTAGGCGAAGATCGACACAAAGTTCGTTCTTTTACAGTGTTTTCCGTTGACTCTGTGGTTTCAGATCGAAAAACTCGTTTCGGGAGCTCACGAAAACTTTGCCGAAATCTACGTTCCAATGCTTCAAAAAGATAAACGCGTCAACAAAGTGGGAGCAGAGCGATTCGAACACGACGTTTCCACTCCGGCCATTTACCATCGACTCAACTTGCTGCCATCGACAGTGCTCGAAGATATGGCCGGAATGTATTGGTACCGTGATCCACGGCATCGGGACATCGAGGAAATCGTTTTTCAAATGTCCCATCGACACGACGTTACGGACAAAATGAGTGCGTCCATTCGACGAATCGTTCGAAGTGCAGCGTGGTCTCAAACGGCCAAGAATGCGGTTAGTGCCGGTTTTGTTAAAGGAATCGCTTATTCGGGTACGAAGCTGTTGAAGATGTTTCGATCTATGCGATAATAGTCGTGAGTGTAGATTAATAAATTAGTTTCTACAAGACATTCGTATTCGACATAAGTCTATAATCGTCTCTTTGAACATATTTTTGAAATGCTTACCTTTGTACTTGCTTAGAGAGTTGAAGCAGAATGGACGACCAATCGTCCTCCGAGGTTTCTTTACCTCAACATCAACTTACGTACACGATCAAGATCCTGAAAGAAGAACTTCATGGACATTCGATTTGTTTGGAATCGTGTGTTTTCTTGTGGATTGGAGCTAAAGGCCGAAACGATTTCCTTCTTTTTGGTTTGGGCGGAGAAACCTCTTCGATTGTCGACGGGATTCCGGCACCACAAAATCAAGTTCACTTGCAAGCTGTGTGTACGAAACTAAGTCGAGTGTTCAAGGGTCGACAGGTGAGGAATGGAAAGTGGAAGAAGTCGATTTTGTTCTTAGGTTTACTTCTCGACGGATATCGGTGGTGAAGCGAAGGACGCACGCTATTGGTTGAAGTTTTTTGAGTCCCTGAAAGAGCACATCGATCAGAATCGAAACTTCTATCGTCTAACCATTTGATTTGTTGTTGAACAGTCAATAAACAAAAAGTGTACGAACTCATTTTAGCGAACACTTCGCTCACTAATCACAGGAACCAGTAGGAGTGACCGCTCAGCCTGAGGGTCTGTCGATGTAGTGACTGAAAGAATGCTAGAGGAGTGCTAATCCATCGGCTGTTACTCCTTGTTATAGCTTTTCGCTGGTTCGAAGTTCTTTTCGTGTGCATACATGTTGTGATGGGCCAATTACAATAAATTTATCTAACTAAAAGTACAACACAAAGAAATTGAATACGAACGTTTCTTTAGTCGGTGTTGAGGATATTTGAAATGATAGCGTCAAAACATCTACTAATTGGACGGTCGGATTGCAATTCGACATATTGGCACAGAAATGTTGTCATTGCGGCTGTAATTGAGTAGGATGATGAAACAACGGCTGCAATTATTTCTTACTCTTGGTTGACATTAAAAGCTGTCGGAAGAGTAGCAGCCGTAAAGAAACGTAAAACTGGCGGGTTCGATCATTTTTGAACGTTGTCACATTTCATATCGCACACGCAAATTCGATCCTAAAATCTACGGTACACTTGTACATGCGTGGAACACACTCGATCGGTTTCCAGTGAAGCTTTATCATAATTGTTTGTTGACGAAAATTGCTTGCTGTTCGCCTCCGAATTTTGGAAGCCAGAAAGAAAGCCGGATGCTTTCAGTATGCATCCCAACGATGTCGGACTGGTTATTGCTAAGTATTATTTCGACCGTCTGGCTAAAAGATAATTACTACCGCCGATTGAAATCGCATTCTGCTTTTGTCCCGATATCCCTTCTCGTCTCTCAACTCAAATTTGATTCTACCATTTCTCAATGCCTAGCTGATTGGATACATTCAAGGCAATCAGCATCACACTACACAGCCGATGTGATGTCCGACACTATAGGTTCAACGGAAGATTCTAAGAGCTGATCTCAAAATCGGGATTCTGAAGGGATGGAAATAGCTCATAATTCTTTCGAACTTTACTTGAATTGTCTTAGCCAGTTAGGCAAAGGTCTTCATTTTTACACGAATCATTTGCTACAAAGATTCTTCGCTCAAATAGAAATCTTTCATCTAACCGACAGTCGTGAACTCAAATTCACACGTTTTGACTTTCCTTCGCTTTGTCTTCAGCAGTCGGTTCCATCATTTGTTTGTTGTTTTGGGCCTCCGGAATATCGATCTTGGGCTCTTTGCGTTTCTTCCACCAACAGAAGTAAAGCAGAACAAAGACTATCAGCAAAGTTCCGACAACAAGAACAATGCTAAAGAAGATGGTCGAACAAGTAATCGGTTGACCACCTACACAGTGCCAATAATCTTTTTTTTAAAAGCAGGCTTCACAGATTCTTCTTTGGCTAAAGGTGCGTGCTGAAACCTATCCCGTCAAACAATTTTGATTAACAGAACTCACGTATATGATAACTAAATTCTTAAACTTATGTTGATTCGTAGCTTTGATTCCAACTTCCATTTTGCTTCCTTGTAATCCAACAGATCCACAATCCTGCTTCGCGGATGTTTTCGCCTGGTCATCTGTGAAGTTTGCGCTGCTGTTTTCAACTAATGCAGTGATCGGCAGGTTAAGACTTGAAGCTGCAAACGACCGTTAATCGATAAGTCGCATCTAACAGACTCTTCAACTGAAATTGAGCCACACTGTAAGCACGAAGGAGTTTAATGCTGTTAACTTTGCAGGATCCAAATTGAAGCTCGAATCTAAAGAGTGTAAGTGATTGTAATTCACAAACATACGGTTCTTCAAATGATTCGCCGTTCATTTTGTTGTACGTGAACTTTACGGTCAAAGGCAATTGAATTTTCAATTTGGCCGTTTGAGCGCAACTTCCCGGCATCTTCCTGAAGAAAATTGTGACGATTACTCGGATCAATCTCCAAACGTACACTGTAGGTCCTTCTTCTGTGAAACAATTTTCTGCGAGGGCCATCGCTGAGCCACACACAAAGAAGATCGTCCACTTTGAGTTCATGGCTTCAGATCACAAACAACCGGCTGTTAAGAACTGAACGCATTAAAGTGATCGGTCTATGCGAAACAAACTCTTCTCAATTTGCTGTTGCCATCAAACGTTCGGGTGTTAGTCAGCACGGTGATTTAAGCTCCCACTACTTATGAGATAAGTCGAAGAAATTTATTAAACACATGACAAATTGACGGTTTTAACCGTCGGAACAACAATAATTTAAATTATGTGGAGGTTGTCGATCGAATACGAATTGGATTTTTAAGGCATCTCGAAGCTAAAAGGAAGAGAGAAATCGAAAAGAGAACACGCATTTGATTACAAAGGATGATGATACCCGTATCAGTTTGATTCTAAGAATTGTTGAGGTATGTTACAAAAAAAGAAGGAAAAAGAGTTAATTTCCGTTTACCATGATGATGTTGAAAAAGATGTTGAGGTTATGAATCGAAATATGATCGGAAACAAATGAGTTACAATGAGGTTTTTGGAATAGAATTCTGAAACTGTTAACCTCCGCAAATTTCGTCTCCTTCGACTACGCGATGAGTATGTGGTAAGAGAAAACTGTACAAGAGGTATATGAAAGAATGAGATTCGGCTACGAGTTCTAAGAGAAAAACACCATGCTAACTGCGAAAACGACAAAAAACTTGGCAGTAAAACACGCGTCCTTTGGTTGTTAAGATGTTTTGAGGGTCGATGAATACGCGTAATTGAAGTAGTCGAAGGAGAAATCGAAATTTTGAATGCGAGTGTTAGAACAGTAGGAACAGTGTGAAGGAGAACTAAACATTTTCACGTAACAATTTCATTGATGTGATCGGATGTAATCCTTGGTGGTTCGGATGCCCGAAGTCGTCGTAGACGATTCCCGAGTCCGCGAGATTCGGCATCGATGTTGTGCCGGTGGACGACTTTTTGGCGTTTGCATCCGCTTCGTGAATCATCTGCGGATTGACGGCCGATTTCAAGCGAAATCTTATTTCCTCATCGGTCCCAACGACAAACTCAACTCGAGGCTCCAGATGGTTTCCATTTTGAGCGAAAATCGTCGTGATGATCGGTGCCTGTGGAGTCAAGTCTTCGAGTGGTGGAACGAATTGTTTCGGGGTTCCGGGAGTTAGCATTTCGGACGGTGCAGCCGAAGATGCGGTGGTAGCGGGATATAAGTCGTCTAAAGAGGTGTTCGGTGATGGTCGTTTACGAAACGGAATGACAATCAAATTCGTTCCGTTCACGTTTCCGTCGGAATTCGAGATCTCCTGTTGACGCGATTCACCATTCTGAATTCCAACCGTCGGATTTTGAGGGTCGTCAATGAAATCGACCAGCGAATTCGATTTGTGCAAACGAACTGGTTCGTTGATTGCAGTCAAGTTTGTGACCATATTATTCACACGTTTCGTGTTTTGAGAGCGACGTTGACCGTTCGATTGTCGATTCTTTTCATCGTCCTCACTTTCATCGGAATCAACAATTCGATGATGTTTACGCGTACGAGCGGCCCTGGAGTGACGTTGACGATTCGGTTGCTGTGAAGACGATGTGGTTGGTGGATTTGGAGCACTGGCGTTCGAAGATTGTCGAATGGCTCGTCGGCTTCCTCGTACTTCGTTTCCTTCGCACAACGATCCACGAGTCTGCTCTCCGATGTACGGTAGAACTGCGGGAGTCGGAAGTGATGGACGTTGATTATGAATTGCAGCAGCTTCGTATTCGGCTTTTCGTTTTGCAGCCAAAATCCCCTCCTAAAAGCAATCAGTCAGTTTTCTTTTGTTTTTCAGTACTCACTTGTCGTTGAGTTTCTCTCATCTCAGCCATCAGATCCGTCCATGAGATGCCAAGCCCCGTTGGATCGGCGTTCATTTGGTTGAGGCGCATTTTGAATTCGGGATCATTGATCATTCGTTGAACTCGCCGTTGTCCTCTTGGTCGATGACCTTGAGGTCCGCCTTTTGGGTCGATTTCTGGCAAATGGCTCGGTCTCGGAATTGGCTGATGTACTATTGGCTCGTCGTCATCAGAAGGACAATAACCGGTTGTTTCGACTGAGTCGCGTTTCGTCTTCTTTTTCGCCCACGCCAAGAATCCGTTCAACGGATTACGATCCACAGTTTGAGTTTGAGGAATAGTTTCAACAGTCAACGAATTCATTGATCGATGATGAGGCAACACGGGAGATAGACGACCACTCGACAACGCCGTGGCCGTTGGTGGTGCACGTTTTCCACGTAAACGAAACAAACGTCCGAAGAACGATTGCTGACGTTGTGCCGATGTTGCTGCTTCACTCAAAAGATGCGAATGCGCCGAATTGAAAGCGGCGACTGCGAACGAACGTCGCGGATTGGAATGACGTTTGACGTGAATTGAATTTCCCATTTGATTGAAGTTCGGATTTCGTAAAGCGTGTTGAAGAGCAATGGCTGTCATGAACGCGTTCTCGTCGTTCAACAATCGATCATGTCCACCAAAACCGTTCCGTCGTCTTTCGTCTCTTCGCTCTTTCCAATCGTAGTACTTCTGGGCCGCCAAAACGGAAATACACGCACAACAACCCATGATCAGAAGCGCCATTATAATCAGAAAGGCGTACGCACGAAAACGGAACGTTAAGTAGAATGGTCGATTAGCGTCGGCTTTGTTTATTCGTTCGATTTGTTCTTCCAATCGTTTTCGTTCTCTTTCCGCTTCCAACATTTCCATCGGAATTGGCGGTTTGGTTGGTCTTCCGTTCTTATCGAGAGCCATCTGTTTGCTCAGAATCTGATGCGGTACATCCGAAACCTGGTTATCAGTTTTCGAGTCGGGAATCTTGATCGCAAAGGTTTTGGAGCGAATCGATGAGTCGCCGAACAACGTCGAATGACTACTCAATTGGGCCGTGTATTCGATTCCCGGTTTCAGCATCGAAAGCATCACACTGTTAACAGTGTGACCTGAACACAAACTCTTAGCAGTCTCTCACTTATTCGCTTACCTTTGATCAATTCGCTTTGTTCTTGGCCATCAACTTGCTTCCAATACAAACGATAGCCATCGAACTCGGGAATTTGTTTCAAAGCAGACGGTGGCAACGGACTTTTCCATTGAATTTGTGCAACTTTGCCGCCCAATAACGTGACTTGACCATTAGTTGGCGGTGGCAAACGCATATCTAAAGACAAAAGCTAAGATGAGAAACAAATTCAAAGATTTTACCAACTGGCGTTGTACATTCAAAAAATTGACCTTCAACTGAGTGTCCATCTTCGTTCTGTGCTTCAATCATAATCCGATAAGTGAGTCGAGGAAAGAGACCTCGAATCTCCATCACTGACTCCTCTTCCACTTGATATAAACGACTGTAAAGAACAATTAAAAAAGTTTTGAGTTTCTAACTAACCTATCGACTACGTGTCTTTCCATTTCCGGGTCACTTTCATTCAAAGTGTAATGCAAACGATACGTAACTACGGGCCGATTAACTCCAAGTGTTTGATCGTTTTGTTTCTTTGGCGAACTTGTCGCAGTTTTCCACCGAACTTCAATGAGATCGTGGTCATTGCGCGATTGAGTGCACCAACAGTTGGTTTCTGGCTTCGCACAGTTCACAGGTTTCGGTAAAGAATAACGAGAAACAGCGAATGTATCTTCTGATCGAATCGGATTTGCACGTCCCGTTGCATCAACCAACGCCGCATTCTTGCAACGCCAAAACCCAACGATCGGTGGATCGGTTCGACGCTCATAAGCCGCGCAGACTTGATAGGACATTCCCTGAATGTTCAATCGTTAAGAAGCTAAGAAATACAAGCGATTACCAATTTCAATCCATCACTCAAACGTATCACTTTCCGTCCATCTGATTGCATTTCCAATTTCGCGTCCTGCTCCACGACTTCGATAGAATCCGCGGGCATCGTTCGGAGACTCGAAAGTGGTCGATATTGAATCTTGATGTTCGTAGCGTTGTGCTCCAAACTTATCGGCTCGTCGAATTGCAAGTCCAATTGAGCGCGATGAGAAACTTGAATAACTTCCAAGTTCGGCGGTGGAATCTCAACGTCGGCTTCTTCTATCACCTCAAACTCGTTGCCTATAGTCACGAGTGTGTAGCCGAAGTTTCGTCCATCATTCAATAGTTCTGATGCTGGACTGCCGGAACGTGTGATCGGAATGAGTCGAACTTTCAAAGCAAACGGTGCCGTCAAATTGAAAGAGTAAGTGGTGTCCGTGGGGTGAACATGAAGTTTCAATCGTGGTAACCTTCTTTCGCCACTCGTTGGTGGACCGTCCATTTTGACTAGTTCGAGATGATACTCAGTCAAAATACCCGAAAGTTTTGTTGGTGGTTCCCATCGAATTCTTAATTCGCCATTCTTCGGATTGTAGAGCCAATCGAACGGCACGGCAGCTGTCGCCGTTCCATCCCATGATGTGACATTGAAAGGCAAACTGAGCGGTGTGATCATATGCGGTGTATCGGCAAAAACGGTTGACAATCGAAAAGTGTACGGTGTTGCCGGTTCGAAGTAAATGGGCGGTTTCCAACATTCGATCGTACAATGGCCATCTTTTGTGCATTTGGCTTCAGAACCAGGGATGATGTTCAAATCGGAAGACAAGTCGGCTTTGTAGTAAACGAGAAAGAAGGTGGAGATCTGCGCCACGCGATGATCAACTTCTTCGGGAACATCGAAATGCGACGAAAAGCATTTTCGCTTTTGATCAACGGTCATCGTAAAGTTGACGATCGTATCGTTGGTGGTTTGTTGAACGAGAAGAAGCGACTGTTGAATACGTTGATGAGTTGTTCCATGACTCACCGAACACTCGTAGATTCCCTGGGCAAAAGCAAAATAAAAAGATCAAAACGAACTCACTTGATCTTCGATTTGTACCATCGAAAAGAAGATGGCTTTTCCCTGCAGTGGACCGTCGGTGATCAAAGATGTGCGTCGATACAAACGATCCGTCGGTGATTCCAGGAGCGAATTGTTACGTCGCCACTCGACCATCGTTGGATTTTCGTTCAATTGAGCAAACGTCCTACAAAACAACTTGGCCGGAGTACCCTGAGCTTTTTGTATGATTGCAAAATTGACGGTTTCGTTTTCGAAGAAGTTTTCTAAAGCAAAGATAACCAGCTCCGATTGATTTCCTTCTTACCGTCCACAAACACATGACTTTCATAAGAATGTTTTTCGCCGTCAGAGCTTTCAATTTGACATTCGAACTCTCCGGTCATTTCCAAGGAGACGTTTCGAAACTGCAGAATCGGACCCGATGCCATGAGCTCTTTTTGTTTTGTTGAATCATCTAATCGAAACCATTCGATTTTGTTCGCGTCTTCCCGACCGCATTCCAACGTCAAATTCTCGTGCAATCGCGATTCAATCATCGTGGGTGGTCGAATTTCGTCGCCACGAACGCGACTCCCGTTCTCGAAAACCTGAACTTCGATCTTCTTCTCGATTCGACGTCCGTCCGCAAACACGACTTCACAGCCGAACAAACCGACGTGCTCGTCCGTGGCCGCTGTAATGTAAACCACAGATCGATCGCCGACATCGAAACTAAAATCGACTTCGATTGTCGTTCGGATTCTTTCGCTTACACTTCGACCTGCTTCTTCTGCCTCAACGGTTCGCCGTTGTGTGTCCAATGAAAGAGCGGTGGTGTTGGGATTAAACTGCCGTTGTGTTTGCACTCTAAGCGAATCGAATGCCCAGAAGAAACATTCAAACTGTAAATTCTCACATTGAATAGTGGAATAAACGATGTCGACTTACCGTAAAGGCCAAACATTGACCGTAGGTTCATTGGCCGCAATTACGAGTATTGGTCGTGAAAACAGAACGGCGTTGAGTTTGAGGCTTGGAACTCGCAAATGAGCTGCACAGCGATAGAGAGCCTTCTGAACAAAATGATTAGTGGGAAACAATAAAACAGTATCCTCACTCCGTTGTGTTCCAATTCATCGACAGCTTTCGAGTCGAAGTGCAGCTCTTGACCATCAGAAACCACGTTCTTGGTTTCTCTGTCAATCCAAAAGGTCGGAAGTGGGATCACGTTCGTCGAGTTCGCCATCTGCAGCGCTGCATTGCAAGTGAATCGCAAGTCCACCAACTGGACGGTTCGATTGAGTCGGAAAACTTCGCTTTTGACTTCACGACTCACGAACGGCGTATTGCCGAGGAAAGCGTAACGATTGAAACGCACGTTCGCTTCTTTTTGCGTCAAAACGCTCTCGATTTGCAGCGGAAACGTCGTTTCCGATGCTTCTTTGCCCCTCGACGCTTCCGCCAAACTGCGTGACCATCGGCGTTCTGGAAACGAAACCAATCAAGTTCGTCATCGGGGGAATCTCTTACCATTCGATGCGCAGCATAGTTGACTGATGGTCGAAAAAAGAAGAAGGGCGAAAATCACACGCAAAAAAATCCTTCGGTTTATGGACGTCAGCGTGGAGATGCTGCGCGTAGATCGGCGGAATTGGACCTAAAAAGTGCGTTGAAAAGCCGCAAAAAAGTTCTGTGGCGCAACGAAAACAACCGGACATATCGTTCACGTTGTTTTGCGGCCTTCAAGGTCGCCAAAAAAAGAATCTTTTTTCCCTTAAAAAGAAATTTCCGAGCAAAATGGCCGGTAGTTTTACCTGAAGAGGAAAGTAATCACGCGCCCTTTCGCTCTTAAAACGCGAGAAAAAATCACGTGTTTCGTGATAAGAGAGAAACGCTTGTAAATTTGCTTGGAAGCCAGAAAAACAACAAAGATGAGTGAATCCGCTCCCGTCGACGATCAATTAGGAAAATTGGGACGAGATGACGAAACGCCAAAACGTGTTAATCTGCTTTTTATTACGCGTGATTTCGATTCCCGAAATCAAGAAAAAACCAAACGCACGCAAATTGAACGTCAAAAAAAAGGAGTTCGCGGGTCAGTGTTCTACTTCCTCATTTCTTCTAATGGCAAGAGATCTCTTTTTTTGCGAAGAAAACGGCGTTATGATTGTTGGCCACTGAAAACGCGCAAACTTCAAAAACGTGGCGATGAGTCCAAAATTGATTTGAGAAACGACGCAAAAGTTTGTTTTGTAGTCGGAGACCGTGCAGATTCAAACCTTTTGAAGATCATCGACGTCGATGGTGAAGGACGGCTGTCGCCGAATTTGACTTTTCGTTGACTTCGTGATTGAACCGAACGATTCGCGCGCTTCAAAACGCTCTTGAGACCTGAAATCCGTGGACGTTCGATCGTCAAACCTTCGATCTTACCAACTAGAAATCTGCGTTTTGATGGCAATTTTTTTCGTGAAGAGAAGAAGACGAATTTGAGTGCCTCGATTAAGCGAATTCGAGTGCTGAAAACCAATTAGTCAATTCGCGTGATCGAAATTTCCATTTTGGCAGTCACGCAAATTCCCAATAAATTTTTCTCTGTGGCATTCAAAATTCGCTTTACGATTAAGCGGCCCCTGATCGATTGAAATGACGTGAATGTGGAAAGGAAAGCGGCTGTACAGCGCAAAAACCGCACGAAATGGAGAATTCCGTTCTTACGACGCAAACGGACGAATCAAAAAATAAAACAGAAACCTTTTCGTCTTTCGTTCTGTCCATTTTTTGCGGGTTTCACTCAAAATTCGTTTTTTATTCTCGAAACCGCGAATTTTTGCCCTTCGAACGCAAAACGTCAACACGCATTTTGGGAACCGAAAAAGAAGTGAGAAAAACAAGCAAACGGACGAACTGATTAACGTGAAGCGGAAGAGAGCGCCGCGAGCAGAAAACGGAAAAATTGCGAGCTCGAAAAAAGAAACAAAACGAAAAGAAATCGCAATTGGAAATAGAAAAAAACCGCTGGTTGCCGGAGAATACGCGCTCAACCGACGGCGCTTTCGAACGAAATTCCCATTCACGTGCTCGTTTTTTCAGATGTCAAAGTAGAAAGCTTATCACCGACAAAAATAGAGAATTTCGCTGCACGCGCGGTTGGCAACGTCGTCGTTGGAGAAGTTGTTCGACTAATCGTCTTCGCTCAATTGTTGAGACCAGTGAATCATTGGGCTCGAAGATTTGGATGAAGATCTCAACACTCCCTCCTTGGTCCTATGGATTCCACCGCAAAAACACGCGATTAAGGAACTAACGGAACGATCGTTACCAAACGGATAAGACGAAATGAAAAGACAAGCCGGCGGTTTTGATTACGTTCCGATAATTGGACCCAAAGGAAAGATTTGCGGCCCCACGCAACGTGTCCCTCTAATTAAAGGCCAAATTAGCGGCTTCGACAATCCGATGGACGACCGAAAATCGTTGAATTCCGCGTTTCCGAGAACAAAATTCGAAAAAAATGCGATGTTGTGACCGCGCAGTTTGTGGGAATCACCGCGCAATTTAATTGACTTTTCTTGACCTCCCTCCAAGAACTCACGTTTCACGAAAATAAATGGAAACCAAAACCGCGCACGTGGGTTGCTCCCGATGACGTGAAATGCAAAAAAAACGTTGAGGAACAAAAAAATTGTCGTGAATCGAAGATAATTTCCTATTCCCTAAGTTTCGGAACACGTGATGCGTGTGGACGCGGATTAATTAAGATTCGAGGATTAAAACGCGAGTGACGTTCGAAGAACGCAGCAGCCCGAGAGTTTTTGTGACCCTCCGGCGCACGGAGAGAGAAGGGAAACAAGTGGGGAGATGCCAAAACATATGAGGAGAAGCGAAATGGACGCGAAAAGGACTTTTTTCCACTCAAAAATTTGTGCTTTTTGCACAATCCAAAACATTCCAACGGGTCGAGCGAAAAAGTTTTGAATTCTCGCAAAAATACGCGTTTTTCAAACGCACGCAAAAAATCGTCATTTGTAGCTACTCACGAGATTCCAACGGTCCTCCACAATATCGAGTCGTTGCGCAACCAACAAGTAAAGAAAGTATTGAGAGCAAAAAGAGAACATTGGCCTTAAAGAAGGTTAAAAGGTTGAGAATCCTTACGATCGTGTAGCTCACAACTTCTAGCCCCGAAGCGACACCCCCTAATACGACGTTAAAGATCGAAAGTCGAACGCGAAAGAAGGAAGTAAAATCGACGGGGGCAAATTTGCGTTCGATGACCAATGTGCAGGTGGCGCAGTTCGATGCGTTTTTGGAGACTCGTGCGCAACTTTAACGGTCAAAAATTAGGAATCTTCTTCTCTCAAAATCCACGACTTCCACTTTTTCAGCCAATCGATTCAATCGATTCCGCGCAGAGCGCTTTTTTTGTGTGCGTCTGCGTCAACTGATGATCTTCTTCGTTGAAAAAACGCAGTGCGCAGAGAAAAACTGCACGTCGAAGAAAAAGAGAAGTTTATTTCGTTAACTGATTTAACCTAATAAATACAAAAAAATATGATCTCATTCACTTTCCTTCGCCCACTTCTTGACTACGAAAAACTTCGTATGACGCTTCGTTCATCAGATCTTTGATTTGGGCCTCGTCTTTGACCTCCAATTTGAATAGCCAGCCTACAGATACGAATAACCATACACGTCACTTGTCACGCTCGTTACCTTTGTCGTAGGGCGACTTGTTGATCAACGTTGGTGTTTCTTCGATTTTCGAGTTTCTGTCCGTGACTTTTCCGGAAATCGGCGCATAGACGTCCGAAGCCGCTTTAACGCTCTCAATAGCACCAGCCGTATCGCCACGTTCCAACTGAGTTCCCAACTCGGGAAGCTCAACGTAGACAACGTCGCCCAACGCCTCTTGTGCGAACTCCGAAATTCCCACCGTTCCAATCTTCTTCTCTTCGTCGAAGCGAATCCACTCGTGACGTTTGGTGTAGTAGCGATCTGAAACACAACGATTAGACGACGGTCTTCGCGAACGATTTTTAACCGGCAGGACCACTCGGTCCGGTGCCACGGCCGAGTTCTGAAAGGGCGAAGCAAAAATGTTAACAAAAGCAAAAGCGATTGAAGACTCACCTCCGCAGGCGCGTGGAGTCAAGCAGAAAGTCCGTTGGATGATACGGCAGTAAAGTCGAGCGCACTGTTGGGTCGCCATTCTCTGCAACGAAAACCGTAGGGTTATGATCGACAACCATAGAAATATCAGTCGGTTTCTCTTTACCGTCGGGGCGAACGAAGAGATCAAAAAGAAACAATTTTATTTCACCAATCAAAAAGGTTAACAACGGGCATCAAAGTCACTGGTAACGGCCGAAAGCGAAGTACGGAAAGTGTTTGTACTCATCGCTGAAAACAATACATAACTCCTGCAGGTCCAATTATTAATAGAAAACTTTCAGGTTGTCAACTATTGGATTTTCAGTTCCAATGAATAGTTGCAATCAAAAGATATTCAAGCATTTTTATCAACATTGAACTGAATGATCGAAGAGCAAAGTAAACGAACTTACCGGGCGGCTCGTTCCACTTCAATCTGATGCTCATTAAAACACAAGTTGCCCATTCTCAAAAGATGAGATTAGATAGCAAATCGCCGGTTGAACTTACCGTTGGATATTGACCGGTTGAAAAGTGTTGTGGTACAAGTTTTTCGGGTCGTTCGGCATTCCCAGTCGACTACAAATCGGTTTTTCGGGCTTCTCGGCCATTCGAATTGCCATTTTAACGACGAAAAGATCGGCCTTCTCCATGTTATTATCGTGCAAACCGTTTTCCATTATCGGAGCCAAAACAACAACAAGAAAACTCGGCAAATCGACTTGTTTATCGTTTCTTCTATTCGACCAGAAAACCATCGACTTCTTGGCGTTTCGTTTCAACAAAAAAGCACTGAACTTCTTTAGCCAAAACATTTCAAACATGACAATGAATTCCATCGGTCGTTTAAGATCAATCTGTCGGATTCCGATCAGACAAGTGAGTTCGTTGAGTTACGCGAATTCTAATTTCATCTTCATAGACTCATTGGGTCTTAAAGCACGTTGTTCCGCCGCCCGTAACTCCCGAAGGTGGCCGTCAACGACCGCCGACCGATCTTCAAGATCTGCAGAAATACGAAGCCATCAAGTCTCCCGATGAAAAGCCGGACTACATGATCAAAGTGATCCTCCTCGAAGATGTTGAAGGTAGTAAGAAGTTTTCGAGTTTTGTGACTATTGTTTAGGAATCGGTCAACAATTCGATGTGCTGGAAGTGCCACACAAAACTGCTCGTGAAACGCTTCTGTTGCCGAAAAAAGCGGTCTACGCGTCGCCCTTCGATTTGCAATACTATGGACGTCTGAAAGAAGTGAGTTCAGAGGTTTCATCGCCTTTATTTCGTATTTAGGAAATGAAAGAGGAGTTGGAACGTAAAGTCCGTATCCCGTACGAGTATCTGAAGTTGGGTCGAGAGCTGATGGCCAAGTTGATTGCAATTCACGTTTCCGTGGACAAAAAATGGCAATTGAACTCAGAGATTGTTTACACGTCGCTTTTCGAAAACGTTTGTTTAAGTCGATCATACGATGTTCATTTTAATTTTAGGACATTCGTACTAATCCCGATGCCATTTTCTTGCCCAATCGTTTTCGCTACGAAGGACCAAACTTTGAGCTCGAGGCTGCACTCCTTCGATTCTATTTAGTGGTATGTTTTCTTGTACCAACTGATCATTCATTTCGCTTCAGCTCGATCGCACATACGTGGTTCCAATGCTCGGCCGAATCGCCCACATCTCCACAGACGAACAACAACAATCGCTCTATCCCGAAGTTATTCAATTGCCGTCAAAAGAGCAAATGGGTAAATTTGGGATTGTGCCCGAACAACCGTACTATCATCAGCGACCAATCGAAGAGAATTTGAGTATAGTCGATTTGATGAAAAAGCGGATCGAATAGCTTTTGTTTAAATAAACTTGTTTTCTTGACATTTCATTCGTTCATTAAAACCAATGGTCCAGCTCCAAGACTTATCGTCAATGCTTTTTAAGGTCTTTATCTTTTCGTTAGAAATGGTTTCTGCAGCAGGACTTTTGATCTATCGTGTAATTAACAACACGAATGAGTACCTGTTGCTTCAAGCCTCCTATAAACCATATCATTGGACTCCGCCGAAAGGTTAGTTGTGTTCGCAATTGCCATTTGAGAATTGTTTTTGTAGGACATGTTGATCCCGGTGAAACGGAATGGCAAGCAGCAATTCGAGAAACGAAAGAAGAGGCTGCAATCGATGAGAAGGACGTTGAAATCGACAAGAACTTTCATCACATCATGCACTACGACACGCCGAAAGAGGGACGCAAAACCGTACACTATTGGTTAGCAAAACTTTTGACCGGCGATGTGAAACTCTCACACGAACACACGAATTGGGATTGGAAACCGTTGGAAACGGCCGTAACGTTGACAAAGTTCCCGGAAATGGAGAAAATGCTTCGATCAGCAGAGGCCTATTTGGCCAAAAAAAAAGACGGTTAATGTTTATTTATTCCTGTTAATGTTGTTTAGTACTCTTAAATAAAAGTCACTAAATATTGTTCTTTTTTGACACTCGAACTTTTCGTTTACGTTTCTGTACGGAAGTGAACTCATTGGCCGTGTTCTTGTACTTTTGCAGATCAATCGGTTGATCTTCGTAGTCGACGGCAAAAGTGTGATGATTCGGTGGTCGAGTTGGTTTCTCATCTTCTTTTTTGTATCCCCCATCGAACTCATCAGTTTCGTCGATTCTCGTTTCCATTGGTCGTTTTCGTTTCGGTTTTTTTGGTGCCAATGGTTGATGATTTCGTGCAGCCGATATAGCCATTCCTGAATGTCCCAACGCGTATTCATTCGGATTCACAGACCCCAACTGTTGACCGTTGGTTTGATAATTACTCTCTGCTCCATAGTCAACTGCGCCGTTTCGTCGTTGATTGAAACTCGGTGGTGCGGATGAAGGCCGATTTCTGAACGGATTCGCCGGTCGATTGACACCACGACCATTCGAACCAATGGGTCGACCGGCTGAAGCGCCGTTCCGTTCCATCGAATCGTAACCACTCGGTTGTGAACCAAATGCTTCTCGTTTCGGACATTCGCAGTACAAACCATCTTGACCTAAACATTCAAAAGAGTAATTAGGTGCATTCGAAAGAACTAACCTGATTTTCCCGGCTCTCCAGGCTAATGAACAGTTCAATTAGTTTTCAATTAACTTCGACTTACTGGTCCCGGAATGCCGCTCTCTCCCTGAAATTGGTTTATTACTCGGTCACCAATATGAACTACGAACAGCCAAGCCAGCTGGACCACGTTTTCCCTTAAGCTCCAATTAGTTGTACAGTTGAAATAGACAAACCGGTGGTCCTATAAAATACAAGAATTTTGAATTAGAAACATAAACAATACCCGGATCTCCCGTTTTGCCCGGCTCCCCGGCAATTCCAAAAACTAAAATGAAATGAATTGAATAAACTGATGCTCATGTCGTACGTCCTGGCTCTCCACTTTGTCCAGCTCTTCCACCTACATATGTTGTTTCTGAGTAATATCTTTGTTTACTTACGCATTCCCGGAGGTCCTGGTTTTCCTATAAACATCTTGCAATGTTAAATTCTATTTTAAAATTCACCAATTGGTCTTTCAGCATCAGCTCCCGGATCTCCCATCGGACCGACAGATCCCGGTTGACCCTGAAATTGGTTGCTACCGTTTACGTTAATCACCAAAAGCATACCGGTGGTCCTAAAAACAAATCAAATTTGTTACTAGCAAGCAATAAACCAACCAGGATCTCCGGGCAAACCAACTCTTCCTGGTAACCGTAAATCGTTTGATTATAACGAACCATCAAAATGTGAACTTATCTTTTGCTCCATCTAATCCCCTCGCTCCTTTGCTTCCGGAATCGCCCTAACAAACGATTAAAACTGCAAACAATAGAAACCTTTACCTTTACTCCCGGTCTTCCAGGTGGCCCACTAAATGATAAGTTAATGTGCATCAAACTCTACGCATACGGATTCCCTTGAGGTCCACTAAAAATACTCTTGATCACTTGATTTAATCTCAAATCACCTTGGACACAAAATACAACCCGGAGTCTCTTGTTCCACTACAAGTGCCAGACCTGGTGCTCCCTAAGAATGACATCAAAATAAAGTTCTTTATTATATTACAGGTCTTCCATCTTCTCCTGGTTCACCAGCATCTAAAACCGATGATTGAAATATTCGAATGTTCGATCTTACAGCCCGGAAAGCCTTTCGGTCCATTAGGTCCTAAACAATGATCGAAACTACAACCTTCAGAATCAAACCTGGTGGTCCCTGAAATCATCATCATTAGTCCGTTTCTTTAATCTGAAACTCACCGGTGGACATCCACGTGCTTGTTGAGCACAACGCCGACATTGCGGTTGATCGTATCCACGCTTTGGTCGTTTATTTCTTTCGAATATCGAGTGAATGCTCGAAGCAATGTGATCGTGTCGCTGCTGATTTGCAATTGCCATCAACACATTCCACGCATCGTTGCTGATTTTCTACAAGAGCAAATCGAAATGCTTCCCTTTTCAACTTACTTGAAACTCTCGGAAATCGGCGTGAATTTGTGCTTTCCATTCTCGAACATTCAGAACGGTACCCACCGTAAAAAACCAAAGAAGAACGATGACTGAAAAGGTGCCCAATGCCGTTGCCCAGGCCCAAAAACCCGGAGGTTGTGGCCAATCGGAGTCGAGCGATGTCGACGTCAAATTCAATTTCTTCATTTCACGAGAAAAAAGAATGAAAACAATTCGATGGTTTCTGTTTCGATAATTAGCGTCGTAGTTCGGTTGCGGCGAAACCACTTCAACGATCGAATTGGTTCCGCCAATTCGAAAAGATAATTACAGTAATTCGTTGGTTGCTGCATCTTCTTTTTATGTGTCACTGGGACCATTTGCAAGTAGTCCCACGTCAAGTAGCGTATCAGATGCGTGCACTTTTGTTCGTGTAAAACTCAGAATACACAAAACGAACAGTCAGCCAGCGACCCATTGAACTGGTCGATTATAACGGGTTGCAGTTCGTTATGCGTATCCATTTCTTCACGTCCGATTTATGTCTTGATCCAATTTCTATCAATTATTGCGCGACCAGAACCTGTCAGTGCGAGTTTTTCAGACGTTTAACATCTACGTCTTGTTGGTATAAACGACGTATAACCAGAACAGTAAAAGAGACAGTCTCGAAACACTTCAGAAGAAGGATCGCGAATAATCTATGATGAGATTAGTGATGCAATTTTGAAATAATGAACATTTCATCGTGCCTGTTTTAAATGTTTGAATGATTTTCGTACAGAAAGCAATTGGTTCAACGTACTGCTGAGGCTTATCGTGGATTTCGCGATTGGTGTTGTCAAGTTAGTAATCATCTTATTTTATTGTTCCAAATAAACAGACAATTTGCTTGTTGATTTCGCAGATTTTCAGTAATTCGTGTAAAACATTAAAATCCAAATGTGCTTTGATCCAAAAAGCATCCGTCCATTAGATTCCAACTATTTAGTGTTACAGCAATAAAAATTAGTAACTTTGGTACTCTATAGGAGTCCTTTACGATATGTGGGTGTGTTTAAACGAATTGACACCTCATTCCTATAGTAGTGATTCATACCTTGACAACAATTATCCCCTCAAAAGCCTTATTTTGACTTCATGTACGTACGAGATGTTTGTCCACGGACTAAACGGACCAACTAATGTCATTGGATTTTTCTGGACTAAAGATTTGATTGCATGTTCGTATTGTTTATTGAAGTACTACGAACAACTGTGAATGAGACGTTTTTAGTTCATGTAACTCGTAACTATAATAAAATAAAACGATATGAGAGTCCGGTGGATTAAACTCACGAGATCAAACGGCCTCCAAAGAGTTTTCCATGTCCAAGAGCTCAGTTCCGAAGATTCGATGGTTTCGAAGAGATAAGAACAGAAAGAACGGGGATCCGGTGAAGCTCGTAGTTACAAACATCAACTTGGTGATACATAGATTTATTCGGCTCGATCTAATTAACAATAAGACAGATAGGTACAAAAGATGCTAATCAGTTACATTGGTGCGAATACTTCGACTGCTTTTTCCATTTGCTCCAATCTTAAGTGATTTCTTTCCATGCCATTTCCAGTGTTCTGTCTATTTCTTTTCGCCAACAATCCGCGGTCCATTTGTTGAGAAGGATTGGAATTGTCCGTAACGTTTATACAAAGTGATCGTGTGGTTTTGATACCAAGTGTTCCGCCTTTTCAAATGTTTTCTCGAAATTTTCCCAAAAAAGTTGCTGTCTTATCAATGAAGTGATCGAACTTTGAGCGAACAAGTAGTGGTGTTGAAAAACTATGCGAATGGTGTCAGTAACTTCAAAGAGTTCATGAGCGAACATCGAGTATAGGGTTTTGCTTTCGTTCAGTCGGTTGCTTAGTCCGGGTTTTACTTTTGCCAGGAAAGGAAAATATTGGGAAAATGCGAAAAAAATTACACAACGCAACAGCTCTTGCTTTAGCTTGTGCTGTCCGTTGCTTGTATTTGAGTAAAACAATGAAATTGTGAAAAGCTTTTTGATCAAGTCTATCGTACTCCGCACGATAAGCCATCTACACAGGGAATGAATCGGTCTTTGCGGCGTAGGCATGGCCAAAGTAATTATAGCCTTCTATGAAGCTCGCAAAATCATAAAAATTGTGGGACTTGCGATAGAATGCGTGGAATCAACTGCTATCGGTTGTATTCATTAGAGATGATCTCAAATGATCTTCAAGGTTTTTTCGCACATCGAATTTTTGCGAAAGCCTGAAATGAAGTGTTAGCTGATGTGTATTAGAAACCCTACTTCAATTCCAATTTGTCCGTTGACATTAAACGAGTTCATGCTGCAAGTTTACCTTCCAGCTGCTCTGTTGCTTGTTCAATTTTTTGTCCAAAAGACTTCATTTGATTGGTCTCAAAGTCGGAACGCATTTTAACGTGAAATTGACGGTTTTCGTTTCAGTAATCGTTTTCATCACCTTACAATTACTCAGTGGTTAAATCCAATTAACTCAACGAATGTTGGAGAACAGTTGACAGGAGGCTTGTTGTTTCCCAGCAATTTTGATGAGCGAATTGAAAGTGAGCCAAAAAGCTCAACAACAAGAGATTCCCGTTGAATGACATAAACACTTTTCGGTTACTCTTAACCGCTTCAATTTCTTTGCTTGACTCCAACTGATTGTTCGAGCGTTAACATGCCGAAATGTCTTTATAACTGCAATAATCTCCGATGCAAAAGCAAATCGAATTCAACGATCGAACACCCTCGATCGGCGTTCTTTTTCGTCCGAACGGTCGCAAAACTTCCGCTCCTCGTGTGTTTTCGTTGCCCTTTCGGTTTTGTTGGCTGCTGTTTACATGTGAACTGAACACTCCGATTTGCCACCAAACTAATTCGTATATCAGCCGAAGTGTGTTATCTCATTCCGATGTTTTTTCTGTGGTCTCCCCACCAAAAAAGGCGTCAGTTGTTTACGACTAAGCCAATGGACTTGTTTTCAGGGCCCAAACGTTTTAATTATTCCGTTGAATTCGCTCGTCCACGTTGTTTTTTCGAACCCACCATTCCCGTTTCTCTCTCTCATATGAATCATTCAAAAATTGTTGTTTTTCCATCAAAGAACGAACTTTACAGATCCCTTTCGTTCACCGCCTTCTCTGCACTTTCCGATCCCTGCGATATATTTGTTATCGCTTTGGAGGTTGTTTACAATCACTTCTGTCGTTTTTCTTTATCATTTCGGTTTCTGCAGTAAAATCGGTTTTACGATCACCGAGTAATCGGAATTTCAAATCGACTCGTCCATTCACTCGTTCCATTCTTATCGTTTTTTCAACATTTCAGAATGGTTTTCGAAAGTGTTGTTGCGGATCTGCTGAACAGATTCCTCGGCGATTTCGTCGAGAATCTCGACGCTTCGCAACTGAATTTGGGAATCTGGGGAGGTGGGTGTTGATCATCGTTCTTTTCAAAGCTTTCAATTTCAGGCGACGTCAAACTGTTCAATTTGGATGTGAAAGAAACAGCGCTCGACAATCTCGACTTGCCGATCAAATTGAAGTTCGGATGTTTGGACAAATTGGTGCTAAAGATCCCGTGGAAGAATCTTTACAAAGAACCAGTGATTGCCGATGTCGAGGGCTTGTATCTGATCGTCGTGCCCAATAAGGGTGTTCAGTACAACGAAGAAAAAGCTCGAAAAAATGAGCACGAAAACAAGCAAAAAGCTTTGGCACGTTTGGAGGAAAATCGAAAGAATCGTCGAAGTAAGTCTCCTAATCTTATGTTCTTCAATTGTGTGCATTCGACTTTAGAACCCAAAGATCCAGCTGCCGATTCGTTCACAGAGAAACTCGTGGCACAGATCATCAAGAATCTTCAAGTGCGTATTCGAAATATTCATGTTCGTTATGAAGACGAGTTCACCGACCGAAATCGTCCATTCGCCACGGGTATCACGTTGCAATCGTTGAATTTTGAGGTAAATCCTAACGTTTCTCAACCATTGACATTTCATCTTTCAGACTACAGACTCAAATTGGAAAGCCACGATTCACAAAGAAACAATGAACATTTTTTACAAGTTGGTTTATCTCGAAAATCTCGCCGTTTACTGGAACTCGAAAGCTAAATTGATTTCGAATTCGACAGATCGGAAAGAGATTCGACGACAACTGGAAGAGTCGATTGTTTCGTCCGAGAATCGTGCTCCCGATCACAAGTACGTCCTGGAGCCGATTTGTATGGAAGCAAAATTGAAGTTGAATCAAAAACCCGAAGCTGATGGCTCGAATTGGTCGATTCCGAAAATTGATTTGGGTGTTGGAATGGAGCGCTTAGCTTTGGCTATCAATCGTTTTCAATACCAAGAGTTTTTGTTGTTTCTTGAAGCTCAAGAACGTTTTAATTTGGCCGGACGTTATCTCAAATATCGACCACATTTGAACGAATACAAAGGACATTATCGTGAATGGTTAGTTGATTAACAGTGTTCAGTAAGTGCTTTGTTCTTTTAGGTGGCATTTTGCTTATAAGGCAATTTTGGAGGAGAACATTCGCCGCAAAAAACGAAATTGGTCGTGGGATCGAATGAAGAAACATCGTCAATTGGTACGCGATTATCGTCAAGCATGGGTGCAGAAACAAACTGAAAAGAGTTTGTCCACGTCTGTCACTGATATTCTTGAGGTGAGCGAATGAAATTCAATTCAATAATTTGTGTTTACAGAAAGCCGAAAACCAACTCGACGTTTTCAATTTGAACATCGCACGACATCAGGCCGAATTGGATATCGATCGTCAGGGTCTGACGCGTTTGGAGGATCAGCCACAGACGTGGGGTGCTTGGGCGAAGAGCTGGTTCAGTAGCGACACTTCACAGCAACGAAAAGAAGTTGAACGAGACTCCGATGACATTGTGGCAAAATTCGAACAAGCAATGACTCCCGAAGAAAAGGAAAAACTCTTCGATGCTATCGATTATCAAGAAAATACTCCACCCACTGACTATCCGAAGCATTATGTTGAGAATCGATTGCATGCGAATCTGCAAAAAGTTTCGGTCAAAGTGGAAGAGAGTTTGGAGTTGCAATTCAATTTGATTGACACAAAATTCGAACAACGTAGCTCGGCACGAGCAATCAGGTTTGTTGGAGTAAATGACCGTCTAGTCATTAGTAAAACTTTTAGTCTGAAATCATCAGTTAAATCGTTGGCAATGACCGGTTGTGATAAACAGATGTTGTCGTTGATGCACGAGCAGGGCGAATGGTTGAAATTAGATGTTCAGACGAATCCGTTGAAAGGCGATTTCGATCAGTTCGTGGGTCTTTTCATTGCTCCGATTATTCTTCGCTATCATGCTCCGGCAATCAACACGGCAGTTGAAGTCTTTCGACCACCCGAATCTGTTCGTTTGAACCAATTGACAGCTGCTGCTTTGGCCAAATACGAAGACGTGAAGATTCGTTCGGTTACCGGACTTCAACATGCTGTGGACCAGCGTACAAAACTGAAGATGGACATCAAGATTGAACCGGCAACTATCGTGATTTCCGAAGGTGGTGTATTCGACGAAAACAAACCGACTTTGATTACCGAATTGGGTCTACTGACAATTCAAACAACCGAAAAAGTTTCCGAGGACTATTACCAGGATGTGAGTTTGAAATCATTGGTAACTTCATTGTGTTTTTATTTCAGGTGGAAGATAAAAAACTACGAAATCTGATGCTCAAAGCTTACGACAACTTTGAGATCAAACTCTCGAATATGCATTTGCTACTTGATCGCGATTTTAAGTCCTGTATGACGGCAAGAAACGATGAGCACTCGGCAAGTCACATTCTTCGGCCAACCGGTTTAAACATTGCGCTGCACAAGTCCTCGATTGTGGATTTGAACATTCCGAAGTAAGTATTCGAACGACCACACTAATTTGTATTTCATTTCAGCATTCGACTTTATGGCGACCTTCCCGACATTGTGATTCGAATGTCCGATGAACGTTTGATGGAGCTGGCGAAATTGGCGTTTAGCATTCCACTACCACAGAGCGATGAAAACGAAGTTGTTGCCGTGGACATCGCCGCTCGAGTGCCGATGAGTAAGATTAAGGATCGCGCAAAAATGCACGCCATCATGGAAGTTGATGAGATCGATGAAGATGCGGTCAAACGCCACGTTCGTGAAGAAGCTGCTGCTCAACAGAACGAAGATGCTGACGAGGAGAAAGAAAGTGAGGACAAAGAAGCAAGCGAAGAGAAGAATGACATGAACGAGCAGTTGGTTCAAATCGATGTGAATTTGCGTTTGAATCAAATCGGAGTTGAGATCTGTCGTGGAGACCAATTGCTTTTGAATGCGAACATCCGGCGTATTGGTTTTCAATTCCAAATGCGAACCTTCGATATGGTCGCCAAAAGTCAGTTGGGATCGTTGACCGTCGAGATGCCGCAGTTCAAAAGTCTGTTGCCCGAACGTGAGACGCTGTTTCTCATTGACAATAGTCATGTGGAAAAAGATGTTAATCTCATGGAAATGGTATTTATTCAAGCCAACAAAGAGTCGCCGTTTTTCGTCTCCGAATACAAGAAGATCGAGCAAAACATCGACTTCAATTTTCGTACACTGAACGTGACATTGCATCAAGAAGCACTTGTTGCAATCAAATCCTTTGGCGACAAACTTCAAGAACAGTTGAACGAAATCCAAAAGATGAACGTTGAACAATCAGCTGACTTCATTGAAGGAACACGGAAATTGTCTCGAAAGATCAGTCAAATCAGGTAGGCGAATAGTCAACAAACAAGCCAATTAATCGAGGGTTTCAGTTTGAGCTCCTTAAGTTCTAATCGTTCGGATAACGAGCAACAGTCGAAACGCGGTCCGAAACGACCACGTCAACGAATTCGTGCCGAGGATTACGACGATGCTATTGTTCGAATGAAAGTCCTTGCTGAGTTCACATCTCTGAGCGTTGTGATTGGAACAAACAAAGGAGCTGATACGGTAAGGCGCTCAAATGTGTTCAATCCTTTGTTTGATGTTTAGAGTATGGCAATTTCGGGTACCAAATGCTCGGTCCTGATGCGTGAAAAAGAAACACAAGCACAAGTGACTTTGAGTTCCATCAAAATGCTCGATGAAACACCAAACTCGAAACACAAACAGTTGTTGGCGGTGGTGAGTCAGAATGGCGAAGAGATGTTCAAACTCGACTTCCAACAACACAATCGTTCGGATGCGGATCGTCAAAAGATGACAGTCAATCAGGAGGATATGAGCGTGAAAATCCGTTTGGCTCAACTTCGTTTTGTGTTCTTGAATCTTTGGGTTAACAGAATGTTGTGGTAAGTCCACACATCATTGGATTTCCATCACTTCAAACTTTCAGTTGGATTAGTCCGTTTCAAGCCGAAGCAGCGGTTGCGGCCGCGCATGCTCAGCAAGTGGCTGCGGAAAAAGCTGCCGAAACAGCTCAGAATGTGAAGAAAATGCTCGAAGAGAATCCGCAGCGTATCCTTCTCGACATCGAATTGAATGCGCCGGCAATTGTCGTTCCGCGACGCTCAACTTCCAATCAAATGCTTTTGTTCGATTTTGGTAATCAATTAAGCACCAATATCTCAATCAACATGATGGATTTTAAGGTCGTTTGTTGATCAAGAACAAATTCATTTCCGTGAAAAATGCAGTCATCGACGACATGACCGTGACAATGAACGATATGCACGTTGCATCGGGACTACTGGATGCTGATTCCATGAAAATTTTGTCTAAATGCAATATCCTTCGACCGTTGACTTTCAATCTTGCGGTTCATCGAAATTTGTCTTTCGAATCGAACAAACAAGTGCCCGAAATCACTGTGGATGCTCATCTACCATCCATTGATGTAAGTTCAAAAAAACTGTTTCGCTTACTGTTTAGTCGTTTTAAGCTGAGTATGTCGAAACAGGACTACGCAGTCATTATGCAAACGGTATCCGGAAATCTTTCCGAAGGCACACCACCACGACCTCATCAAATCAATGTTACGGCGAAGACCGAGAAGCCGGCCGACGAAAAGGATATGGGAAGATTGCGTACACGTTCCTCAATGAACGTTCAAATATCGAAAGCGAAGAGCGAAGAAGGAGGGTTGACGTTGAAATCGGACAAAAAAGAAACCGATTATAAACGAATCGTCTTCCAATTCAAAATGGACGTCATCGATATTTGTCTTTACAACGGTGAAACGGGACTTGAAGTAAGATACTGTATGATTCTGTTTGTAACATCATTGTTTCTTTAGGATCAACAGGGTCTTGTTGAACGACGCGATTCGCAGAAGTTCGCACAAATGAAAGTCAGTCAGTTGAAAGTCACGGGTTTAATGACCGAACAGAATGCGATGGATGTTTCTGTAAGTTTGCTTTCGTTCACAATGGACGACAAACGAGAAGGTCAAACAAAAGTCCCGCATCTATTGGACAAGAAACATTCGAAACCGAACGAAATGTTGGTATCTTTGAAGTATAAACAAGATCAGAATGGCAACAAGATTGGTGAGTATGAACTGCAAAGTTAAAGTAAACTATCTCTTGTCAGTTGATATCACTTCTTCCTCGCTCTTTGTCTTTCTGTCTCCGGAGTTTCTTGGCACGTTGGCCGCCTTCTTCACCGTTCCAATACCCGAAGACGAACAAGAAGCCGAACAAGCACGTTTGGCGCTTCGAGGCCCAGCTGGTGGCTCATCGACTCAGGCATCTAAATCCACAAGTCAAACGAACGAAGACATTCAACCAGCGGGTACCATTGCGTTATGCTGTCGGATCAAAGATATCGAAGTTGTCCTGATCGAAAACTCGTTGGAACCGGACAGTTCGCAAGCGTTGATTTTGTCCTTCAATTGTACTGCCGATGTTAACGACGTGAGTTTGCAACTGAATAGAAAATGATCTGGTTTTTAAGCGCGAACAAGTTCAACAAGTTGATGCTCGTATTCGCGACCTAAAAATCGTTAGCACCTACTTTGCTGAAGAAAAACGTCATTTGGCTCATTATACGGTTCTTCAACCGTTGGAAGTGGTCTTGTCTGGTTCGCTTGATTTGCAGTCACGTTCTCAAGACGTAGCGATTTGTGTCGAAACTGTTCATTTAAAGGTCTCACCGGCGGTCATCCGAATTTTGAGTGCTGTCGCCGCAAACTTCTCGGAGAACAACAAACCAGTTAGTCATATCAAAATGGTTGTTCTTATTGTTAATGTTTAGGTCAACGAAAAGTCAATGAAACATCCGGTTCTTCGCGAATATCCGGACTATTGGGAACCGAAACCTTTGGAGCATTTCAACTACTGGTGGTTTACTGAAGTTGCTGAAGAAGCAAAAGAGGACTTCCAACCCGAACTCGAAATTGTTCATCCCGTCGATCACAAACAAACCGCTGAAGTTACGGTTGAGAAGTTTGTGATTACTATTGAAGCAGGAACCGAAGAGACATCGCCAGTGATTTTGGTTGAAAGTTCGTTGAAAGCGACAGCACAAGATTGGTCGGGATTGTTGAATGTTGATTCGATCGTTGAACTTCAAGCCTCGTACTACAACGAAGCATTCAGTGTTTGGGAGCCGGTGATTGAGCCCGTGGAACGACAGCCGGGAGTTTGGGAATGTTGGCAATTGAACGCCAAGGTGAATAAAAAGAAAACAACCAATAACCAATTGAGTCTTTTCAGATGCGTACTCACAGTGAAGAGGAAGTTGCCGAAGGATCGTCCGGACGACCGGCCGCTCTTCCAAAAATGACCATCGATTTGACGGCCACTGAAACTATGAATTTGACCATAACGAAATCATTCCTTCAGTTGCTTACATCTCTGAGCAATATGTTCGAACAAGCGGCCAAACAAATCACGCCGCCTTCACAACGTGAACTTCCTGGCAAATCCGCCTACTTGTTGCAAAATGATACCGGAGTTTCGGTCAAAGTTCGGAATTCGGACACTTTACAAGTAAACTCAAACGTTGAAGACACTTTAAAACTTGTAATTGTAGGTTAGCGAAAACAACGATCCGATTGATGCCACTCATGGATCGTATATCGAAATGGACCCGGTCTCCAACTCCGTTTCGGTCGGATTGCCAACGGAAGAAACACAACGTCGTACGGAACTTTACTTCGAGATTATGGACACGGAGCGTTTGATTAACGTCATTCGTGCAGAAACTCGTTGTGTGAGCTTGAACAAACACGCCGACAGCGGCAAACAATGGCGAGTGCTCGTCGATACGCAAATCGAAAACAATCGTCATGTGATTGTTCTACGCTCGCTGGTCAACTTCGTTAACCATTTGGATCAACCGTTGGAAATCTTTTCCACATCTGACATCTCCCAATTGAATAGTTGCGGTGTAGTCAAACCGAGCGATCACGATCCGTTGAATGTGCCGTTGAAGTTGCTTTACACGGCCACCGGCGAGTTCCTCTTCCAACCAACAAATGAACTGTAAGTTGATCTGTTGACTGGAAGCATCTATTGAAACTTTTAGATATGAGATTAGTGCAGAGCCGATTTCGTGGCACAATTTCGATAGTACCAATCGATTTACGCTGTGGTGTGCTGACAGCAAGAATCCGCAAGAAAACATGTACTTTGAGCTTGTTGTCATTTCGGACGAAGTACTCAACGATCATGGAAAGAAATTGACGGGCGTTGAAGAATACACGGTTCACATCTATCCATCACTAACGTTCCGTAACATCCTACCAGTAGACATGCAGATTCTAAAACCGACGCAAACAACCATCAAAGCCGGACACGACATTCCACTAAATATTATTGCTGGTCATTCGATTAAGTTCACGGTAAACATCTCAACAATTACGCTTATCAATTTATGATTGTAGATTGATTATGATGGTGAATATGAAGGCGAATTGAAATTGAAACAAACTCTCGAGGATCTGGAAATCGTCACCTTACGCTCTAAAACTTCAAACTCCGAATTGGTTGGTTTCAACAAAGAAACCACTAATAGCAATCAATTTAGAATCTCGGAGTTCATTGGGGTATTGAATATTATCGCAAAGAGTGTACGGTCTTCGCACCGTATTGGGTTGTCAATTCGACGGCCAAAGATCTCGGTTATATGGTGAGAAGCTTACTGATCAGTGTATTTTGTGTCTCGTAGATTCGTCGAACTTTTTCTCATTCATTCAATTTCCCTTTTTTTCTTTCCATTGGTCATTTGCTTTAGGATTCCATTTTCTCATACGCTTCCAAATCGCGATCGTTTATTCCGTGTCAATCGCATCACTCGTCAATTGACAATCATCCCTACTCGAAGGTTTGACATTCAAAATGTCCGTCCGATTTTCTTACTCTTTCGTTCTCTGTTTTCTGAATTCTTTCTTTGTGTTCTTTCGATTTCTATTCATCGATATTCATGACAATTGGATTTTAGTCGGAACACGAGATTCATCACAAGGCCAACAGCAATCCCATTTTGATGCCGTTTCCCGACAATCAGTTCAGACCGAAGAAGAAGTCTCGTGTTCGCGTCGAAAACTCCGCTCTCAGCGACGAGTTTCCCATCGACACGGCCGGAAATGCCGGCAGAGTAACGTGTAAGAATGCGGACGGTTTGGAGTACGAGCTGAGTGTCGACGTTCAACTCTGTCAATCCGGATTAACCAAAGTCGTTACCTTTACCTCCTTCTATATTCTTCAGAATAGCTCCAAGTTTGATATTCAAGTCAAGGAGTACAATTCGAACAACTCAACGGAGTGGTTGGATGTGCCGGCCGAATCCGTAAGTTTGAATAATAACTAGTAAAGTCGATACGAGCATTTTCAGTGCGTCAGTTTTTGGCCAACACAAAACACGAAGCGAAAGTTCTTGTGTTGTCGTTATGCGGGACAAAACGACGAGTCAGCTCTCTTTCCATTCACCGAAAACTTCGAAGAGTTCTGTCCAACAAACAGCAAACACCTCGGTTTCTATGTCACTTGTACGGTTGCTGAATCCTCGTCGGTTATCAACATTGAAAGCTTCACTCCTGGTATGGCATCTGCTATTTTGGTCAATGACACCGAAAAACCAATCACTTACGTTCAAAAAGGCCTTCCCAGCGAAGCCGGTTTCACTCTCGAACCCCATCATCAACGAATTTTTACATATACGGATTTGTGTAGCAAAGGTACGCAAAATTAACTATCAAGTTCGAATCAATTGTTTAGAACGTGCAATCGAATGGTCGAGCGGAAAACATAAGGGCGAGATTTCACTCGTCATGGACAATCTTTCGAGTTACGAGCCCTCGAATGACAACAACTATCATTACTGGACATCGTTTTTGAATGGTCGACAACGAACGATTCTGTTTACTCATGATCTTTCCGTTGCAACAATCGCCAAAGAAGCCTACGAAGTCGAGCGAATGGATCAGCAAATCGAATTGAAGTGAGTTCGTGCTTCCATTCGAATGTAACTACAACGTCGTTTAGTCTACACGGAATCGGACTGTCACTGGTAAACAATCGAATTGGTCAAGAGATCATGTTCTTGGGAATGTCGAGTTCGGATATTCTCTGGGAGCACAAAGTTCGCGCTCGTTTCCGTCCATTCTCTGTTGGAGTCATCAATGCAATTGAAGAAAAATATCAAAATTGGTTGGACAGTGGCAAACAAGCGGGCTATGTTACAGTCGACAACTTGGAAATCGACTTCACAAACTCGATTATGAAGAAAAAGAACAAACCCAAATCGGAGGTCTACGTACGCCGCTCATTCCAAAACGGTCTCTACATCATGTATCGTAAATCGTTGCATCAAACTCAACTACACTTGAAGTTAAATCATTTGCAAATCGACAATCAGGTTTGTTATCCATTAACTTCAAATTACAATCAGTCGTTTCAGTTGCCTGCTTGTGTTTTTCCATGTGTTTTGGCTGTCGTTCCACCGCCTCGTTCAATTGCAACCGACAACGGTAACCTTAAAAACATCAACCACCAACCGTTGACTTTTAGTTCCAAAACCATTTGCCGAATTGAGTTTCATTATGAATCAATCCGAACACTCGAATGTCGTCCAAATCAAGTATCTTCGTTTACTCGTCCAAGAGTTCGATATTCGCATTGATAAAGGTCTTGTCGAATCGTCGTTGGCGTTGTTTAGTAGCGAACAGATCTCAGTTCCTTACACGGTTATAATCAGTGAATGAAACGCTCGAATATATCGCAAATTTCAGTCGGAAATGTTCCAAAAAGATTTGGAGTTGACGCATCCGAAGCTTCAGGAACGTGTCACTGCAACAAAACAGTCAAAACAAAAAGCTTTCTATCACGACTTACATATCTCACCGCTGATGGTTAGTTAAAACTGATTGGTCGATTGTAAACTCTTAAGTTTTCAGGTTCATTTCAGTTTCTCTCAAGGCGGTAGCACGAAACGTCGTTCACAGAATTCGGACACCAAATCGGTCAAACAGCCGAGTAATCGGTTGTTTGCGTTGGTTCAAGTTTTGATGAAATCTGTTGGAGTTACCGTGACCGAAGTTCAAGACGTGGTCTTTAGGTTTGTAATCAAGTTAATACGTATTATTACTCTGATTTGTAGATTGGCATATTTCGAACGTAAACACACGTTCTACAACAAAGAGCAACTTCAATCCGAAGTCACTTCTCATTACACAAAACAGTTCATCAAACAGCTGTACGTTCTTGTTTTGGGTCTCGATGTTATCGGAAATCCGTACGGTTTGGTTATGGACGTTGGTAGTGGAGTTGTCGATGCGTTCTATCAACCCTTCCAGGTGAGCCTTTCAACAACGATTATTAACAAAGATTGTTTTAGGGAGCAATTCAAGGTCCTGAAGAGTTCGTTGAAGGTGTTGCCTTGGGTGTCTCATCGCTTTTTACTCACACCTTTGGTGGTGCTGCGTCCGCTGTTTCGCGAATTACTGGAACAGTTGGCAAAGGAGTTGCTGCATTGACGTTGGATGAAGTCAATTTAACTTTTGATCTTTTCTTTCAAATTGAATGTTTAGGAGTATCAACGAAAACGACAAGAAGCATTGAATCGACAACCACAAAATTTTGCCGAGGGAATCACTCGAAGTGCCGATACACTTCGTCAAGGAGTCGTTGGTGGAGTTACCGGTTTGTCAATCCAATTTGTTCATTGAACTTATTTTGATATCTCAGGTGTTTTCACGAAACCAATCGAAGGAGCTCGTCAAGGCGGTGCCGGTGGATTTGTTAAAGGTGTTGGTAAAGGTCTTCTTGGTGCTGTTCTACGCCCAGCGTCGGGTGTTGTCGACTTTGCGAGTGGAACTATCAATACGGTTAAAAAGCAAGTGTTCTCGATTAAGCATTTCATTCTTTTGTTTAGTGCTGCCACAGGATCCAAATCGATTGAATCGCTTCGTCCGACTCGTTTCATTCCAATCGATCACATCATTCGACCGTTCAATTACTCCGAGGCTTGTGGCTACAAAATATTCCGCGACACCGACAACGGATCATACGCCGATACTGACAATTTCGTCGGGCACGCATTTATCGATGAACGTAATGTTTTCTTGATTACCGATCGGTAAGTTCCAATCAACTCGATCCCAACGATCCAGTGAGTTTTAGTCGTGTCATCCTGTCAACACGAAAAACGATCACCGGCTCGTGGGGCACGGATTGGGCCTACTTGTTCGAAGAGTTGGAGCCACCACAACCAACGGCCGACGGCGTTAAATTGACGTTCAAACAACGCAAAAAAGGAATTCTCGGTTTCGGACAATCCGCTGGAAAGGGAATCAAACTCTACAACCAAGTGGAAGCTGCGGCCGTCAATGCGAAGTTGGCGAGTGCATACGAAATTGCCGAATAATATCCTGTTTACTGTTCTAATTGAAAAATTGTTTTTTTTAAGAAATAAACTTACTAATATGACTAGTCGAGCAATAATCCGACCAAAAGGTGTCAATGAGATTGACTCCCGTCTCGGCTTCTATCTTGGCGTCCCGTCTCGGCTTCTATCTTGGCGTCTCGTTTCAACAGTCGAAGAGTCTTGTGCAGCAGATGGGAACCTTATATTGCTTTTTTAATATTTTATATAACCTTCAGTTTTGAGTGCAATGACGACGAACGCTCGTACCGCAGTAACAGGATGGCCATCGACTGGGACCAATAATGGGAATGGCCAAACAAACGTCCAATATCTGAGCTCAGTGTCGTCCGATCAGAATGGCGGTGCTGGTCATATAAACCGGACTGTTGATCTGTGAGTTTACTGCTTTCACACATTTCAAATTTTTTTCAGTTATCAACTAGGAAACTACACGTTCGGTACGAAGGAACCGCAGTCAGAACGCGACAACTCGGTTCAAGCCCGATTCCAGCGAATGCGCGAGGAATACGAGATGATCGGAATGAGACGATCGGTAGATGGAGTTCTCATCGTTCACGAACATCAGCTGCCGCACGTTCTGCTTCTGCAAATTGGGTCGACTTTCTTCAAACTGTGAGTTCCACATCGTACGTTTCCAATGATTTCAAGTTTTAAGGCCCGGTGGTGAACTAAAACCCGGCGAAAATGAGGTCGAAGGTTTGAAGCGTATACTCGCCGAAGTAAGTTACTCCGTAATCAATTAGTGGACTTCGTTTTCAGACGTTGGGTCGTGATGATACGCCGCCAACTCAGTGGAAGATCGAGGAGTGTGTGGCTAATTGGTATCGACCGAATTTCGATCCGCCACGAGTGAGTTTTCATTTCGATTTTCACGATTTTTCGCTTTCAGTATCCGTATATTCCGGCCCATGTAACAAAGCCGAAAGAAATCACAAAGATTTTTCTCGTCGAACTTCCGGAGAAAGGTGAGTGATTTTGTTCCCAACTTGCAATTTGTTGTCTTCAGCGATCTTCGCGGTTCCCAAGAACTTCAAATTGGTTGCCGCTCCGCTCTTCGAGCTCTTCGACAACGGAAACGGCTACGGAACACTAATCGCAAGTTTGCCTCAATGTTTAAGTCGCTTCAATTTCGCTTATCACATCTAAACTTCGATCATGTCTCAACCTTCACTAATCGTTTTTCTTTGGTTTTTAACTCTTTTCTCAATCAAAATCTCATTATTTTGTTGAACTAACGTTATTTATATGCTGATAAACGATTTCACAACCATTCGAGGTGGTCGACGAAAAGTTAAAGAACTCTGTTTCATTTGTCGCACATCTTCAAAAAGATCGTTTTGTGAACTATGATAACAAGATATGAATGCTGATGAAGACTTTGAATACTTAAACTTCGATTGAAGACAAAAAAAGCATAGGCTCAGCTAGTCGATTTAAGGTCAATTAATAAGTTACTTCAATTGCAAAGGCTAGAAGAATATCCAAACGATATGATTATGTTTATTGGATACAAGATTAAGAAGTCGGTCGAAAAAGTTGGAATCACTTTTTGTTGTCCGATTGAAAAACGCCCATTGCGATGTAGTCGGAAATCAAACGCATTGCACTCGACGTATTTTGAAGCTGAAACCAACGAATCAACCTCCCGGTTTCTTCAACTCACTTCTTGTTGAAAGTCGGCATGTGAAATGGCACGCAGCTGAGCAGTTGGTTGCTGTTCTCTAAAACAAAAATAAAGGGTGGATAGAATGGTGACTTACGACGACTGAGTCGTTGTACACGCTGGACAAGTATCTTTACCGTCGCGCCACGACTCGAAACAATGTTGATGATACGAATGATTGCAGAGGAAGTGAATGGCCGGGACTTGAAGCGATGAGTCACAGGCCGAACATTTGCTTGTTTGGAAGACTTGGACGCTGAAACACCCAATCAGACGGTCAAGTGCCAACCCAAAGATCGATTTCTTTGTCCGCCGACTGCGTTCAGTTTCCCCGATGACCTTTGCGCTGTTGCTCGCTGCCGCTTTTTGCCTTGACTATCTTCTCTTGGTCTCTTGTTCGTGTGGGCCAGTGGCGCAATGGAAGCGCGTTGGACTTCGAATCCAAAGGTTGTCGGTTCGACCCCGGTCTGGCTCGAATCTTTTTTCTCCCACTAACTTTTATTTATTTACTTCCCTCTATCCCCTCCAACACACCCGTTTTCCAATTCGTCATTTTGCTTCTCCAGACGTTCGATTTCCGCCTCATTCTCGACGATTTGTTTCTCGTTTTCTTTGATCTAAACGATAGCAATGACTTTGATAATCGGAGTGGAACTTGCGATTTCGTTTTGTTCATTTAACCAATTGACAATGTAGTCTTTAATGTCCGCAACCTTCAGATGATCGTTTCGCGCCAAAATCTCCAGAATCACAAGTGGATGCAGAAACTTCGAAGTCTTCGCCTTTTCGAGCAGAATCATTAGATCGCCGGTCGACAGATCTTTCTTCCTCGACACATGAGCCACCAGTTCAATCCACATGTCTTTCAATCTAAACGCTCAGAAAGGTCAATAAAAGTGGAATTTGCAACTCACACTCTCTCGTCGCACATCTCCACGATCTGCTGAACGTCGCCTTCGTGCAGCAGAAAGCGCATCAGATCCTCGGTCCTGAACTGAAACTGAAGACCAATAGATATCCAGTAAACCCACTTTTTCAGCTTCCGATACGCGTAGATGACCAACGCGGGAACATCAAACTGTCGACCGAACTTGACCGCTTCGTTCGCATTTTCCGAAACGACCAACTGACAAAGTTCATTCAAATGAGATTGGTTCACTCGCTGACATTTGAATTCAAAGCTTTTCTTGCAACCACCTACTTTCTTCTCCTTGGCCAATTTCGAGAGTCGATGTTCAAGTAAAGTGATGCAAAGTAGTGGATCAGACGGCACAATCAATTAATTATCGGAGTCGCTGAATATTTATTCGAAAAATCAAACAACAAAAATGAAATCATGAAGTAAACTGGATATTCAAACTTATTCTTCGAGCTTAAATACCTTCTGTTCTATTGTTTATTTAATAGTTTTATTACAAAACATTAACCGAAGAAAAATCACTTTGATTTGAAGGCAAAGGCCAAAAGTTGATCGAAAATTTCCTGTGCTCTCGATAAAAAGTGCCATTAAGACAACTGAAAATTTTGGTTAAATTTTGTCGAACAAAATATAAAACTGAAGTCTTAAAAACCAATTAATTCCTCGGGACATGTCCAAGGATAAAAGCCCCTAATGATGTTCTGCATGATAGTGGTTTTTTAAAAATATCTTAATGCACAACTTCTAAATTCTTTGCGAGCCATTCAGAAGAGTACCAGGACCTTATAGTTAAAGCAGTCAGTAGTTATCAAAGAATCAGCAACTTCGTTTAGAGATTAAAAAGATTGCCACAACGGCTGAGGAAGCGTCAAGATGCGAATTCAAACTCAATAACAACAGAAAGAGCAATCTATTCACAGTTGAAATTGAAGCGATTTAACAAACAGATCATTCACACAAAGGAGATGATCCCATTTTCTGATTAGTGTATTTCAAAGGCTTTCGCGTATATTTTCGTTTGAATCTTCTAATCTCGTACCAACTAGTCTTTGCAGAATTCAAAAACAAAGCAGATTGACATCAAAATAGTCGTTATTCCATCCTCGCTCACACCCACGGACACTCGCACAAACTGAAAAGTAAACTGAGGACGGAAACGGAACGGTCAAACGATCCGAGTAGTTGGACTAGGAGTCTGCTCTTCGATTTCTCCGCTTGGTCATCCCACGCACTAATTTCATGCACTAGTTGAAACGTGAACAGTGCATGATATTAGTGCGTTGATCGACCAGCGGAAAGAGCAGAGGAATGAGTAGAGAAGGAATGACTAGGAAAGGAATGAGACGATGGAGTGACTGTTTGGACTCATTCCAGGGTTTATATGCTACTCGAATGAGACTGTCGAAGCTGCAGAAGGCGGTACCCGCAGTCAAATATGCAATGGGTACCAGTGATAGGAACTGAGAAGGCGGTTGACATCTCTCGGTAGACAAAAGAGAACAATTTTATTAATTGATCGGCGTTCCAATCAGATTGTTTTCTCGCTTCCAGGCTTTCCTCGAGGTGATTTTGAATTTGAACGAGATTGGCAGCGTCCTTTAGAACGCAATCACCTCTACCAAGACGTCAACAATCATTGAGCTGTTGGCCCCAGGTCATATTCTTATGGAAACTTGAACAGTAGATTGTTGGCCGATTCTATTTTTATTAGACTAAATTTTAATTTTATTCGTATATTGGTCGGCAGATTTCACGTCCGTTTTCCTTAATCAGTAAATCAATTGACTCCCAATTTACATCAACTAACACTTGTAAAATGTTTACTTATTTGTGCAAATTTCAACGACGGAGATCAATTGTTATGGACAAAACAAAGTTTTCAAATTTGAGCGATTTTTGAGTGTGTTTAAGATTGTAATTCTGTTCTCGATCAACTTCAGCTTTCCAATTTCATATTATTGTAATCTTCTAAGCTCTATAACAAGTGTGCCAAATAAGGACTCACCATCATCCATGGTAAGAGCTGCACAAACTTTTGCAATTTTGGACGATTTTCGACAGATTGTTTGGTTTTGAAGACCTCTTATTTCTCTCTCAGTTTTCCGGTGTCTACAAGTTTACGCACGTTGAATAGTCAGTCTTTTAGATTTTCTATTAATGTACTATGTGAATCAGTTGATGGCAGAATCTCCGAGATACATCGATTTGCGCGATGGACATGTCATAAAAGGGAATGGGGGGTGTTGTGTACTTTAGCTTGTTGGCTGATTGGAATACGCTGATATTCACAGGGTTTGGAGTTTATGAGTGGTTGTTGTTGTCCTGTTAATCACACGCTTCTAGGGTCACTGGTTCCCGAGTTGTAGTCAATGGAAGTTCTCGAAAACACTAAACAGTGAAATTATCGAATATGATTTCAACTACAAACGAGTTGACATTTCTCTGTCATAGAATCAGAAGTTTAGATTGTGACCACAACTGTGGAAAACCGGCGGACACTAACAATTGAATGATTGGAAGCGCGGTATTTCGGAAGTTGGTCAAATGCCTGCATTGAGCTTTAGAGCTTCTACAGATACGATGGGTAGTCGAATACCAATCCACAGATACGAAACGAGATTGCTAATACAGTTAGAAATTTTGCATAATTAGTGGTTCAAATGCTAATTTCTGATCAATTTGCATATTCACAAGTCGATTTCGCAAACAAAATCGTTGGAGTCGTCAGTCTTCTCGATTCTTCTCGTCCTGTCCAGTCGCCTTTTTTTTGCTCTCATTTTCCAAATGAGTTGGGTGAATCAGCTGTCTCTAAATTTATTGTTCTTCTTACTCTACGATTCAGAATCGCTTTTCGCTCATTATGTTTATGGATTCGTGTGGTATCTTCGGCGACAGCGTCTGGAACTATTGTTGCTCTTCAATTTAATGGTTTCTATGCTTTGGTTTTAGTGCCGATGGAACCACTGTGTAAGTTCTTGAACTGACTAAACTCCTTATTCGAGTCTTTGCAGGGAGTACAAGGGCTCTTGTGGTGATACAGAAACCTTCTCGATGTAGACAAAACAAAGGAAGTTGGTGATTACGTCTTCTGCTCACGAAAATCTCATCAGTTCACAAAGGTAAACGACTAACTTGTTCTTATAATACAGATGTGTTTCTAGGACTGAATTTTCTATCGATGGTTGCTCTATCAATGTTGACTATGTGCACTCGTTCACTTCTTCGGTCGATCGTTTTCAAATCGCTGGATGTGATATAGGAGTCTCAATGCTCGTCTGTTTACCAGCTGTAATTCGACTTTTGAACGCACTGGAAAAGGATATCAAATCAAGTTTAAAATCGGGATAAAAACTTAAAACAGAGAACGGGATTTGACGATAGTAGCACGGTTCGTTTACCAAATCTCTGCTGTTAACTGATCTCTTGGTTTTCAGAACGTGAGTCTTGATGGATTATTCGTTAAAGGAACAACCAGGACTGAATCTGGATCTCGTCGTTGGAGAGCGGTGCTGTTGTCTAAATCCATGTCCTTCAGTGTCGTTGGGACTGTGGTGGCTGCGATCAGAGCGTCGGTGATCAAACGTTGGTTTGGATTAAGAAATGTGCCAAAGCAAAGGAATAAGAAGCAAAGAAAGTCGCAAGCCTGAAGCATTGACTGGGGCTACTTGTACGAGCAAGAGTCAAATAAGCAACACGTCCAACACCATAGACATGAAACCTAAGGTTACTGTTGCATGTCACATTAAAGAAGTGACGATGGCAAAAAATGCAAGGTAAGCTTTTTGGTCAAGAGGGCTAGATTTTATTTGTTACCTAAGACGTCTAATTGTTGCAAATACGATTAGGGCATTTAACTTGTCTGGTGAACTAATCGATTTTTTCAGCGTCCTGATCCTTGAGTAATTGGGGGTGTCTCGTCAACATGAACGCTCAAGATGTCCAAATATATATCCGAAAACCATGATGATTGGCTTGATTGTACGTTAGGAAGTAAAAACTGTTGTTCACTACTTTATGACTACTGTTGGCTTTTATTCGTACGTTGATAGTCGACTTGAACAGAACTTTTCGTCGCAGTTTCTTGATATCAATATTTCGGTGTTTTTGACGGACTGTCGAAAAGAACAAGAAGGTTTTAAACGCTCCAGTAATTGTGTTTTCGGAAACAGCTTTTATTGCCGGTTATTTAACACAAAATGAATGAACTCAGATTTTCCTTGAACAATTTCAAACGTGGCAAAAAGCGTTCGTCACTTGAGATTCCAAGGACGTCTCCGATCCATGTACTAATCAAGCTCATCGTTGCTTAACTTGCCAGATCGGACGGGATGGCGTGCATTCAACGAGATATGGACGAACACATTGGACTAGTGTAGATTGGAGGTCAAATAGCAACTGATAATGAGCGGTTGATTGGTACTCAACCACAAGTCTCCTTACTGTCTAGATTACATTTATGATCGTTCGCGTCTATTCTTGGTTGTACGAAAGCCAAAGAAATGGGAGACCAATTGAGATCTCTGGGGTCAACTTTGATCAAGAGTATTTGACCTGTTGGCTGATAACTGAATTGCCAAGTTGCTGCATCTCATTAAACTTGGAATTTTATTTGCACTACAACAAATGAAAGAAAATCCAAGCTATCCAAACGTTTCAATGCACAAACTAATCGTAACTCGAATAAAACATTCGAATTTTTGGATGCTTTACGCCAATTAATTCATCTTTCATTCTGTACTGTTTGTTCCCAATTGTCCTCCCGCCCAGAATATCTTAACGCAGAAGGCCAAGACACCACGATCCCTCGGCCTCTTGTGTTGTCTGGTTGTGATTGCATTGTATTCATTATTATTGGGCTCCGACGCTAGTTAATAAAGTGTTATTGTTAACTACCCAAGAACAGGACAAATTGGCGCAGTCAGACCGAAAGAACCATGGCCGAAGCAACGTTCAAAAAGCAATTGACAAAAGCGTCAAATGAAATCGGTACGTTAACAGTTAATTGGCAGAAGTTGCAGGCAAAGTTCACATCACCGACCACGGAAGAGAAGGTGATCAAAGCAGCAACGAAAATGCGAGATCAACTCAACCGAAAAATCAACCTGATCGACAAGTACGAGAACCTTTGGATTGCCGGAGGAGATGTCAAAGAGATGGAGAAGTACACCGAAGACAACGACTACAACGTATCGCGGACAAAAGCAGAAGACACGATCGATGAAATCAACTTCGAACTTCGCAAGTACGAACAAACAAACCTCCACCCAACAGGCTCAGCGCATTCAACAGCGGGAATCGGAACGATGAAAATCGATCAACCGGCGATTATGGTCATGGAATCGATTCAACGAATCATCGATAAGTTCGCCTATGATCCGGAGAATGGGAAAACCTTTGACAAATGGCTTGATCGCTACGGAAAGACCATCGACAACCGACAGCTCAACGAAGAAGAGCGACGAACGGTCATCCTCAATGCTCTCGGACATGAAGAATACCAACGATTCGCGGATTGGATTCTCCCGAAAAAGCCCGAAGAATTGGACTACTTGGAATTGAAAACAAAGCTAAGTGAAAAATTTAAGGATATTTGCACCGTCTTTCAGAAAAGATTGCAGGTCTTGGGCATTCGCCACGAAGCGGGTGAAACCATCGAGGCACTTGGCGAGAGAATTAACGCGAAATTCGTTCATTGCAATTGGTCGTCGATGACCGGCGAAGAGATGAAGATCTTACTCTTCACACTCGCGCTTAGCAAACCCGAAGATGCCAAGCTACAAGACGTAGCGCTGAAGGAAATGGATTCAACGACAACGCTCGACCAAGTCATTGCCAAATGTCGCGACCAAATTAATCGACTCACCGACCGCCAAATGGCCCAACAGAAAGGAGACAACGCGTGGGCAATTAAGGAAGTTGACGAAGAAGGAACCGAAGTCGATGCTCTCTACAAGAAGAAGGCAAAATTTCCGAAGAAGAAAAGGCCGACTGAAACGCAAGGCAATGAATCGACGTCCAAAACTAAATCGCGTTGCCGACATTGTGGATCTGCGGACAAAGACCACAAGCAATTCGAATGTTGGGCAAAGGAAGTCGAATGTTTCTTCTGTGGAAGGACCGGACACCTGCAATCAATCTGCCGACAGGCAGCAGAAGCGAGGAAGAGCCGAGTCGAAGTGATCGAAATTAAGGCACTCGAGAAGCACCGTCACTCGACTGACATCGAAATCAACGGTAAGGAAATCAAGTTTCAGCTCGACAGCGCGGCAGACGCAAATGTAATCGGGTTAAAGGAATGGCAAATGCTAAAGGAACCAAAGTTGGAGGAAAGCAAGACAACAGCGGTGGGAGTTGACCGAAACCCACTGAAGATTCTCGGACAGTTCACAGCACCGACCCGCTGGAAAGACAACGAACAAGAAATGCGGTTTCTGGTTCTTCACCGAAAACAATGCGCGTTGCTTTCGTCCGAGGCGATGGATCGCTTTCAAATGGTTTCGTACGCCACAGGAGTGAATCAAGTGAAAACGAAGGACAACGAACAGGAAAACTGGGCAAAGAAGTTTCCACAACTGTTCAAGGAGGAGCTGGGTAAGTGTAACCGAATTACAGCAGAACTTCACGTCGACCAAAACGCGAAGCCAACTCACCTTCCAAGACGACCGCTGGCATTAGCAATCGAACCGCTAGTCAACGACGAACTGGACCGACTCGAGAAACAAGGAATCATCTCTAAAGTCGACACGTCGCGATGGGCGACTCCAATAGTGGTTGCAAAGAAGCCAGGCGGCAAAATTCGAATATGTGCCGACTATTCGACCGGACTCAACAGTGCGCTGCAAGAAGACGCGCATGCACTTCCGCACGTGGAGGAAATTTTTGGAAAACTTTCCGGAAACCGGCACTTCAGTCAAATTGACCTAAAAGATGCATATTTTCAGTTAGAACTGAGCGAAGAATCGAAGGACCTTACGACGATCAACACACATCGAGGACTCTATCGCTACAACCGAATGAATTTTGGATTAAAAACAGCACCGGCAATTTTCCAACGTTGTGTGGACCAGGTTCTGGCGGGAATTAACGGCACGATCGGCTACTTGGACGACATTTTGGTTATGGGTCCGACGCGGCAGGAACATGACGCTCGATTGAACTGTGTGCTGGCACGCCTCCAAGAGTGGGGATTCCGCATTCAACACGCTAAATGTAAGTTCGCTCAACCATCAGTCACCTATTTAGGCTCGATCATTGACGAGAAAGGCATTCGCCCCGACCCACAGAAAACCGCCGCACTCAAAGATCTTCGCCGACCGCAGGACGCATCGGAAACACGAACGTTGTTGGGTCTTGTTAATTACTACGGGAAGTTTGTGAACCGGCTCCACCAACTCAAGAAACCATTGGAAAACCTCACGAAGAAGGACGTGAAGTTTGAATGGAAAACAGACCAAGAAATTGCATTTCAGGCGATCAAGAAAAGTTTGCTAAGCCCTCTTGCATTGGCGCATTACGATCCACGCCAGGAACTGATTGTGGCAGCCGATGCATCACCCGATGGAATGGGAGCCGTGCTTCAACAACGCTACGCGGATGGAACGGTTAAGGCAGTTTTTCACATGTCGAAGAGTTTCAGCGAGACACAAAAACGATATTCTCAGATTGAGAAGGAAGCGCTGGCGTTGGTCACGGCAGTCGAACGTTTTCATCGTTTTATATTCGGAAGAAAATTCACGTTGCAAACGGACCATCGGCCGCTGCTTGCCCTGTTCAAGTCGGATAACACCAAAGGGCTCGACGGAAGAACAACCAATCGCTTGGCTCGTTGGGCGCTCCGACTCATTGGATACTCGTTCAAGATCGAGTATATCAGAACGGAGTCGTTTGGTTACGCTGATGCGCTGTCGCGTCTAACTGAAGAACGCCAACGAACAAAGGACGAAGAAATGGAAGAGGTGATCAACCAAATCGAAGACGAAGAACACGAACTCGAGATGAGTATCAACGAAACGTTTTCTGTGTTGCAACGGTCAGTTACACGATCCGATATTAATGTTGCTACTTCCAGCGACCCCGTTCTTTCACGTGTTCTTCAGAAAATCCGAACCAAATGGAACGACGACGACCGCACAGACTCGCTGATTGGACCGTTCTACCCGAAACGCAACCAACTGTACGAACTCCATGGAACGCTGATGATGGAAAACCGAGTCATCATCCCAAAAACCGTACAACCAAACGTCTTAAAGATGCTCCACGAAGGACATCCAGGAATCGAAAGATCGAAACGATTGGCCCGACAGAACGTTTATTGGCCGGGAATCGACAAGGACATTGAAAAACTGGTACGGACATGCGACTCATGTGCGCGAAACGCCGACAACCCTCGCAAATCAACGCTCAAGCCGTGGCCTCAAACGACCGAACCGATGGAACGCCTACACGCCGATTTCGCTGGTCCGATAAATGGAAATCACATTTTGGTTATCGTCGACTCGCACAGCAACTTCATTTGGGCCAAGAAAATGACCAAAATTACGTCCGAAAAGACAATCGAAATGCTCAGCTCAATCTTCTTAGAATTTGGACCACCAACCACGCTCGTCACGGATAACGGAACTCAATTTACAAGTGAAATGTTTGCTAACTTTTGTTCCCATTTTAGTATTGTCCATCTCCGATCTCCGCCATATGTTCCTCAATCGAATGGCCGCGCCGAACGTGCAGTTGGAATGGTGAAAGCGACTTTGGCGAAAGAGGAGAAAGGTCTGAGTCGACTCCACGAAATCGTCAGCAAAATCAACGCACTGCCCTCTGAAACGGCAAGCGGACATCCGAATTCAGCAAGTGCATTCTACAAGCGAAATTTTCGCACTCAACTCAATCAACTGAAGCCCAATGAATGGCAACTGAAAGCAAAGACTACAACATCAGCGACCGACGAAGAGAAACCAACGGCCCCTGACGATCGCACGCTCAAACGTATCCAAAAGTTCAATCGACGACACGGAGCAAAAGACAGAAAGTTCATTATCAACGAACACGTCTATGTCAACCTGAATGCAAAGACGAAAATTCCCGGCAAACTGGTGAAATTCAATGGTGCTAAAGTCGCAGTTCTCGATACCGCCGCCGGAAGAATCGTGCGCCACGTCAATCAATTGCATAAACGACAGTCAATGGAGGCTGAAGTGCAACACCTCGACCAGACAACAGCGACCAGACCCTCGACTCCGAGCTGAACAAGCTGAAGCCAGGACAAGTCGCTGAGGTAAAGCCTGAAGATAACTCTCAATCCACTTTCGTTGTATCCGCTAAAATTGCACATTGTTCCTGGTTATTTTACAGATCGTTTCCTCTTTGTTGCTAATTCCGTTACTTAAATTGTCGTCTTTTTCCCGAACCAACCAACAGGGGTCCAATCTTATTGGGGGAGGGATTGTACTGTTTGTTCCCAATTGTCCTCCCGCCCAGAATATCTTAACGCAGAAGGCCAAGACACCACGATCCCTCGGCCTCTTGTGTTGTCTGGTTGTGATTGCATTGTATTCATTATTATTGGGCTCCGACGCTAGTTAATAAAGTGTTATTGTTAACTACCCAAGAACAGGACACATTCACTTTTTAATAATGAGAACAATTGAATGCAAAATCAGAACAACTGCTTTGTACTTTGAACGCAGAATTGATCTTAGTTCGGCACTTTTTGATCTCGTCGGTGTCACTGAACACAGATTTCCGATGACCAGTCGGGTAATAAGACTGCAGTTCATTCTCGCCACCAACTTATGCATTACCGAATCAAGGCCGCACCATTGTCCATGAATTGCATGGATAAGAACAAAAGATTTTGACAACGCAATGCCTTTTCATTACTACGAGCTAACTTTGTATCAATAGGTGGAGCAAACGGAGGTCCTTATAAGTCGAGGTGAACTCTTCAGACGCATCCTGTTCTTGAGTCCCGGTTTCATGATTGGACATTGAGACCCCACCGCGTCTTGCAATGCCTTGAACTTAATATCAGCGTGAAATTATTGTTTTGTTGTCGACCCTTAATTGTCGCATTACATGAATTTTTATTTTAGCAACATTACCATGCCTTTAACCGACGCGACACCGATCAAAAACGGCATCATCAGCCCATCGATTAAAGACAAGGATACGTGCTCGTCAAATCGACCCACCGTTGAAAGAGATGGTGAACATTGTTTTGCCCGAGTAGTGTCCTGACCAAGTTACTAGAGAGGTTTATTGGGTGCAATTACAATAGATCACAAGTCGTCCAGAGCAGGGAGAGAGAGAGACAAAGATCGGACGGCCGGTCATCCGCAGGCCGACCGGGAAAATCAGAAAGCCAAAAACACAAGAGTGCCGTGCGGAACTATCGAAGGACTCAACAAACATCAAGTAAGCAATTAACTTTCGCTAGAAAACACAACTTGACATTTCAGAAAGAACAGCCAGAAGAATCGCGGAGATATGGTTTAAGACGTTGCACAAAAGTCTCACCATTGGTGCGCGGCGATGCTGGACGAGTCGTGGGGCGAGATTCATACGCCCCATATCGCATGAATCGGCAACCAGTAGGCGAAGTCCGAAACACGGTTTTGAATTCGAGATCATCATCGTTATTGGATTTCTCCATCGATCTTCAAGCCGCCATCAAAGAATTTAAGGGAGAGTATCACGAACAACAACGGTCTTTTTACTAACTCCTTTTTTCTAATTGACGCCTCCCTCCTCGAACCCATCGACTACGTGAATAAATACGTTTACCTCGGCCAGGAAATTACTCCAAACCACAAAGTCGATGGAGAAATTCGGAGACGACGATCGGCCGCATGGTTCGCATTCAAGAAAATCGACGACATGCTCAAGAAGACGAAAGACGGTAAAGTCCGCGCCCAACACTTTGACTCAACGATCCTCTCTGCACTCATCTACGGCGCCGAGAGGTGGACGATGCGGCAGAGTGAACGGGTCAAACTCAGGACCTCATTGCAGACGACGGAACGGGGCATCTTGAGCATCAGTCTGCGAGATCGTATAGGAAGTGCGGACATTCGAGCGCGTACGAAGTTTAAAAATGCGAGCGACCCGGCATTAAAGCACAAATGTTCATGAGCGGGACATTTGACAAGACGCGTCGACAATCGATGGACGACGCGGACGACATTCTGTTGGCCGTACAATCTCAAGCGGACGCCCGGCAGACCGATGGCGAAAGGATCTAGACCGCGGGATTGGACGCGGATGGCAAAAATTGGCCTACAACCGAACGGAATGGACATGTGGCGTCGAAGTATTCGCCGCAAACCACCGACAAGCATTTACCTACTATTTGTTGTTGTTTGTTAGAATCGAATAAAATCTTTGCCCCTTTCCTCCTATACACAACCGGTCCCCATCAATTGTACCTTTTCGTCCGTAATTTATTTGTTTCAATAAATCGATAATAGTTGAAAATTGCACAGTTTAAATGGTTAGAAAGGCCTCGAGATTCAAATCACAAGTTTTCTTGACTGCCAAAACAGACGGATAGTTTTTTACTTTCGAATTGGACTATAGGTGTTCAGCAGCAGAATTGGAAATATTAGTTATTAACATTAAACTTGTCAAGAGCTCTGACCATCTTCAATAGCTATTCTGTCATGGTTTTTCTTAAAAGTACGATATGGAGTCATAAAAACTTAATTATCATCCGAGAATTTGTTTATTTTTATCTATTGGCAACCAGAGATTTCATACTCGCTTTTATTCACGTCCGTTTGCTAGTCATCAGCGCACTCGTTCGTATCATCGAGGTCGTCAACAACACGTGGCACACGCTTCTACAGCCATTGGTTCTTGAGTTACAGTCGATGGAAGTTCGAATTTTGGACATTCATTTTCGGGCTAAGATCTCAAAGTTGACATCGTTGTTTGTTGTTATTTCGACTCATTCACATTATGAATAAGAGTTCATGCATCTGACAGCTGTAGAAGCAAAGTGCTATCATCGTATGACCAAAATCGTGCACTCAAATCTAAAGTTTTAGATTGACATGAGAACATGAAAGGACAACAAAACAAATGTTCAAACAAATGAAAGAAGCGATCGACATACACTCATGATCTTGCACTTGACTACGACGATGAACGTAAAATCTGTCATTTAATTGGAATGCGTTGCTATTTTCTTGTGTACAAAATGATAATCCCGTTGAAGTGATGGAGGAAATAATCGATAATCTGACTTCAAAAAGGTCATAAACTAAACGAATAAACTCAAAATATTGTCCAATAGAATTAGAATCGACCACCAATCTACGGTCCAAGTTCACATAAGAATGTGACCTAAAGCCAACAGCTCAGTTGTTGATGTCTTGGTAAATGTGGCTGTGTTCAAAGGGACGCCGTCAATCTTCTCATTCAAAATTAAGTAGCACCCCGGGTAAAGTTTGGAGATCAAGAGACAGGCCGACTGTCATAATGTACTTGTGATCTTTTGTCTACCGAGGGATGCCAACTACCCTCTCTATTTATATTACTGCAGGCTACGGCATCTATGGCTGCGGGTATCGTCTCCTGCAGTCACGATGGTATCATTTGGACTTTGGAGTCCAGAATGACAAGAGAACGGCATTTAATGCCGGACAAGAAGGTAAATGACTGCTTGATAATGCGCGGGTAAACGGCGGGAGTAACGATGACTCTTAAGGTAGCCAAATACCTCGTCATCTAGTTAGTGACGCGCACGAACTTGGCGAAGGGTGGAAACCCTGATGACTCTGGAAATTACCGGCCGATTGCATGTTTGAATACATGCTACAAGTTAGTAACGGCTCATCTCGCTTTTTGTTTACGGAGTCACCTTGATGCACATAACATTCTGCCTAGAGAGCAGATTTCATGTAGAAAAGGGGTGTATGGGATTGTACTCATGCGCAGGTCCTCGACCAGTGCTTGACTACTGATGCCAAATATACCAAAGCCGAAACGGCTAAGAGTAACCTCTCTGTAGCCTGGGTTGATTTCGCGAAGGCATATGACTCGGTGCCTCATTCGTATGTGAATTATTTGTTGAAGCGTGTTAGCTTAGACCGTCGTGTTCATACACTGATTGCGGACTTGATGAAGAAGAATAAAGTATGAGGTTCGAAGCGATGACAAAACGCACACTAGTAAGTATTTGCCTATCAAGAACGGTGTGCTGCAGGGTGATTCATTGAGTCCATTGATGTTTTGCCTTGCGGTCACGCCAATATCAAACCATCTTAATAGAAGCTTTGAGTCGGTGGAAACTGCCTATGGTAGCGTACACTCACGTGGGGCAAGTGGTGACGGGAACAGACGCCCTCTGACCCTGCATCACTTGTTCTACATGGACGACCTGAAACTCTATAATCGAACACAGGATGGAGCAAGGAGAATGTTGGAAGAGGTCGAGAAGCTTGGCAATGCTATAGGGCTTCGACTTAATCCCAAGAAGTGTGCAATTGCTACGTCGCGACAGGTTAACCCACAACCTGGTAGTTCCACATACGAATCCATCAAGTTGCTGGGCTCGCAGGATGTGTATAAGTATCTAGGTGCAGAGCAAGGCATTGAAGTGGCTGAAGGCGTTGCGTGGGAGCGTATCGAAGGTGTTATGCTTAAGCGAGTAGACAAGATATTGGCTGTTGACCGGATGGCACGTCAAACTGTCGTCGATATTAACTCGGTCGTCATGCCGGTAGCTAGCTACTTGTTCGGAAACGTGTTGGTTGGGCATGGCATGTTTGCCTCCCAAATAAAGAAATGCATAGAATTCGATATGGAGTTGCGTAAGAAACTTACCGACGCCAAGTACCGGTTTAAGGTTGCGTCCGCCGCAAGAACGTACGCGGACCTCCAGATGGGCGGGTTAGGCCTGAAATCAGTTGAATTGGTGTTGTATGAGAGTGTAGTCCAAGGCTTCGCTTACATGCAGTGTCGAAACGATTTGATAACAGCATCGGGTTTGTTTCACTTCCTGCTAGCACGAAATAAACGCACGTTGACGGCTGATTTCATTGCAATCCTAGAGAAATTCCAATTAAAAGATGTGGCATTTTCGAAAGAGCGTCGCGGTATCAGTGTAAGAGTGGAGCCGGGAGGCGATGAAGCTTGGTACACAAATCCGACACAAGCGAGTCGGAAGGTCAAAAAGCTGATACGCAAAGAGTTTCACAAGAGGATGTTTGAGAACTGGAGCAGATTGCCGCGTGCTGGGGTAGTGATATTGCACACGATTGAAGGGAAGGAGCCGACGATTGATCTGGAGCTTTCATTTTTGTGGAATGCGAAGGGTTGTTTGTCTAAGCTCAATTATCGAAACGTGATTGCGGTTCAGGAGATGTGTGTGCTCTGTGATGGTTCGGGTGCTGAAACAAGAAGAATCTGTCGTAGATGTAAGTTTGCGCCAGAAACCTTGCAGCACGTCGTATCGGGTTGTTCGTTCTTTCGTACTACGGTAATGATTCCTCGACACAACTCGGTATGTCGCGCTCTGTACGGTGGTTTATGTAAGCTATATGGGATAGCATTAACGCACTACACCCAACCGATCATCACCCCAGTGAGATCTGAACGTAACACGGTTGAGATTTGGTACGATCTCCCCGTCACTACTCCTCATCCAATGAAGCACAATCGGCCAGACTTCGTTATATTTGACAAGGTGAATGGGCGTATACGGATTGTAGAAGTCGGTGTAGCGTGGCTAACTGCGTTAGACAAGATGGAAGCAGTTAAGTATCAAAAGTATGCTGTCAACTCAACTGTGAGTGATAGTGAAACGATGTCAATTCCTTATTACCCGGATGAGAATAACTTGAGAAAGGTGGTGTCGGATATCTATGCTAAAGACTGCCCAGGTGGGGTGACTGTGATTCCGATACTTATCGGTACCTGCGGTGAAGTCAAAGCGAATGTATTATCGAACTTGAAAGAGTTAGGCTTCCCGACCCGCACTGCGAAAGCGGTGTTGGAGCGCATGCAGCGAGCTGCAGTGCTAGGTACGAGTAGACTGGTGAGAGCTCATTTGAGCGTACGGTGATAAGCTGGAAGATAACTTGAGTTGACTCAGAACACGACTTGGAACTTAGATGCCTCTCGAAGTTGTTGTCGGTTGTTTGATGTTGAGACCCCACGATTGTGTGGGAGAAGTGAAACTGTAGTTGAGGAAGAGGAGACTAAGGGCGAGTGGCTGTGTAGCACGACCAACTCACTTCGTGTGCAGTTGGAGGCCTGTCGAAAGTTTGGTGGATCGTTGTAGTAGTTCGCTCAGCTCTTCAAAACCAATCTTACTACTATGATGTGAAGCTGAATATAAGGATGGCCCACGTCCCACTAAATGTGGAGTGCCCGGATGCCTTAGTTCATTGGAATCGGTGAAGGGAGTAACAGAGACGTCTTGATAAAGAGAATTGGCAATAGCGACGAGGAAGGGTGTCAGATTGAGGTTGAAGGATCTGTCTACTTTGTGGTTTAATCCATGGGTTTACCCATGGCATTCTAAGCGGTTAGTCCTTAGGGACAGGTAGTGGATTTAACTACTTAAACAAAAGCTCTGTGGAGGTTGAATGTCGGTTTTGCGGCCGATAGGTGTTACCCGAGAAGCAGACAAGGTACCCGGTGACGGGCCTTCCGCCAAAGCGTGACGAGCGCACGAATTCTCTGCCGGGGTGTACGTGTACTGGGTTGGCGCATTGAACTATGCCGGTACCTCCGTGTGGGATTTCTAAAGCGGGCGTAACGGACCGCGTAGCCGCAGGAGAACACTCCCGTTTGGGTTAACGGGAAGGATTTACAAGTGCAAGGCTGTTGGTGGTGAAAGAAGTAGGTGGAGTGAGCGTACGTTTGCTGGAGCTCACGAAGCCAAACTGTGGTGCATGAGTAAATAGATCCGTTCTATGGTTTCTTGGGTCGTTGGGCGAGTGGGGCGGCAAGTTGAGTAACCCTGTCGGCGATGTAAGGAACTGATGTAGGCCGAATACTCGGAGGTGGCGCGTCCAGTGATACAGCGAAGTGGTTGTACAATTCTAATAAGCCACGCTTGACTCGTGCTGTCGGTCATGCGAACCTGAGATTGGGAATTGGTGTTGAAATAGGACGGGTGTACACTCTCGGGTGTGCGCTCGCCCTTTTCACTTTAAGACCTTTTCGTGATGGTTATTCTGGGGTGCTATACATGCTGTGTTGTTGTTGTAATAGTAGTGAGCTGGGGTGATTGTTGTGTTGGTTGTAGAAGTAGGCCCCGTGAGAAGGAGCATGTATAGCACTCAGATGGTCGTCGCGAATAGGTTCTCAGAATTTTCAAACTTTCGTGTATTGTATCCCACGGAGGGGCACAGAGAGTTTGGGAGTGATTCTTGATAGCTTCTGAATGGAGAATTATTGTATCTCCTATCCCCGGACTTAAAGAAATACTCGCTAAAGACGGGACGCTGACTCGGACGTTGGGCACCGTCAGGTCCCATGTCCAGTGCAAGGAGTCGGCGCTCGCAACTGCTAAAAACTCGCGAATACCTAGGGGACTGAAAGGAAAGCTAGGGAAAGGAGACCAGACGAAGAGCTACTGCACTGCGAATACTCGTTTCATTTCATTTATTTGCTCTCAACGATAGAAGATAAAGAGACCGCGGTCTAGACGGTTTAAATCGTGACAAATTATATACGATGGAACGTGCATTGTACGTACAGATTCTCAGGTTCTTCTTCTTCTTCCGATACTAAGCTATTGGCACGTTGGCCATCCAGTGGGCCAGCAACGGCTTGTCACTGGGACTACTCTTTTGTCGTTTTAAAGCTAAAGCTGATTACGAAAAGCGCAAACGAAGTAAATTGAGGTGGAAAAATAGAAAACGGCTGCAAAAGCCGACTACTCTCCACCGCTGCACGAAGAGAAGTGGCGAATACTCGGTAACGAGGAAAGAGTCTGCTCCTAGTCAACCAAACCTGAAACGAGGACGACTGAAGGTTGAACCTCGAAAGGGTAAGTAGGGAACGGGCGGGATGTAGGAGCGCGAGGGACGGGCTGAGTGGCAGCAAAAATTTTTATGTTTATTAGAGGTGGGCCGCTTATAAACTCAGCCTCTTTAACGTATGATTAACTCGCAAATACCTAGATGAACATAGAACAAGAGAAGTGATGGTGAGTTAAGTCTCGTCACCACTGCAAATATCGAACGAAATGTTCACTGGCGCGTCAGCAGTCAACTCGGCCTTCTTAGTTGTCTGCTGCGTCGATGACTCCTCGTGATTACGTTTGCTTCTAGATGCTTGAGCTTTGAGCATTGCGAGCTCCTCCTTGAGCGCTTTGTTCTTAGCCTTGAGCTCAACTTTTTCCTGATCACAGTCATAATATCCTGATTCGGCCCGGGCGATTATCGTCTTGAGCGCCGGAATGTCCACATGGGCGGTTGAGCGAATCAGCGACACTGCCGACATAAACTCGTGTAAGGATATGTGAGTGAGCTTAGGTTTCTCAGAGGCTTCGGCTTGATAGTGCGCGTTGCGGACGGCATTTTTCGACTTCTTCGTTTGGGCGGTGGTCGACATCGGAGCGGGAAGTTGAGAAAGGCTGAAAACAACGATTAATACCATCCAAAGAATGGCCCACAAGGGATCGAGCCAAAGACGACGGGTTGACGCCGATGTGCCGACGCTCTAGCCGTTAAGCTACCTTGTGGACCGAGCTGAGGATAGAACGGACCGATGGGGATCTCGCTGAGACCCCACCGTATTGTCGCGATAGGAATTCCGACAGATAGAGTTAGCTTTGTTTATGAACTTTAAGAATAGGTCAACAACAAAAATAGGGATGATTGAGATAACAAGACACTGGCGCCAAAGAACGGCCCACGCGGCCTCTTTCTTTTGTGGGCGGGTGTTTTGTGATTGATTTCGCGTTGATCGCGACAGTATTTTCGTAATATATAGTTTGTTCCTTAGGGATATCGTAAACCGGGAACTACGGGTGTAAGAGCTGGAATGCGGTAGGTCTGAGGGGAACGGGAAATGCGATACAGTATGACCGTTAGACAAACAGCGAGGACGTAGACGGGTTACGGTAGAATTGCTGTGGAATGTCTGCTATGAAATACCAATTGATTGTGAGAGTAGCAGCATATACGCTCATAATGCTGCTAATGCTGCAAACGGGTTATCTTAGGAGACTCGTGGACTCCTTTCGGGAGTGCTGGCATAGTGGCAAGAGTGTCCCTAGACTTCAGTCGACAGCCAGGCGTTGGGAGCCCCTCTGGCTGGGTAGCGTAATGCACTCCGGTCAGAGGCGGTGGTTAGTCTGTGCCAAGGGCCGTCTCTCGATCTAATTCGCGACTGCGGTCGAACATGGATCTAAATAGCATTCATAACAACCTTATTTGTGGGGTAAATGTTGAGGATCTTCCTGACACGCGTGTTACCGAGCCCGTGAGCTCTAATGCGCAGCTAGGTCGTACTAGGAGCGTGGCTTGCCGCGCTCGGGTGAGGAAGTTACGAATCCACTAACGGAGGAGGGCCTGTCGAGTGAAAACTTGACGGAGAGCAGGTCAGAACCTTCGGGCAGACGATCGGCTCGCACTACAACCGGCAACTCGCAGGAGGAACCGAGAACTAATGCCGACGATGGTCTAATCACTGTCGGAGGCGAAGCACAAAACCAAACGGCTTCCACAACGCTTTCGGGTGTAGGTAGTCGGTCAACTTGGTCGAATGAAGATGATCAAGTCCTGATGCGCACTGTACGCAAATACATTGTTAATGGAAATGTACAGTGGCAAGCAAATGATGGGCAAGTCGTGACAGCGTGGAAGAGGTTGCAGAGGGAGAACGTGGTCGCGTCCGTAGACCGCACTCTCAATCAGCTTCAGAAGCGTTATCGTCTAGTGAGTGAAGCTGCGAAAGAGGCTCCTCCGAGCATGGCGAATAGTAGCATCACAGAAATAGACAGCAATACTCTACTGGGCTTGTGTAACTCTATGGTTAACCAGGGATGACAAACAGACTGGGATAGAGTTTATGCGTAGTTGGATGCTCGAACCTCACGGAACGAGCCGTCGACGAGCGTCAGGGGCAAAGCGCTCCAGATGCGAGTCAGCCGGCTCCGCAAACTACAGCCACCAGAGGAACGGCCTCGTGTCGAACCGATACCTGGTTGTGAAAGACTCGCTGAACGACAAGTAGCTGACCTGAGACACGCTCAATATTGGTCGGTGAAAGACGATCACATTCTGGTCAGACTAGTCCAACGTTTTACCGCCGCGAACGAAACGGACTGGGGGTCAATCTACACGGAGTGGACCAGCAGCAGTGAAATGCAGCCGGATAAAACCACCCGTAGTCGGGATGCCTTGAAGCGCCGCTTTGCGGAACTAAAACGGGCATATTTCACTCCGCTCACGCAACCAGTTCAAGCTAGTGTTGATGCCGAGAAGGCTGGTGTAGATGAGCAGACGGTCGAGGAAGGAAACGACCACGACGTGTCGGCGCGAGATTCGGAGAGTGAACAAGTTGTGATGACCTCTCAGAGAGTCACTGCGCTTGAACCGTTGAAAGTTAAGCTCTATGGGACAGATGGATCGGGTCAACCGATCGTAGTTATCCGGCGTGAATATATTGGGTTCATGGCTGGAGAAATCCAGCGAAATCGCCATAAACGAAACCGAGCCCGTTTGGGCAGTGAGATGCTTTTCCGCAAATTCGCTTCTGGCGGTTTTGTGCTTGTCGGTTAGCGGAAGAATTGGATTGAGGATTTGAAAGCGGAAGTCTGCTTTGTGCAAGCGGCGGCGAATTGTCAGCCGAGAGGCCCGGAGATCGAGCGAATCCTTGATAATTCGGCTGTTCACAAGATGGTCCTGGGCAATTTCGTGTCGAACAAACTTTTTAGTGCGAAGAATGTGGTGTCGATTGAGTTTCTTCGGACGTCGAACTTCTTGCCCGTCTTGTAGTCGTGTTCTTTGATGGCCATTCGAACCGTCCGGCGATTGTGGCGGGACTGAGCGGCTATTTCCGGGATGTTCTTTCCAGCCGCTGAAAGTCGACGAATTTTCCGTTTTTCTTGGTCGGAAAGCAACTGAAATTAAAGAGAATTTTCTAAACTACAAGATGGATGTAAAATACTTACGATGGAGAAACCAAAAATAGGTAGAAATCCAAATAATGAGTGGGCAGCAACTTTTGATCGGCAGTGTAACTACTAATTGTTGTTGTTTGTTTGAATCGAATAAAATCTTTGTAATCTTCGTACCAACTAGTTTTTGCAAAGTTCAAAAAACAAAGCAGATTGACATCAAAATAGTCGTTATTCCATCCTCGCTCACACCCACGGACACTCGCACAAAACTGAAAAGTAAAGTGAGGACGGAAACGGAACGGTCAAACGATCCGAGTAGTTGGACTAGGAGTCTGCTCTTCGATTTCTCCGCTTGGTCATCCCACGCACTAATTTCATGCACTAGTTGAAACGTGAACAGTGCATGATATTAGTGCGTTGATCGACCAGCGGAGAGAAGAACAGAGGAATGAGTAGAGAAGGAATGACTAGGAAAGGAATGAGACGATGGAGTGACTGTTTGGACTCATTTTCAGGGTTTATATGCTACTCGAATGAGACTGTCGAAGCTGCAGAAGGCGGTACCCGCAGTCAAATATGCAATGGGTACCAGTGATAGGAACTGAGAAGGCGGTTGACATCTCTCGGTAGACAAAAGAGAACAATTTTAGTAATTGATCGGCGTTCCAATCAGATTGTTTTCTCGCTTCCAGGCTTTCCTCGAGGTGATTTTGAATTTGAACGAGATTGGCAGCGTCCTTTAGAACGCAATCACCTCTACCAAGACGTCAACAATCATTGAGCTGTTGGCCCCAGGTCATATTCTTATGGAAACTTGAACAGTAGATTGTTGGCCGATTCGAATTTTATTAGACTAAATTTTAATTTTATTCGTATATTGGTCGGCAGATTTCACGTCCGTTTTCCTTAATCAGTAAATCAATTGACTCCCAATTTACATCAACTAACACTTGTAAAATGTTTACTTATTTGTGCAAATTTCAACGACGGAGATCAATTGTTATGGACAAAACAAAGTTTTCAAATTTGAGCGATTTTTGAGTGTGTTTAAGATTGTAATTCTGTTCTCGATCAACTTCAGCTTTCCAATTTCATATTATTGTAATCTTCTAAGCTCCTTAACTGGCATGCCAAATTAGAGCTCACCATTATCAAAAGGAAGAGCTGCACAAACTTTTGCAATTTTGGACGATTTTTGACAGACGGTTTGGTTTTGAAGACCTCTCATTTCTCTCTCAGTTATCCGGTGTCTACAAGTTTACGCGCGTTGAATAGCCAATTTATTGGGCTTTCTATTAAAATAATATGTGCAATGCTTGTTGCCAGAATCTCCGAGATACATCGATTTGCGCGATGGACATGTCATAAAAGGGAATGGGGGATGTTGTGTATTTTAGCTTGTTGGGTGGTTGGATTCCGCTGATATTCACAGGGTTTAGAGTTCAGTAGTAGTTGTTGTTGTTCTGTTAATCTCACGCTTCTACAGTCACTGATTTTTGAGTTACAGTCGATGGAAATTTGAATTTTGGACATTACCTTCGCGCTAAGATCTTAAGGTTAACATTGGTGTTTATTGTCGAACAGACAATCTTTCTATCAACCTATAAGTGCATTCGTTCTTGCTCTTGGTATCTGCAACCTCGTACGCCGAAATTAGATAGAGGACCAGCGTTAAAAATTTTGTACGACGATCTTTATCGGTTCGACTATTTTGTTGTTCGATTGGACGCTGATAACCAACTCACCGTATCGACGCCCTACGTCCCATTGAAAATGAGCGCCTTTGCGTGTCTTGATGGCCATGACTACGTACTGACTTACGCCGATACAAACAACAACGATGCCGATCGACCTGATCGAATTCGAAATTTCAGAAGGGAAATTAGGTCGAAAACAAACGATCAACTGTGATGTTGCAAAAGGTATTGATTTGGTAACTTCAGTCTTTTAACACAATAACTAGCCGAAAAACCACCGTAGGAGGTTTTTCGGTCTCTGCAGATTGCGAGATCCGCGTTTTACAATTATTGCAAATTTTAACTTCGATACAAAAGTCAACAAAAATAAAGAAGAAGAGATTTGTTGGTTCGAAAAAATACAAACGAAAGCGAAGAATAAGAATAAAACGCAGGATTGAAGATTGGGAATGAACGTAGGAGAGTTGCTCATTGTTGAAAATAGCGCCGACGTTTACAAATTGACCAATAGTTGAGTTGCAGTTGAATGATGAAGTTGAAACAAAACAGTTGAAATTGATCGTGACGATTTCTATAAAATTAAATCGTATTAGTCAATGGAACGACAACTTACATAATACGTAAACCGATTGGATCGTGTTTCGCATATTATCTTACCGAAGAACCATCATCTAAAAAGTACGCATTTATTATGAACCTCATCGAGAACTTACGAAAACGAACATGCTTCCGATGGCCGATTTGTTCGTTATGATGAGAAGTGAAGTATTGACGAACAGAAGATATTGACAAAATACTGCTTGATGATAATGAGAAAACCTAAAACAGAAGATGAATGTTAAAAAGAATCAAACGCTCACCATTGAGCTACTTTTCGATCGTCCAAAAGCCAAAATCATTTGTAGACGAAACAGCAGAATAAAGCAAACGTGAAGTTCTAAAAGTAAGGTTTATGAATATTAATATTGCAAAGTTACGAATGAACATTTCGCTTTCGTACAATGAAGAATCGATTGAACAGCTTGAATTGGCGCGTTGAGCAGAGAACAATAGAAGGATAAAGAATTGAAGAGGGAATGGAAAAAGCAAAAGATATAACTAACAATAAAAAGCTTACAATAAGCAAACAAATTACAAAAATAAGTTAAAAAGTTGACGAAAATATAACGAAGAAGAATCCGATAATTGAAGCACAACAATTTGACGAAGACGACCATGAGAGTTGATTGGTTGAAGTAGAGTTGAGACTTTGAGTGGGTCATAAGACGAAGAGCAGAACAAATTACAACAAGTTACAAGTTACAAGTTTATTCGTTTCAATCAACTATCAATACAATGTAAAATAAGAGGCAGGTTGGATTAAATGATAAGTTGATGCGAATACTTCGACCTCTGTTTCCATTCGCTCCGGTCTTGGGCGATTTGTGGCCATGACGTTCCCATCGTGCGCTCCAAGTCTTTTCGCCATCTATCAGCAGGTCTTCCAAGTGGACGTTTGCAATCAAATGGTCGCCAAAAAGTGGTTTTGGTCGTCCATCGATTGTCATTCCGTCGTGCCACATGTCCGGCCCATCTGAGTTTTCTTTGAAGAGCGTCTTCCACCGCATCTTTGAATTGCGTTTGTGCTCGGACGTTTTCGCTTCGGATTTTGTCGCGGAGTCTGATGCCAAGTACGCGGCGTTCCATCGCACGTTGAGTTGTTGTCAACTTTGTATGTTCGGATTTGCGCGTTGTCCACGTTTCAGACCCGTAGTTCAGAGCTGGAAGAACCATCGAATTGAAGAGTTGCGCACGTATTTTGGTGTCCGTTGTCGTTTTCAGCACTTCTTGGATGTTTTTGAATCCAAACCAAGCGGCTGATCGTCTTCTTCGGATTTCACCGTCGATCTTGTGATCTTCGGTGATTTCCTGACCTAAATAAATGTACTTGCTTACCCGTTGAATTGGTTCATCGTTGAGTTTGATGTTTCCATCTAGAACAAATTGTTGAAGATATCAATGCGAAGAAATTCTAAAAATAAAATGAATATCACAGAAAAAAACAGAAACTTACGTAATGATGGAATTGCTCGTAGATTTGAATTCGGCAATTGACGACAAATGAAGCAGGCACGTTGAATTGGAGGTTCGGCTGAACTAAAAAATTAAGTCAACATGAATAAACCACTTACCACTGGATCCCCTAACTAATCGGCAATGATGGTGATGGGGTTACGCTTTTGAAAGTTTGAGCAAAAACAAAGTGTTCCAACTTATAGATTAGAGTATGGAGAGTACGTATTTGACATTTGTTTTGCAAGATACGAACTTTTACTGAGTAAATTTTTGACTTGAAATTAACACTGAAATTGGTTTTTCTGATCAAACCATATCGAAACTTGAGCCGATTGCCTTGAAAGAACATAGCGTTGTGCGCATCAGCGGGGCTCATCGACATGCAATATATGACAGCATATAAAATAATTACAATGGAGTTATTAACTTTGGTAGAAATTTTCTGTTCATTTTTGCTTCAAATGCGGGTTCACATATTTTGGTTGTTAAGATGTTTTACTAATATGTATATTAGCATTCTAGAAAACGCAATTAAAAAGCGTTACAATGGTATATGGTACATAGTTTGAGGATGACTACTCACAAAGATACGATCGATATAATGCGGGCCTTAAAATTTGGGCTTAAGTGGACTTCGGCAGCCAATTGTTAAACTTTTTGTCATCGATTGACAGATGTGTGTTAGCAATCCAGAAAGCTCATCTAATGAGCGTTACAACAGTATATAATACGCAACTCGAAGATAGATATTCGAATCAATATAATGTGAGATTACGGATTTTTTCGGTTTCAGTGCGAATCGAGAGGTAGTTGTTGTCATTTTTTGTCGTTCTTTGACAGGTGCATATTAGCATTCTAGAAAACTCAACTAATGAGCGTTACATCGGTATTTAATACATGTATCCAAAACAGCTATTCGCAGGGATACGATCGATGTAATGTCAAGTTTCTGATTCTTGATTTCAGTGCATTTCACCAGTTAATTGTTGAATTTTTTGTTATTGTTTACAAGTAAGCAAGCGACAAAGCCGCAAGTTTAACCCACACAAAACACAAGTAAAGAAAGCGAGCGGCGAAGCCGCGAGTCTTTCTGGTAACTTCAATAACGAGTGCTCTGCTTTGGATTCACTTTTGAAGAGTGTGAAGAAGACGATGATGGAACTCGCGAAGCCTAAAATTGGAAATAAAATAAAACGCAGGAATCAAATGTTACTAAATCCGATTGAATGTAAACGAAAACAGTTGAAGATTATCGAATTCGTCGATTAAATGGAATTAGCGATCCATCAATTGTTTAATTCATAGCTCTTTATCTCAAATCTTATTTCTATGTGCCATTGGCTCTGATTCTCTGTCTTTGTCTATTTACGCTTATTGTTTCTCGGGCCATTTGTTCTTTCACTTTAAATTCTAATTCTTTTGCGCATTCAGTCGTCTTCATCTTTTTTCAATAAAACTTCTTTCCAAACAATATTCTTGATTCGATTTCCACATTCTGGTTCGGTCGCTATTCTGACGCTCTCCCAGCTTCTTACTCTCGATAATGCAACGTATGTCATTCCGTGGGCAAAAATTGGATGCTCGAAATCTATTACAACAAAGTCGATCGTTTGGCCTTGACTTTTATTGATAGTAATGCAAAAACACAATTGTACCGGAAACTGCTTTCTGTACAACGTGAATGACAAACTACTCTTTGCGCTGGTCACTGTGATCTTTGGAATTAGAACTCGTTCTTCTGTTCTCGGTCCAAACATGAATTCGCATTCCAACAAACGCTTATGCATTGTCTTCACTCTCAATCGCGTTCCATTGCATAAACCGGCGGCAAGATTCAAGTTTCGCTTCAACAACACTGGACAGTGTTTTTTTCAATTTTAATTCGTGTGACGGAAGTCCGGACTCATTGATCGAATACAAATGCAGAATTTTAATTTCTCGGTTTTTCGTGAAACAATTCGCTTAAAGTCTTTTCGTCTTTTTTCGTTTTCTTTGTCGTCAATTGCGATCATGCAAAAAACAAATTTTTGTCATTTGATTTCGCTTTAACTCTCAACAAATTACGTCTTTGATTATTCGTATCGTATTCGCTTTGTTTGTAGTACTGTCAAATCTAAGTTCACGCATACTTTCTGATTTCCGACTATTTATTTCTGTCTCGTCCTTAAGGCGATTGTCCGAATGGCGATAAGAAAGAGAGTTTATTTAACCAAACGAGTAACAATAACACAACAAAAATGCTACCAAAACGACAGCTCAAGCGGGCTAAAAGCCGGAGAACAATCACAATGCCCAAGTACCGGTGTGGGACTCAAAGGTGCTGTAGTGAAGAATTTTCATCCGAACAATTTCATCATGTTGTTCGCAACTTAAATTATCTATATAACTCGTATATCCATGTCGCATTTGTGATCGTAATCTAGCCAATGTCAATTTTGCTCGTTTCCGCTTCTTTTTACCAACAGTACTTTCATTGTTTGCGCTCGTAATACTATCATTCAAATTTTCCGCTTCAGCAATGCTTGCATTACTTTGACTATCACCGATCAAATCGCTCAATACTCGATACGCATGTCTTCTCCAATGATTTACTAACAATTGCCGAAACTTTAATTCTTGATTTTTCAACACTCTTTCGGCAATCGTACAGACAGCAACGTCGCAACTGTGATTGTTTTGTTTCTGGTAGTAAGTCGATTTGTCAACGATGTTAAAACTAACAGCAAATACTCCGATTGTTCACATCAATTTTTTCGGTAATTTTCTTCTGTTCGTTGCTAATGCTACTTCCCATTGAATCGTAAAAATCGCATACTCCATTTCGATAAGCTACTGCAAAGGCCTAATGATTATTGCCAATATTAATCGGAAACAACGCGATCCCATACAATTCCGTAACTATTCTTTTTCCCCGTTTTTGCCGTAAAACCGGAAGAGATTGCTTTTTGTTGTTGTGATAACAGTCGTTTTCCGAACAATTTCAAACATCATCGTCCTGAAAAAACATCTGTTGCTATTCTCAATCAGCAAACGATTACTTGTTGTAGAATTGCTTATTCTACATTAGTTCGGATTCCCACTCGTGCCACACAGACTCATCGAGAACACTTGATGTTGACTGAACAGTCTTCGTAGCAAGAGTTTAAAAAGACGCATTCTAACAGAAATCGATTTATAAACATTAAAAAGACTAACAATTTCAGTAAATTTTACTCTTAGAACCGTCTTGCTGTCTTTAGAGGACGACTGTATGAAGTTCCGGCCTACAAAGTTCGTTCGAAAAAATGATGGTTCGCTGATTTTCGTTCGGTCAATGCACGAATCCCGTTATTTACAGAAAAAACCCATTTTGACACTCAATTCTTGTTTTTAGGCCGTTATATTCTAAAAACTGAACACTGACTACAACTATTCTCGGGAATAAATTCACTGAAATCAAATTAATCGTCCTTTTCCGTTTAAAACCGAAAGCCGACCGAATGTTCCCGCCGCAATTAAGCAATGTCTGGTCGATTGCAGACAGAAACAATTTTCGATCTCAAAGGTAGAAATTGCTAAAAGTAAACGAATGCGCATCAAATTTAATTTCTTCGTTAATTTCCAATTTCTTTTGTGGTTTTGTTAATCCCGATTTCTGATCCAAGAGTTGCGAACGGTAACAATCAACAAAAATTGCAAACACAAAAATTTTACAAAAAGTTCATGCAACTCCCAGAATCCAAATGATTTTCAGATTGCTTAGAATAAACCGAATAAAATGAAAATCTCAAAGTGAATCCAAAAAAATGATTAGATGCAGAGATCTGATGCAAAGATTAGATGAAAAGCTTACATCGATTAATGAAACGAATTAAAAAGATGAGGAGAGAAAAACCATCCGCTCGGTCAAGCGACCAAACCGAACGGTGAACGAATGGCCCGAAACGGCAAAATGAAAGGTGGCCGATGGAAAACCACCGTCTTTCGATTGAACACGCCTCTTGCCGCAACTGTCTGACCGACAGCAAACGAAAATAACTTTTTCCATTAAAAGTGCAATAAACAAACTTACAAAACGAAAACAAACAAAATGCATTTTTAAATCATTCCTTTCAATGCAATTAACAATACAACTTACAAATTAACGAGATTAATTCACTGCTTATTGCCGCACTTTCACCAATGCGCAAAAGAGTGGCAAATGTTAAAAGTGCTCAAATTGATCACAAATTAGAGATTAGATGCTCGTTTATTCAATCGATGCAAAAACGAAATACGAAACTCAAAACAATTTGCAAAAACTCTGTCGATGTTCGGAATCGAACTCTTTACCATCGACTCAAAAGCAAAGCATAGCCGCTCGACTTTAAACGAACACACTCTTGCACTGCGAACAAAAGAACGCGAAACGCGACGCACAGTGCGCCCGCCAAAAAAAAACAGACGAAAAGCGTATTTTCGTATCTCGAAAATACGATTTTCCTATCAGCAAATTTGCATTTGCCTTAACCTACTTGTTCTGTTCCTCGATCACAGACGGGTTTATTAGACACTAAATAAATAACAACGAACGCCAACTGGTCATCGGGGAGCGGGGGAGGCGGAGGTAAACCGCGGAATGCCAAGGCGATCGCGTAGGGAGCGAGCGGCAGTTGACATCCAATTTCAAGGGCTTAACCGCTAGGATCAGGACAATCCTCCCTTACTGACAAGAAGGAGGTGGAGGGGAAAGTGGAGAGCAAAATAATAAACGGGAAATGGACAAATTCACAGTTGACAAGTTCAGTAACAACAACAAGATGAGGAGGGATAGGACAGTCGAACGGGTTTGCTTCGGTGAGTGTTCCAGTCGCATCACAATGCTTGGAGTTGGGAGTCTGGCTGAAGACGTTGGGTGGTCGTTGGCTGACTGTCCGAGTCGTGTTGTCGTTTGAAGAGTTGGTTGAAATGTCGAGTGAGTTGGCCCGCGGCTGTTTCCACGATTGCTAGACGTTCGCCTTTGAAGTCGACGATAGTTCCCGGCACTTTTCGGTTCGGTTTAACGAGTACGTAAATCGGTTCGTTGAGATGGAACTTGCGGTTTTGAGTGCCGTGGTGACGGTTGAACTTCTGTTGAGTTTTTTTGCGATTGAGAGAATCTTCGGCACCGTCTCGGTTGCTTCGATTTGGAGGCTTGAGTTGAAACAGTTGAGTGCGAATCTGTCGATTGAAGAATGCACTTGCGGGATTAGAGTTGTTCGGAACAGAATCAGAAGGTAGACTGTTGATTTGACTTGTGATCTTGTCGAGTGATGCCAGACCCCGTCCCTCTTTTGCGATTGCAGACTTGACCAGTGCCACAGCACGTTCCGCTCGTCCGTTTGACATCGGGAAGTAAGGGGGAGACTTGAGGTGAACAACACTAAAAATTGAAACAAAAGTTAGCAAACGATTCTGACGTGAATTGTGTTCCGTTATCCGTGACAAGCGTCTCTGGTGGACCAAATTGAAGGAAAATTTGTCGCAGAGCATCGATGGTTCGCTCGGAGGTGGTCTGTTTCATTTTGTGCGTCCAAATGAAATTGGTGTGTGAGTCGACAACGATGAGAATGTGATGACCGTGAAGTGGACCTGCGAAGTCGGCGTGAAGACGTTGCATCGGTTCAGTCGTTGTTGGCCATTGCTGTAGAGAGTAGCTTTTCTCGGGTTGACGGCTGTTTCTGCACATGATTGGCAATGACGAACCAATTTGTCTATCTCGGAATCCATTCCGGGCCAATAGACGTGTTCTCGGGCTAGTCGTTTGGAGCGTTGGATGCCAGGGTGACCAGTGTGAATGATGTTGAGAACTTGTTGACGAAGTTTAAGTGGGATGACGACGCGGTCTTTCCATAGGAGGCTTCCATTGGCTTCGTAGAGTTCGTTTCGTTTGCCGTAAAATGTACCGACGAGTGGATCGTGTTTGTCGGTATCGGACCATTGTGTTCGGATTCGTTGAAGAACGGCGGAGAGAGACGGGTCGCTGTAAGTAGCTGATTTAATAATTGGGAGCGTTACCTTTGGTTCCAATTTGGTAGTCGTCTCGTTGATCAATAGTTCGATGTCATGGTCGACGGTTTGCAACTGATTGATAACTTCCTCCATTTCGTTGTCCGTTCCTTGTTTGCGCTCTTGTATGAGACGGGATAGTGCGTCGGCGAATCCGAAGTCTTCCGTTCTGACGTGTTGGATTTTGAAGTCGTAGGACAAGAGTCGAAGTGCCCATCGAGCGAGTCGAGCCGTTGTTCGTCCATCGAGGCCTTTTGTTTGTTCTGTTCTGAAGAGAGCCAGAAGCGGTTGATGGTCAGTTAACAACGTGAAGTGGCGTCCATAGATGAAACGGTGAAATCGTTCGACGGCGGTCACAATTGCCAGCGCTTCTTCTTTTTCAATTTGCGAGAGTAACGTCGTTGGGTCTCTGAAAAAGATTTTGAAATGTGAAAAACCGCTTTAACTGATCCATCTGTGTATCGTTGTTGGAGTACTGCGCCCATTCCCTGCGGTGATGCATCGGCTGCAACGATTAGTTCTTGTCGTGGATCGTAGTGAGCTAAAGCGAGCGGGCTGAGAAGCGTTGATTTGATTCGTTGGAACGCGCTCTCTTGGTCGGTTGTCCACTTGAATTCGACATTTTTGCCGATGAGTTTCTCCAGCGGTTGTTTGAGTACGTGGAGTTGATGCACGAACTTGCCGTAGTAGTTGACAAGGCCCAAAAGTGTTCGAACTTCGGGGACGGTTTGCGGTTTTCGGAGATGTTCGATTGCTCGGAGTTTCTCTGGATCCGGTCGAATTCCGTTTTTGTCGATGATCGACCCTAAATATTTCACTTCTTTTTGGTTGAACTTACACTTGTGCAATTGGATTTTGAAGCCCCAATCTTGAATGCGAGTAAGAGCGCTGTGAAGTCGGTCGTCGTGTTCTTTCTGGTTGCTGCAAACGATGAGAACGTCGTCGAGGTATCCGATGACGCCGCTTAGTCCATTAAGCATTTGGTCAACGGTTCGCTGGAAAATTGCCGGTGCTGTTTTGAGTCCGAAATTCATTCGCTCATATTGGTACAATCCGCGATGAGTGGTGATTGTGGTGAACGGTTTTGACTCGTCTGACAACGTGAGTTGAAGATATGCATCGCGCAAATCCAATTGGCTGAAAATAGAATTACCAGCGAGCTTACCAAAAATATCCTCGATGTTGGGCAAAGGATACGCGTCTTCTTGAAGTGCGGTATTGAGTCCGGTGGAGTAGTCTGCGCATATCCGAATTTTTCCATGCGGTTTCTTTGCAACCACGATTGGTGTGGCCCATTTTGATGTGTCCACTTTGGAAATGATTCCAGCAGCTTCTAGACGATCCAATTCCTGATTGACGAGCGGTTCAACGGAGAGCGGGAGTGGTCGTCGTGGCAAATGTGTCGGTTTTGCATTTGGGTCCACGTGGAGTTGGGCTGCGATTCGGTTGCATTCTCCTAGAGTGCCCTCGAACACTTCGGAGAATTGACGTCGGAGTTCGTCGTGATACTCGTTTGACTTCTGGATTTGGTTGATTCCCATGGCGTAGGTAACCATTGCGAATTGATCCATTGCCTTGGAAGACAGTAGTGCACAGTTCTGGCGGTTGAGAACGTAGATTTGCAATTCGATTTCTTTGTCGTTCCATTTGGCAGTTGTGGTGAACGTGCCAAAGATCTTGAGTGGCTTCTGGTCGACTCCAACAGCTGATATTTGTGGGGTTGAGAGTTCCGGTTGACCAAGAAGTTGCCATTCGTCGATTCCAATGACGTTGGCGTCGGCTGCTGTGTCCAATTGGAATTTGACGTGTTGTTCGTTGAGTTCGATGACGGCGGTTCGTCGGTGAACATTCAAGTTGTTGATGCTGATGACTTGAATTTGTTTTTCAGCCTTTCGGCAGACTGCAACCAGATGGCCTTTGATGCCGCATCCGCGACATATCGCTTCTTTGAACGGGCATTCGGAACGTTGATGTTTGACTGCCCCGCAGCCTTGACATTTGGGTTTGGATTGCTCAGTCGAATCGGTTGCCGGTTTGTTGCTGTTTCCCTGTTGAGCAGTTGTCGAGTTGTTTGGACGTGTTTTCTTCGGTTTGAACTTCCGTTTGTAGAGTTCATTCGCTGTTGAAGAATTTCGCTCGACTTTCTTGATCGACAGTATTCCCTCTGTTTGTTGTTGAGCCATTTGCCGGTTTGCCATTCGGTTCAGTTGATCTCGACATTTGATGACTAGACGTTCCAACGTTGGAGTTGTCGTAGCGTCGAGTTCTTTGAGTGCAATTTCCTGGAGTGACGCGTCTTCGGGACGGTTGAGAGCGAGTGCGAAGAGAAGGCATTTGACATCGTCGTCTTTCATTGCGGACCATTTGCACAGGACAAATTTAGAGTTGATCCGTTCGCCCAGAGTTTCGACGGACTCGCCATCTTCATGTCGAATTGACAGAACCTGAAGACGTCGCTGAAATGTAGTAACAATGTCATTGAAATGGTCACTTAGCTGTTTGATCAAGTCGTCGAAGTCCATCGCTTTTGGTTTCGTCGGGAGTGACCAGTCGCTGAAGCGGTTGTACTCTTCCGTGCCGAGCGAGTTCAGAATGATCGATCTGTGTTCGTCGGTTGACAATTTCGGGTCTTTGATGATCGTTTTGTATCGGTCGAACCATTTACCAAACGTTTTGTCGTTGTTCGGGTCGTAAGAGAATTTGTCAACGATTCTTTGAATAGACTCCATGATTTGGATTGGAGATTGGACAATTTGCGTTGGCGTTCCCGTTGTGGGAATCGACATCGGTGCTGAACTTGCGGTTCGTTGTTCGTGCCACTTCAGGGCTAATTGAATTTCATCCACTGTTTCTTCTGCTTCGATTTGGATCGTTTGAAAATCGGTTGTCTTCAAGTACTCCATCAACGCTTCCTCATCTCCATTTGCAATCCATAGATCGTTGTATTGCTTGATGATTTGACTTTTTCGAGACAATTTGACGGACATTTGTGTAGCTTCTTGGACATCGCTTTCGGTGGCATTTTTGCTCTGAAATTTTGGGTTTAGAGCTTTCCAACCTGTCCGGAAGTCCGTGATCGCCTTTGTGGCTTTCGTAAGTTGAGTTTTCCACGTAGATTCGAGTTTTTCTGACTGCGCCATTGTTCTGTTCTTCGATAACAGACGGGTTTATTAGACACTAAATAAATAACAACGAACACCAACTGGTCGTCGGGGAGCGGGGGAGGCGGAGGTAAACCGCGGAATGCCAAGGCGATCGCGTAGGGAGCGAGCGGCAGTTGACAACCAATTTCAAGGGCTTAACCGCTAGGATCAGGACACATACGGAATCCACGTTTCATCCATTGTGATAACATCCTGAAGAAATGGTTCATCTTTTTCTCGTTGCAGTAAGAGCTCCGAAATTCATAGACGTTCTTGTTTTTGCCGGTCGTTTAATTCATGCGGAACCCAACGAGTTTTACGCCATTTTAAACCTAAGAAAACATCAATTCATTATGTTTCGTTAAAAATACCCTCATTTTCTAAAATTCTGGCGATTGTTGAGTGTCCGCAGTTAAGAGCTTGTTCCAGCATTCGAGTTGTTAAAATAGGGGTTGTTTCGATAGCGCTTATCACTGCTTCACGATCAACTTTTCGTGGCCGTCCGATTCGCTTTACATCTGTTACGCGCATTCCTTCTCTTTCAAACGTTTTGTACCAGCGCCAAGCAGTAGTTCGGGCCATAGTTTCGCCATATAGTTCGTTTATTGTCTTCGCCGCATGTGCATAACTTACACCTTGAAGCCATTGGAAGTGAAGTAAAAGACGGACTTGTTCTCGTTTTAATACCATTAAAAATAACACAAAAAATGCCCCCATAAAATTTCGACATTTTCGTTTCGAAAATTTCCAACCAAAAAATTTGCATAAAAACTCAGCCTGTTGCAAAACTTATAGGACACTACAATATTATACAGGGTGGTTAAAAATGAACTCCCACTTTTTTCCCGAAAAAAAAATTTTTGAAATGAAAAATTGGAAAAATCGGTTAGTTTTGTTAAATCGTTATGGGCTACAGTGCTCAAGAAAAAGCGAAGTTTGTTGGTGTGTTCATTGAGGAGGCGTACTGTTACGTCAAGTTTGTCAAACGAATTCGTCGTGATGCCGGAGATGATGATGCTCGTAACCCCGATCGCAAAACCATCCAAAAATGGGTGGAAAACTTCTACGCCACTGGTTCAGTGCACGGCGACCGCGGTATGCACAAGTCCAAGTGAGTTCGAGTTTTGCTTTTTTTTCATTGCTCTTTAGGCGTGTTCGAAACGCAGAAGCAATTGAAGATGTTCGAGAAGCGTTCGCGGCCAACCCTCATCTTTCAACGAGGCGCAATCCGTTCGTTATTGGACCCGGTGGCGATGGAGAAGATAAGCCGACAACTAAGATATCACGACGCACACTCAGCGTGTTCTCAAAGAAGACCTGAAGATGCGTCCCTACCATCTTCAGATGGCACACGCTCTCGACGCTCCAGATCCCGCCACGCGAATGAATTTTGCCCGAGACGAGTTGATGCGTCTGGCGGCTGATCCGGATCGGTTGAATAACTTGTTATTCATCGATGAAGCCCACTTTCATTTGGATGGGGGTGTGAATCGGCACGATTGGATCATGTGGGCAGATTCCAACCCGCATTGGTTCGATACCTGTCGTTTTCCCTCCCCGAAAGTGACGGTGTGGATGGGCGTTGGCATTGAAGGCGTGATTGGCCCAATTTTTTGGGAACCATCAGCCAGTCAACGGGGAATCAACTCCCAGTGGTTGGAACAAACCCTGGTTAACGAGATCCTGCCAACCCTTAGGGGTTGGCCCAATTTCCACAATATCTTGTTCCAACAAGATGGCGCCCCGTGTCATATTGGGAACAACGTTCTGACTTTGCTCGATCGTGAATTCCCGGGGCGGTGGATTGGAAGAGGAACCCGTGCCCATCCATCACCCGCGGCTTGGCCACCTCGATCTCCAGATCTCACACCATGTGATTTCTGGCTTTGAGGTTACATGAAAGGCCGAATATTCAACACGGATCAGCGTCCCAGAACGCTCGACGAGTTGAGGACGGCAATTGTTGAAGTCGCCGACCAATTAAGACAAGATCGACCAATGCGCGAACGAGTCATGGCCAACTATCATCGGCGACTTCAAACCTGCCTGGATCGACAAGGGGGACAAGTGGAAATCCGATGAACTCATTACTGTTAATAAATTGTGATCTCGAAATGAAAACAGACCGATTTTTCATTTCAAAAATTTTTTTTCGGGAAAAAAAGTGGGAGTTCATTTTTAACCACCCTGTACTTCAGTTGTGTTGTTATTTGATTCTTCTGTCGGAAAATAAGCGGTTTCCGTCGAATCTCAAATGATGAGTAAATCGAAAACGACACTTTTTGAAGATTCGTCAAAACTCTTAAGTTCGCGAATCATATCGTTGGTTTGTATTCATAGTCGACGCACTCTCAGTTAAATTGGTAATTAATGTATTGACTTATATCAATTTCTAAAACTGAAAAGTGATGTCGAGTATTTGTCGAGAACTTTATTTCGTCTCGACTTTTCCCAATTCCTCAGTTTTGGTGAAATCTGCTGGCTGATCAGTTGCGTAGAAACAGAAAATGCCGTTCGACTACAAATCGTCCAAATGAGCTTATAAATTTTAATGGAAACTTACAATAAACAACGAAACGCTCATTATCCAAAAGATCGGATGCCATTGAGATCCCACGGTTTCGTCGTGAACAAAAATTTCAACTAAAAGTGGAGCAATGAAGAACACGGCACATTTGATGAATTGAGTCATTGCAATCACAAATTCAGCGTATTGTCTAAACGAACAGATAACGAACAAACCAACAAGATTACGTACCTTGACACGATACTTCCGCATTTGTAATAGCCACCGCAATTACAACCGATGGCAGTGTTTGAGATTCCAAACAAGACGATTGTTATAATCGGAATGTTCGTAGGCACAAAACATACAACAACCAAGATAACTGCTGGAATAATCGTTGATAATGTGTTGTAAAGGCGCATCTTTTGTTTCTCAGGTAAACAGCTAAAAAGAGAATATTCGTATGATTGATGTATTTTCAAACTTGTATTTATCCGAAGCATATCCGCACGCGAGTTTCACCGGAATGATTGTCAGATAATCTAATGCATTCATGATTCCCGTATTCGTGCGATCGTATTTAAGAACCTAAAAACAAGCGTGATTTCCAGAAGTAAACGACTGGCCTTGTGGTTGTATGTAGGACCGTAGATTATGAAGAAAAATGCGGCAAACAGATCAGTAAAAGCGTTCAACCAAACACTCCAAACAACGTTATTTTTGACTATACTCTTAAGCATCAACTCGACTTAATAGTGCGAATTCGAACTCACGAGATAAGGAATACGACCCGTAGGTTTCTTATGAGCTTCGCTTTTGCCCTCGTGAATCATAAGCAGTTCAGTGAACGACACGTACCGATTAACTTCTGGCCGATCGGTGTAGAATATGAACCAAGCAAAAAATGCAAGAACAGTGACAAAGGCGTGAACATAATGGACCTAAGTGGTTAGTTCACAATTGTTTTAGCGTCTAATCATACCGACGGCCAACCCAAAGCGGAATCACAGATCAGAACAAAATTATAACTTTGTGATCATATTTCCAACTTACAACACCGCTTATTGAGTTAGTAAAAATGTTACTGAAGGCGGGAAATGTTGTTAGAACTGCGAGAAAAATTGCATTCTCAGACAACGACGCCCAACGTGATGTCACTGATCCAATAACAGCGAAGTCACATGCGTAGGCCAAGCCCTGAGATTAATGGTTTAAACTGTAAAACAAAATAAACTCACTTGGAAAATTCGCATCAAAACAAACCAAAGAAACCCGATTTTGGCGGCTATTGGAATTAATGCCGTTGACCTATGAAGGTTGTTAGGAATCTTCTTCTCGACTTACAATGCTGAGATCAATCCGCTGACGAAGAAGACATGTTGAGCGCCAAAACGTGTACAAAAAAAACTAAACGGAACAGTCGCTAACATCGATGCGATCGAAACCGCCCATTGCAAAATTGTCTTTTGGTTATTCGAATAGTGATGCAGACTGGAGTGTGTGGTCTGAAAGTAAGAATTGTAAAACGATCAAAATCTCTTGTTAACATCATTCAGTCGAGACTTTTCGGGATCCATGCAGATGATCGTGAAATTGACGCTGATCATGTTCGAGAAGACGAGCGTCAGGCATAAGGTCGATATCGTTAAGATCAGAAAACGAAAGCAATGTCTTGTCAAGAACTGACCCAACACTCGAGAATTAGCCGTTGAACTCATTTGGAGACGTGATTAAATTGAGTGTTTAAACGCACTTAAACCATGAAGCATCGGAAAGGTTATTGTTCGAAATGTGAGGTTAAGCTCATCGATGAACACGAATTGATCATTCAAATCGAACAAACGGGTGCTTTTTCGCACACTCTTTTTGTAACTCCTTTTTATTCTATTCATCGACCACAAGCACTTTATGGTTCTTTTGTTCAATCAGTGTGTCGATAATCAACGAATGCATCAAATCGATTGCCTTTTGTTTTGCTTGATAACAACGCGCTTGCAATTAGTAAAACGATTCCGTTTGGTCGAAATGTTTCCGATACGTAATTGAACCTTTGAAGTTCAGTTCGAAACTCGAGAACAGCAATGACAATACGATTTCTCCAATTAACTGCTCTTCATGTGTCAACACCTTGAAATGTCGTTTACAATCCAATTCGTAGGGTTCAGACCCAACTGACAGGTGTTTTTGAGTTTTTTAAATGCAAACGAACTCGACAACAAAACGACAATCCTATAGCGAGTGGCTTTCATCTGCTACTCTACATGTTCTTCACAGATTAACTTGGATTCAGTGGCTGTTGAATTCATTACGGTCAAAAAATTAACAAGTCGAATTTACATCTCACGATTGGATTTTGTACGATATTTATCTAAACGTCTAAATTAGACAGAATGTTTGAAGTCTTGGAAAAAGTAACCAGTTGTTTTTGTGTAATAATTCAGCTTTAGATCTATGATGTCATGACCAAGAAGATGTCTTGTGGTTTGCACAAAATGAACAATACCTACGGTTTGCAGCATCCGTCCATTTACCTGTACATTTATCCAAATAGTCATTGGCTATATCTAACGGTCGATGTTATCGAGTTGATCCTTATTATCGTCTCGAGCTTTCTAGTCAGTTTTGCCTTTTACATTTTTATTGTAAGTCCAGAATATCAATTGAACTCAACACTTCTTTTAGACAACACCTATCTTCCACAATCATCTAATGAGGTTGATCTACGGCATTATAGTCTCGTATTACGCGATCATGTCGTCTCGTGTGTTTTCCATGATTTTTATGCTAAGACAGGGTTATTTTACTTGTAAGTTTGCTCGTTCAATGAGTTGAATTCTGTGTTTAGCATCCAAAATGTATCTTTTCACTTGTGTCGATTTTCTCGATCAAATCGAGTTTATTCGTTTGAGTTCTATGGCTATCTATTTGAGCTCTTTACTGTGCATCATTATGGAACGTTTCGTTGCTCTCTATCTTATTTCGTCGTATGAAAAACATTCACATCTCTGGATAACCGTTTTGGGCATTGCAATTCAAATGTTTAGTGGTCTAGTCGTCTATGTGCTGCTCGTGAAAGGTAAACCAAAAGTCAGAATTCTGTTGTATGGTTATTTAGACAAAGTTAATTTGATATTCCTGTCAGCTTATGCAATATTGATAACAATCTTCGGTTACATAGTAAGTTGGTTCACAACAATCGTTTTGTAATCAGCTTCTTTAGTTTTTCAATATCGTTCAAGAAATAAACAACAAACTCTACAAGACCGCTTGTTCGTGTGATAGCTATACTTTAAGTCATCGCTATCAACTATGCGAAAACATTCGAACTTCTCAAATCTTGAAGCGAGTCTCCGGATTAGCTCCATGGGCAAATCTTATACTTGAAGTTGTAAGTTAAAATCTCGAGATGCTTTTAGTGATCTTTGTTTTTTAGTGCATTATAATCAATGCCTTCATTGAGAATGTGGTTGTTAGACAATTGACGATCATCGTCTTCAACTACGTTTTAGTTCTCTATTCAATTATGTTTATCGTGATTGTAATCTTGGAGACCGAACAATGGAAACGTCGATCCATTGAGTGAGTGTGCCACTCAGAATATCAATGTTATCTTCTCTTCAGGATTCTTAAAAAGCTGCAAATAAGTTTGAAGAAACCGATAAGCGTCGAAGACACATCGTCGCCGTTACAACACTCCGGAATCTCAACAGTGAACCTTAGAATTGATCCCGAACTGAAGACTCTTAACGGCAATCGAATGACCTTCGAAGTTCACGAAGAAACCGACGTCTATTTCCAGTCGCTCTATGAGTTGTGGAACACGAATTATGAGCGCAGATTTACTCAATGAACAAACTCGATTTATTCGATCGAATAAACAAATCGAATTACATGATTTGATTTTTGAGTTTCCTGGAATAGTCAAAACAAGTTGTCGTGCTCAATTTGCAACCTTTTGCTTGCAAAAAGGACTTTTACCCACGACTCATAAGGCTCTTAATTTAAAGTTCAACAACCAACCGCAATGATTCTATTCGATTAGACAGTAAAAGTCAACAAATTTGTAATTCCAATTAGTTCTTTGAATTTATTTGCAGCAAACATTCACTTTATAGATGGGAGTTAATTGGATGTCTACTTTTTCGGATTGTCTTTACCATCGGTTTCAACACGCAGAACATTAACATTAAAGTCAACTGTTAGCACCGGTTTTGTGTTCAAATTCGTTGAATTTCAGCTGCCCGAATTAGTCGGTTTATCTCTGATTTCATTCCCACTCTACGATGACTTGTTACGTGCTTTCAAGATACTTTTCTTATCTACCCGTCAAACTGCTTTCGTCCTTATGATCCAATCCGAATGTCGTCTTCGTCGTTAACTCGTGAATAAACTACAAACCAAACATACATTTATTTTTCAATCTCAGCACTCGAAATGTGTCAATGGACAAGTACGCTAATAAACGAAATGAATTTAACCGACGTGACGTTTGTACCATCGAACGGATTTTACTGGCTCTACGTGGCCGTCGATCTGTTCGAAGTTGTTCTCAGCTTTGTCTCCATTTTGTTCGTTGCTATCGGCCTTTACGTATTCGCATCGTGTCCTCTTTTCAGTTCTAATCTAATGCGTAAGTTTTCCAAACATACGACAAAACCTTCTTTAAAGGGCTCATCTACACGATTGCAATGAACTTCTATGGTATGTTGTTAAGTCGAATCTTTGTTCTCTCATATATGATGATCAATGGATATCCGGCCTGTAAGTTTAATTTCAGTCTTTTGGTTTATTTTAATTATTGCAGCATCAGTCGTCCATTTCTTCAGCTGTCTACCTCAAATTGAACGTTTTGAATACGCACAAATCGGTTTCATCGGAAGCTATTTATCAGCTGTTGGGTCGTTGGCTGTCGAACGCTTCATAGCCATCATCTTCTTGTCGACATACGAGAGAAAAAACTGTTTCAGTCTTATAGTGTTTAGTATTGCAATTCAATTGTTTGTTCTTGGTGCGGTCGTTATGATTTTACTTTACGGTAAGAAGCAAATGCCAAAGAAACGAAAACAATTTTTAGATCTGCTCAAATACGAGTACTTGGTTCTTTTTGCCGCTTTCTTTAACGCCTTCATTTTCTTGGTAAGTAAGTCCAGAACCTAATATTTCGAAGCCTTGTTTCTAGTGTTTTATGTTGGCTGAGCGTATCAACTGTCGTTTATACAAAAACGTTCAATCGACCGTCGGAATCTACACACTCTCCGAACGATATCAATTGTCGGAAAACGTACGTACTTGCGGAATTATGAAACGAGTTCTGATTATGTCATTTACATTAAACTTAATCTGTCAGCTGGTGAGCTCGTTATCAAAAACAAATGAGTCAAAGTTCAGGCGGTTTTCATCGACATCATTTCAACGAACGTTTTTGTTCGTCAATTCGCCGCGGTGGCCTTCAATTTCACCATTCTGTTCTACGGAATCGCCTTCGTGGCAATTCCGATGTCACGTGTGGATCCGTGGAAAAGAAAATGCGTACGGTAAGTTGAGAAATGATCTCCAGATATCACAAACCAACATTCAGATTAATGCGTTATTTGCGTAGTTATTTCACATGTGCATTTTTGAACACCGTTTATCCGACTCGAACAACCGAAGAACCACGGCCGGTGCTGTTGACGTTGATCGAAGGCGATCGAATGAACTTTACCGTGAATGAAGGGACGGACGTCTACTTTCGCACGTTGGCAAAACAATGGGAAGAACCGACGGTAAGCGATCGAATCGAAGCAACTTTATCGGCATTTTAGCTCACCACCTAAATGTTCGTTGAACAAAGGTATTTATTATTAATACTCGACTTAAAAACGAGAACTAAGATCAGAGGTTGAGAAGAGCATAATAAAGGAATCCGTTTTGGTTTTGAGTTATATGAGAAAATAAATCAGCTGTTTAATTAAAAACTTGAAAGTCATCATCGGCTGTGAAACAACTCGCGTATGAGCATAAAGAAGGTGACAATTAAAATACAAATGGAGAATAGTTTAGCGATTCGTGTTAAGGTCGAATTGTTGTAAAACTCGTGAAGATTCTTTTGCTTCTTTTCATCTTGAATGGTCGTGAATGAGTTCGACGATGGACCGCCGAAGGCCAATTTTCGTGTTGCCGATTGCTGATAGAGAGATCGTTGTTGCTGAAACGACGATTGATCAACGCACCACAGAAACACCACTTACCGGATCGTTCATATCGATAACCGTAGAGTTCGCCGTATCATAAGTTTCGCTCTTTCGACCCATCAATCGATTCAGTTGATTCAAAATCCGAAAAATGAAATGCGGTTTCTTCACGACTACCGGTCGTGGAAAGTCACCGTCGAGTTCGACTCTGGTTGTGGCGTCGGACATTGTTTGCGGTTGTTGTTGAGCATTGATCATGTGCAAAGCATCGATGACACCTCGCGAGACGAACTGAACACTGAAAGCAGCAATTAGCCGTCTACCTACGAATTTGCAGCTAAACACGAAAGAGTAAAAGTAATGAAAAGTTTTTTTGGTACCAAAAGTTAATTGGCCGTTTTCCAACATTCTTTAATCAAAAGCTCCGAATTCGATACAAGAACGTTTGGCACAACGAACCCACGTCTACAGGGTTTTTTACTTCCGCCCTCGAAATTTGTCGTTAATTTGAAATTCTAAACAAGCGCGTATAATGCCAAAGAGATTATTCGCGACGAATCGAAGATTCTGGAGACCAAAAGAACGGACCGTCAAGCAAATTCACGTCGTCGAAAGTTTTGTCAAGAATACAAGTCATCAGTTGGCGAGAGACAAGAACCGATGTCAATTGGGCAGCGGCGTCAGAATCGAGAGTGTTGCCAAGAAACGTTTGTTGCTGCCGAGGGAATGATTGATGTGAAAAGATCAACACTCTCCACCATCACCACCGAAACGGCGGCGTGAAGAGCCGCAGTAGACATCAAATTTAACAAAACAAACAATCGAATTTCGACTCATCAAATCGCGGCCGAATGAGATCGAAAGCGACAAACTTTGGACGACCCGAAATGCACGTGTTCAGGGCCCCCAACTCAAAAGCTAAACGAAGCACTTGAGAGAAGTTTTTCGGTTTGCTCTTCAAATCCACACGCAACAAACGTTCTTCGAAGTTGGACAAAGAGCCGTGGATTTGCATTCGAAAATGTCTCCCAAAAATATTAGCTTTCGCCAACAAATTTTCTCACATGAGCGGGAATGGCACGCGAACCGGAAATCGTTAGGTCGATTCGGTTTTAGAGAATTTCGTACGAAAAGTGGTCGCCGCCGTTTAGCCTCGAGGCTAATTTATGGCCGATTCGACAACAAATCAGTTCGGAGACGAAAACATCGTCTCGCCAAGCTTTTACGAGTGGACTCCGAACGAAAAGATGGTTGGCGATTGGTTTTGTCCGTTGGCCAATTTGTCCCACGAACATAAAACGTGATTAGCGGACAAACAAATGCGGAAAATGATGTCAAAAATCGCCGTGAGTTCGCATCTCCCACAACGACCGGTGTTTTCCGGCAACGATGCCGAAGGCGCCCAAGCTCGTTGGATTGCAAAAGAAGCGACAAAAACTTCCCCGATTCGAACACGTCTTCTGATACGTGGGTTTGAGGTTTCGAATGCGATCGAATCGTTTGATTGACAAGTGGATAAGAGAGAATACGAAAGTACGATGAAAGAAGGAAGCAAACAGGTGTATTGATTTGAACGTCTCGACCAATTTATTTCAATCAGCTTATTTCCCGAACAATCGTTTTGCCTATCGACATGATGTTCCTTGATCCGTTCACTTGACATACGATCCGACTCTTCGGCCAATTAGTCATCGATCGCGTGTTCAAGCGGAAATCAAGCCCGCTAAAAGGCGTACCTTTGACACCCTTCCGGAACAGAACGGCGAATCCTTTCGTCAAACTCAATGGTTGAAATTTGAAACCGAAAAATTTGAACAATTTTCCGCTCGTCACTTCGACGACCAGCAATTCAACGGCACGTGTCGTCATTAGAGACCGCCAAACATGGAAGCCCGCTAATCCCGACAATTCAACTGGATGACATTTCATGTTGAACTGCACAATTGAATTGTCCACTCGCTTCGCAAAGAATCAAATTGAAACCTTTGATCCGCAGCGAACAACGTTTGGTACAATTTCGTGTCATTTATAACCTCAAGGACTTCGCTCTTCAGCACCTTAACGCCAAAAGACTCACGTTTTGAGTATTGCACAGGCTTTGAATGAGCACTTGAAGGTCGTTTAGTTACCTAGAAGACTTGTTGCTCACCAATTCCAAGTTCCTATCGCACTGATTCTCGTCACTAATCTCTCAGATCAGACATTACATAGAGCAGATTGATACTTTTACGTGGTCGCCATGACTCTTCAGTCATTAGGAAGATTGAAAGTCGTGAGCATTAATTTCACGCCTCGACAAATCGGATTGAACCAAACGTCGAAATTCGGTTTACAACCACAATCTTCGCGTAACAATTTAAGATGATTTAAGGAGCGAATGACACGAATTTGTTGCGGCTAGTGAATACGACTATTCAATCGCTAATTCCAACCGTTACACACTCAATTATTACCGCAGATTAAGCGTACTGAGACAAAGATTGACCATAAGCTTAAGAAATGAATAGAGATTTTGGAGCGTAGAACTAATCCGCCCAACTTCCAATGCGCTTAGTCTTCCAATGACCTTTAAATGATTAGTCCTAACAATAAAATCCAATGGTCATAACAACTTTATCTCATAAAAAAAATGAGTTATTGCACACGTAACTTCCAGACTAGAAACTCGTTTTTACGAAAATTGGATATGATTAAGAAAGTGGTTGAGATTGGCGGAAGGAACTAAAGCTGATTGCAAGCAAAAGAAGTGACTAGAAAAACAAAGTAGACCGGGAAAATGCTCCACGTATTTTTTTGAGAGTCAACTATGTACAATCAAGAAACAGCATGAATACCAATGGCCTCTTCCAAAGCGTCGTAGGGCAGAGACATTTCTTCGAGAATATGCACCGTACTAGCAGCTCTTCGTTTCTTCGCAATTGCGACGGCATCACGAATCGTGGGATAGAAATTGGATTTGGGAACGAATTTGTAGAATCCACACTTCAGAAACAAATCTCGAACTGGTGCTGAAATTCAAGATGATCACTCGAAGTAAACGACAACCTTCGAACCTTTGGCTGCGGCGAAATAAACCAAAATCATGTGACTGCGAAGTTCGTTGAAAATCTGCAATTAGACGAATGAAACAGCAATCGACAATGGAGCCCACTTCTTTCAATGCATTAACACCCATTGTGTCGACGAATGTAAAACCGGAACAGTCGATGATGAAATGACGATACATGAGTCCGCTGGTCGGTTTACTGAACGGTACCGGAAAAACTTTCTTCGGCTCTTTTGTCACCATATCGTTGATGTGTTTGACGGTCTTCTCGACCTCCGGTTCGGGGATTTGAATCGCCAAATCTTGTGGTCCCAAAATCTGTGGTCGTGCGCTCTTCCATCGTAGTGCCGCCTTGTGAATGTTGGTTTTGAAACGTTCGACATTCGTGAACAAAAGTGGAGCATCGAAGCGAAAAACACAAATGCCATTCATGTCCACAACGTTGTGATAACGTTCGGCATCGCGAAAATCGTTTGTTCCCTTCAGATTCGACAAGTAATGCCAACGTGGAAATTGAGTTCGAAAGACGGTGGTCAGAAGCGCAAAAATGATGCCAACAACCAATCCCTCGGTCACGTCCCAAACAACCGTAGCCGTGAAGCTGACAAGCCAAATCAAAAAATCGAATTTAGACAACGGCCACAGCTTCTTGAGTTCTTGGAATTTGCCTAACATTCCAGTCAACGCGACCATAATGACCGTTGATAGAACACACTAAATTCGACTTGCTGTCAAACATTCGCATTATAAGCACTGACCATTGGCAACGTTCGTAGCAATTGACCCAAATAGAGAATTACAGCGAGAAGAACTGAACAAGAGAAAACGGTCGCCAACTGAGTTTTCGTTCCCGCATCCACGTTCACAACCGTTCGGCCCAGACTGCAAGAAACTGGAAAGATCGGAAAGAAGGACGAAAAAATCGAAGTGAGACCTAAAGCTTGTTGTTAACTGACTTTAACACTCAACCACTTACCTAACGCATACAACTCCTGTCCGGCATCAATTTGATAGTGCAATCGTTTGCCGAACATTTTAGCCAACGAAATATGAACTGCCGCCACAACAACGCAGATACTAACCGCATGTCTGATCAATTGGGGAATCAACGAAAAGTGTGGCAGTTTGATTTCCGGCATTCTACAACAAAACTTTTATTCTTCATCATCGCTAACATACCCGGTAGGCAGTTCGCCAACGATCTGAACTCCGTAGTTGCTGTGTACATGGAAAAGAAACGAAATCGCTGTAGTTGCAATGATCAAAATCAACTCGAAAGGTAACGGCATTGGCAGTTTCAATCGTTTTTTCAGAAACGGGTTCAGAAACTTCTTTCCGCCGAGCAAGAATACCAAAGAAGCCAACGAAATAACCAAGGTTGCAACGTTCGTCGACTTCGGTATTTGCATACAAATGTTCCACAACTTCTGAAAACGAAACAAGCAGATGACTTCGGATCAAAGAAACCAACTCGAAATAAATTGAATGCTCCATCGTATTGAGTTGTGTTTTTAACACCAAAAAAATCTTTCAATTGGGTAACAAACACATGTGTTGCTGCTCCCGTCGAAAAGCCACTAACCACCGCATCGGAGAAGTACGTCGTAACAATTTCCAATCGTAGAACTCCCATTAAGAACTAAAAACCTCATTCGAATTACACAACAACTATACAACCGGTTGAACCCACGTGTAGAATCCCAATTGTAAACGCCAAAGTTGATGCGATAAGGATCGGATCGTAGGGTTGCGGTAGGTCTGATTGAATCGCAGTTTGATTGGCGTTTGTAAATGGTTTGTTGATATCTTCGATAGCCAATCGTGTCATCAGCGCCACCACAGCAAAACTTCCAACCGAGTTGTGTCGCGCCGTTCCGAAAAACATGTAAAACAGTGGTGGAAAGAACGAAATGTAAAGGCCAACAATGGCTGGTAGACCGGCTAGAATCGCATAAGCGATACCCTGCGGAATGTGGACGATCGATAATGTGATGCCGCCGGTCAGATCGGCAGTGAAGTCGTTGCGCCACGAATAAGCCGGTAGCCATCGGAGAATCGGAACGAAGCCGACGAGCGTTTGACCGAATTTCGCGAACGATGTGCACGGCTCAATGTATCCTTTGAAGAATTTGGCGCTTCGACGAACAAACTCGCTATGTTTATGTCTTGGAGGTGTGTATTTGTAGAGGGCATCAAATTCTTCCTGAAATCCATTGACTAAAGGCTGAATCTATGAACTCACTTGATTCATTGCTGGTCGTGGCTTGTTGATTCCAAAATACAATTCCGGTCCATTCTCGGCATCCTCGGACATTGCGCAGCTCAAATTGGAATCGTCTCTAAATGAAAGTGCCGATGAGACTAATGAATGAGCATCCAAAGGACGAAATCGTGGCATTGTGAACGTTTAATCAATAGTTAGTATAATGAGAAGTTCCTCAATAATTAGCGACAATCAATAGGCCATAGGGTGGAAAGACGACTGTTGCGATAAGAAATGAAATAAACCGATAAGCGTCGCAATCGGTGAACATTAGCCCCGATGATGACAGAGAGGCCGCCCACATCTTAATGATCGTAAACTAACGACGCTGAAACAGCGAGACGCCCATTTCGTCCCCTAAAATCACTGGGTTTGTATTTGCTCGCCATGAAAACCGTTTAGTCAATCTCGAATTACATCATTGAACCCGTTGGAGCTCCTGCCGTCTGGTCCATTAGTCAGCGAGAAATCGAGATTGCTGAACATCAAGGTTGCAAATCTACGAACGTTCGTTTTCTTCTTTTAAACTCCAAAACCAAAAAACGAATTATCTTCGACTTTGGTCGATCATCAGTCAACAACCGACGACCGTCGTGGAAAGGAAGTTCAAGTGTTTTCCTGACATAAAGTTAAAGGTCCTTGCTCACGTTTATGTTTCTGTATCAACAATCTTTTCTCCTCAAATTCGAGCGCAATCTCAATGTTTGGATTTCGAGCAGCGAACACTCGGAACATTTTCTCCAAAAACTCCTTCAGATTCATTCACGGCCACTAGGGTCAATCATAACTCTGTCGAAAACACGTGTCCAAAAACGACAACGAGGTGCAGTTTCATTGAATGAGTTCGCGAGTTTCGACTGCAAACATTGCAGAAATCAAACGACCTGCAAGTTCGCAGGTTTCGGAAAGTCGACGCAGCAAAGTTTAGACTGGCCGGGCATTTCAGCTTTTAAAATCAAAGTCACGAGCAATCGTTTTACGCAGCCACGTAAACACGATCGTCTTCTGTTTGGGTTATCAATCAAAAACGCGAATTCGGTTCACCATCGAGAGTAAAAGTTCGCAATCGAATCGTTGAGGTTACGGTACGTTGCAGCGGCTTTCTCGAACCACGTGGAAAACTCGTGGGTGTGTTTCTTTGCGTCGAAACGAACGATTTCTTTCGCACAATGTGTAGTTGCGTCATCAGGTATATTTGGATATTTCGGTTGTAAAATGAAACCTCAGATCTGTTCGTATGCCCCAAAGCTTTTGATCAACGACACAATTGAAGGAACAAGTCGAACGGATGTCCAAAGTCGAAATGCCTCGTAAATCACGTACGAACTCGATGAGTCAAAATGTGTCTTTCAACGACCGTTTCGCTGCTTTGTGTTCCACACAATGTGATTTTCATATTGTCGTTCAACGGCAAACATCGTAAATGTTCGATAAGCATATGGTTCAGAAGACTTTGAAGCGCAAACAAAACATCTTCGTGTATATCCGTTGAATGAAGGGCGAGAAGAGCAATAAAACAGCGAAATGAACTTGATCGCTGATCGTTCAATCGCGCGCCAACGGGAAAACAAAAACTCTCCAACCAACTTTATGGTCATTAAAGTACGCCGTCGAGAGAACGATTTCGCCAATTACCAGCACGTAACTCTCAAAACAAAGTACATGGGCGAAGATCTTTAAAAGTTAATGGCAACAAAAAGCGTAGACTTTTGCGACCACGAAAGAAAGTGAACGCCAAAGAGCGCCGGGTAGTCGACGACGATCGTTGGGACGAGAAAGTTCGCTAACGGTTATAAGAACGAGTTGAATCGATAAACAACAATAAGCGACCAATTGCGTCGTCTACTTGTCGGCATGCCGATTCCACGTTTTTTCGTAATCGACCGCCAATGACGATAAAAATGCAAATCCCGTCTGTTAAACATCATGAGATTGACGAGAAAACTTCACTACTGATTTCCCCATTGGACACTTGCGATCACTAGTCTCGACTTCCGGACCGTAAACCCCCTTATCGATGGACCCAGTGATCTTGAATAATCGGACAAACAAAACCTAGTGAACGGAAAAAACCGGAACATAGAGTCAAATGTTCCTTCGGCGTGTGACGTCACAACTTTTGGGTTATGCAAAACAATTTGGCGCCCAAAAACCGGCTGTTCATCAATAGACTTAATCCGAATCAACAGATCACTTTCTTTTTTGGTGATGTTTGATTAGCAGACGAAAATTTTGGACACTGTCAATCAACAAACCAATCTGACAAATCGTCGACTATAGAAATCAAATGTTTTCAATAAATACGATCATCGTACGTCAAATTCAAAACTCACCGACTCGGTAGTAACAACTCCAATTGGGCATCGTCGCTAAGCCACTTATCTTCGTTGATCGGAATCACGTTATCGACCGATGACGAGCGTTTTCTGCTCCACGGCTTTGTGGCCATCACTGAAAGTACTCGGCATTAACGGCATCGGGATTTGCATGAAACTTTCGCTTTTTACCTCGAACTCAAAGTACGCGATCAAAACGATTTGGAAGTTAAAATTGAAACACATCAACGGGAAGTTGGCCAATCAAACTTCCGGTCGAATTCGCGCACAAAACTGCGGACTCGAACGTTTTTTGTTCCCCTCTTCTTTTTGCCTCATTAACCCGCCGAGCTGCTCACACACGTTCCCCACTTTTTCCACGGACCCTGGGCCGAATGTCTTCAGTAGCAACTAAAAATCTCGACTGCTCGGCCCTCCGGAACGTCACAATTCGAACCATCGGATTTTCATGACCGGATCTCACGTGTGTTCGTTGAACTTAAGAAACAGCTGTTGGGCCAAACAAAATGGTTTGCACGGCCATGATGCAACAGTAATGAAATACGATTCCCAATTCGAGGTTCCATCGTTTCGTAGTAACGGCTTTCGTTTTTTTGAAATACAAACGAAAAGTCGCAAAGAAAAAACTCTCGTGTGTTCAAAAACGCTAGAAAATGTCGGCAATTTTACGTGCGGTCACTCGCAACGACGAATCTCCTGGTCGCGTTCCATAATTTCGCCGTCCGGTGCAGAAGTTCAACGAAAAGAAATGAACACGAAAAACTGACCGAATACCATCGGAGGGCAATTCCATTGAGAAGACGAACGTATTTTATAAAAATTGAAGACCTGAAGATCGAACACGTCAGACGACTGATAAGAAACAATTAAGAACAAACGATCAGACCACTGGAATGGGGAATCGATCGTTTCGGTAGCTCATTGACGTCACGAAGAAGCAACGACCACTGGTCTCGTATAAACGAAATCTTGGAACTAATCGAAATTACGAGATACTTTATTTTGTGTTCAATTGCTATCTGTAGATTTGAAGTTGTTGTCTTAACAGTAACTTCCATGTGCTAATTTCTGGTGTTCAAGACATTTGTACTTCCATTCAACTCCTTAATCTGATTTGTTCGTTTTGCGCATTCATCACATTTGCCGTCAAAGAGCCAAGTTGTTCTTCTTGTTTCTCAAGCACGCTGGTCATTGCTTTGCAGTTAATCGTCGGAACGAGAATCGATGCAACCAGACAAAAAGTTTAATCGTAAGTGCAACTCTCGCGTTAACTTTGCTGATGTTCTTCCCGATGTTCAGCAGTGATTTCCAACGTTATCGATGGGTCAAACGGCGCTTTTTTGCTCCATATCGTTGTCCGTTGACTTCGAACTCGGCACTAAATGCCGGAGTAAATGAATCCCAAGAGAAGAAGGTAAGCGCAATTTGTGATCGAACTAACTCCCAACTTTCAGACCCAAAAATCCGTTTTTAAGTCGAAATATTAGGCTGCGAAGCTCTGAAACTGACCGACTGAGTTCAGTGAAACGTCCAAATATCGTCCTCCATTAATTTCTTGTCAATATGTGAAAATAAAATTTGTTGCAAACTATGCAGTTTGATTAAGTACAAAAGAGAACCGGTTCGATAAACGTTTGTCTTTTCCTAAGATACAAAACTGAAATTGGAGTTGGCAAAAGACTCAGGGCAAAATTCAAACCTTCCAACGACGTAACCACGAGGTATTTTTTTGAAGTCTGACAACAATCGAAACGCTTTAATTCCCGTCTAATCACTCATCAATTGTCCTTTTTGATATTCCAACCTTTTTTTACAAGTATCCTACAGTTTTCGATTGTCCAGATATTGTCGTGAATTCAAGAAATTTAAATGAAACAAAAAACGTTCACCGTAACCGCAGTAGTTGACTAAGACAATTAGGCAACTTAACCAGAGCTTCTAAACTTTTGGTTCTTATAATTAGATGTGTTTCTATCTTTTAGTCTTCCAAAATGTTCCAATTACAGTTGACAGTCGTGAAGACCATAAAATTCGTGTAAAATACCATAGACTAACAAATTCCTTAGAACTCATTAAAATTTACACGAACCAACTTCCTTGCTCTTGTTTACCGAGTACTTTGTGGTTGGTGTTGTTCTTGATGGTAAGCTTTGTTATCGTTCACGGTGGTCTTAATTTCCGATTCTTAGCTTATTGACAAGTTCACAGACGGTTCTCGACTTCTTCCCTCGTTTATAAAAACTCGAGCCTATTTCGACGAAATTGCGAACATGCACGACACCTTCAACCATAGATTTGAATGAGTAGTCGTTTGTTTTCGAGTATTGCGCAACTTTTGAGAACTAAAGAATACGAATGCCGAGTATCGACTATCTACTCCACATCATTTCGGAATCTTAATCTCATTCAAACCTCTTTTGTTATCAAATTTGTCAAATGATCTCGCTTATGAAATGGCGTTTTTGTTCGTTAAGTGCAAAGTAATCAAGAACTGAAAGTACACGCTCGGATTATTCGAACCATTAGCTGTAAAACGAATTCCCGTTTTTTTTTCTCAACTTCCGTCTCGATTACCGTTTTCTGGAGTGTCTGATGAAGTGCATCGAATGGATGTTATTCCCTATAATTCTCGCTTGCCATTACGATCGTCATCAAACTGTCGCTTCTCGTGACCAATTTGCTTTTGCTGATATTCAACCTTTGAATGTCATTTGACCGCTGGAGTCGACTTGAAGGAAACCAGAAATTGGCGAAGACCTAGCAAAGATAATTGCCACCTTCGGAAGTTTAGTCTTCTTGTGATCCTCTTGTCAAACTTCTACAACCTTAATATTCGAACTCAAACCTTCAGTATACAACTCATTTGTCTCGATCTCAACAAAAATCGATTCATAGTCTTTAGTTTTGAGTGCACTTTTAGATATCTGTTACAATGTCGGCAATTCCGTTGAAGTCAATTATCTTCTTTATCTGATGTGTAATATACATTTCAAATAACAATCTCACGACTCGATTCTCAATTTCACAACCTTTTAAATGCCAATACGCAACCAACAGTCAAATGGCAACATTTGTTTGTTCGTATAATCGTCGGGTTGTTGGCCTTGTATTATCGTTAAACATTGGGATCTTCGGATTTCGTACTTCATCATTTGATTACAGTAACTTGTGTGCGAATTTCGAGCGTTTTCTACTACTCAAATCTAATCAATTGGTTTAGAATCCGAAGTCATGTTCTCGCTTCGTACATTTCACTTCTATTTTGAGGTTGTTATTTTTGCTGTTTCCTATCTTCTGAACATGACGGTCATAATCTTGGCGTTGAAGTTGGCAAGAAAAACGATGAAAGAGTAAGAGCAATAATGGAGAGTTTTATCCTAATCCATGACTTTGCAGATACTCAAATATGTTGATTGCTAACGCTGTGGTCGATATGATTTACACTATGATTACATTTGTGACAATGGAAGCGAGTTGAAATTGTCAATTATAACTGATAGCCAAGCACATTTAGATAGTCGATGTTGAGCGTCGAATGATGTTTTTCATTAGCGATAGTCCGCTGAAACCTCAATCGTATGTGATGCGTCAAATTTTCGCAATGTCATGGTGCGTTGGTTCGTTCATTTTGACGATCAACGTGCCGTTACAATTCATTTACCGCTACTCGTTGCTCTGCTTGTCATCTCCACTAAGGCCTCGCCAACTCTTGGGAATCTACTGTGCAATGTTGGCGTATGTTTGCATTCATACCGCAACCTTCTTCCTAACTGTCGAGCCCGATAACAACGATTTGGAACCGATTTTACGCGAGAATCCGGTTTTTGCGGACGAGAAATTGGAATACGTGGTGTGGAACGGAAATCACATTGCCAATTCGCTTCAATTCGCCGATGTTCAATTGATCACTTTCGGTTGTTACGCGATCATCGGATGGACGGGATACAAGACTCAAAAAAAGTTGACCGAATCGATTTCAACTATGCGCTCATCGACTGTTGCTGCCCAACGTCAAATGACAAAGCTCATGATTATGCAAGCCGCTTATCCATTCGTAGCTCTCGTGTTTCCATTGGCCTTTGGGTAAGCAATTACCGTAAACCGTTGACTGAGAATTTTTACTTTCAGATGTTTAATGACACTCTTCGGTGTTTCGGCGGGTTGGGGCAATCAAATTATGGTCTTAGCGATCAGTTTGATTCCGATTCTCAACGCTTTTTCCGTAATTCTCGTCATTCCGAGCTTTCGACGTGCAATTCGACGTATTCTGTTGGGCGACATCATTCATGTTGGGGCCGAAACGTCCATGTCGTCCGGTCCAGCTGCTCATCGACAAAGTAAAAGCCAAGTTGTTTCAACCATCATTTGATCTAAAGCACCAACTGATTGCACTAAATCAGATGTTCAATTCAAGTCACCGAGTAATTAAACACAAACCACTTGACACACTTTTAATGATCTCCACTTAAGTTTGTTGTCCATCGAGTACTTAATTTCCTGACATGTGAAACATTTTTATAACTACAAACATATTTCAACAGTACCAGTTCCACAGTGTTAGTCAGCCAAGTGGCTAATTAAAATTTCAAGTTTTTTCATGCTTCCGCTCACTCCTTCATAACAACCTCCGCAATGAAATTTCGACGCAATCGAAAGCGACGAAAAACGGAAATCGAAAAGAAGAGATCGCAGCACAGAGATGAAAACAATAGTTCAGGGTTGCAATTGTTTTCATTACGAAAATAAACTTGTAATCGGAAGTGTGAAGATGAATATAAAACCGTAGGATTGAGAAGCCAATGGCTAAGAAATGAAATCGAAACCTTGTTCGGGGTTCAAGGCCAACTAATGGAACAGGTAGAGAAGAACCGGTCGAGGTGTTGAGGGGACGCGAATTTTTTAAGTGCAATGATGAGTAAACGACTTCTGAATTCATGTTTCTCGAACTCCTTAACTTCTTTGCGTCGAGCACTTCGGGCGCGTAGGCGGTCAGTTTTGTTTGTTCGATTGATTGCATTCAATTAGTCTAGTGAAATGATTTTGGTTCAACTCTCATTTCACATTTCGTTTTTGCAGGTAATGGACTGCCATTCGACATCGTTCGCCTTCTGGGCTTTGATTATTTGCTTGCCTTTAAGTTACAGTCAGCAAGATTGTGCCGATGCTCCGACTGCTTCCTTGCGAATGGTTTGCGAGCAATTGCACAAATGGGATACGAATGCAAGAGTAAGAAATTGACTTCAGTTCGTTTATCTCAAAGACCTTTAGGCACAAATGCCCGCACAAAATCGTTTAGTTTTACCGCCTGGAATCACGAGTTTGAGTGGAATGGCCGCGGATTTGACGCCAATTGCTCGAACCGCTTTTCAATGCATGGATCTCGGTTGTTTGTGCAACTACATGGGCGGTTTGTTTTTGCAAACAACTTTCGAAATCAATCGCCGTTTAGGAAGTGGTGTCGATGGCGTCAATCGTTGTACATTGGCTGACGGTCAACCACTTCGTCGAGCTGTACGCAAAGAATACCGGACCCTAACGGATGATGAACGTGAAAGATATCACAACGCCGTGCGACAAATCAAAGCGAATGGCGAATACGATCGTTTGGCACGAATTCATTCGCAATTTGCGGAAAGTGGCGGTGCTCACAGCGGACCCGCTTTCATGGTAAGTTGTTCTAGCGCAAAAGAATCTCAAAATCCGTCCGTTCGTACTCAAAAAAAAGTTCAAATTATAACTCTATGACAAAAACGAAAACAAACTTTTGCAAAAAGAATTGGGTCTAGTGAACAACACGGCAACTCAACACCGAATATCTCGCAAACGTGCTCCTTTCACTGTTGCAGCGCGGGGAATTTGATTTGCTACGTTTCCGTCCTGGATCAGTGCTTCCCTCATTAATCAACCTGGAATTTCCGTCTTCCGACAGACACCCCATGTTGACGCTGCCCTTGACAAGGACGCTCGGTCAACGATATTCGATGCAGAGCCGTTATGACCCGCATTGAAACCATTCACCAACCCTAGCCGACAAGAAGCTGTCTCACAGGAGCCCGCCGCGACCCCCAGCTGACAAGCCAACCCGATTTCTCCGATACATTCCGCTCGTCCACCGCTCGCAAAGCGAAACGAAGAGCAGCGAGAAAAAGCCGTTGAACTCGTTTTGTTCGGTCATTTAAAAACTCGAACATAAAACAAAAACGTTAAAATAACCTAATGGGAATTGTTATAGATTTGGCATCGTGAATTCACAAAACGGTTGGTTCACTGAAAAAATTCGTTTATTCAGCGAGGTTACAGATTCGAGATTGCGATACGAAAAGTTGATCCAACGGTTGCCGTTCCATAGTCAGTTCGATTATACCGATTGCTATATATTTTTGTTTAGTTGGGATTCAGTACTCGACAACAATCTCCCGAGACCTACCGATTCGATTCTATGGACCAACGAGTTCATGGGCGCAACGGATTCGGCCGGCAATCTTATCAATGGTCCATTTGCTCCGTGGAGAACATTATCGGTAAATGAGTCGAATAGTGGATGCTAAATTTATCTTTAGGGTCGTGCCAACATCGTTAGACGTGTTGGAGCTCAAGGATCATTGTTTCGAGAATCCGAAGTAGCTTTTGCTGTTCGACAAACTCAAGTCGAACAAGTTCTCGCATTCACAGCTCCACGACGAGTAAGTCGCTTATGATGTTGTGTTTACTGTTATGTTAAAGGGATGCCCGATTCGCACCAACTGGAATGTCTTGGAATACACGCACGGAAACGTTCATGTAAGTGGATTTGATCGTTTTTTTGATATATTCATCGATTTCAGATTTACGTAGGAGGTGATATGTTGGATCAATCGACTTCAGCAAACGATCCCATTTTTTTCATTCATCACAGTTTTGTTGATCTAATTTGGGAAATGTGGAGACAACAACAACAAGTACAGTACTTAAGGTTTCGTATCCTAAATTCATGTTTAGAGTCGTCGAAACCGTGAAACCGATTACCCGTTGGATCAACAACTTTGTAGCAGTGCTGCTCATTTCGGTTCGAGTTTAATGCGTCCCTTCGAACCAATGAGAAATGTCGACGGACTAAGCAACCAATATACGGATAATCTTTACGAATACGCTCCTCGACCCGTTTGTCCGAGTTGTGGCAACTCGCCGTATCTATTTTGCATGAGAACCGGTGGACCGGGACGCTGTGCTGCGAAAATTCGTCCTGGAGGTTCCTGTCAAGGATTGAGTAACGGTTGGCTTACAAGTTCGAACAAACAAACATTTCTTATGTTTTAGCCGATAGTCCATGTCATAATGGAGAATGTCAGAATGGTATTTGTGTTGCAATTCGACAAGTAAATTGACTATGCAAATGATTAAACACTTAAAATCCTTTAGTCACCACCTACGCAAAGACCACCGCCGATTGTGACTGCTCCATTGACTTCTACACAAGAAACTTGTTTCAATGAACAAGAATGTTGTCAAGTAAGTAGTGCACAAAATAACTTTAAATCGTCATGTTTAGCCATGGGCCCAGCAAGGAGAGTGCAGTCGAAATAGTCGATACATGTGGGTTTTCGAACTCTTCTTCTTTATTTTCATATTTAGGTCGATTTGGTGTAAAGCTTCCTGTGGACAATGCAGACCGCGTACATACTCTTTATCTACAGGTAAGTTCCACTCTGACAGCGCAATTAAAATCAACTTTTAGAATGCGAAGATCGACATATTCACTGCACACGTTGGGCGGCTGCTAATGAAGTAACAGTCGATTTAATCGCAACTAAGCAACAGCGATTTTCAGTGTAACAACAATCCGAATTGGATGAGAGAAAATTGTCGTCGATCGTGCGGCAGTTGCTCAAGAACTCGAGCTCAAAGTTGCGGTGCCACAATTACACGACCAACAGCACCACGACCAGGTGATAATCTCTTAGTGGGATAGTAATTTTTAGTTTTAACTTTCAGCTCCACCACCTCAACAAACTTCACCGTCAACCACCTGTGACTCTCCCGGTTGTTATAACGAGAATGTTTGTTGTCAAGTACGTGCTCGATGAACTGATTGTTCAAAGAACTCATTTTCAGGTTTGGTTGCAGTTGGGAATGCACAACGCTACGTTTTTGGCTTGCAAGTATGTACGAACATCTAGAATCGAACTAACAAGTTTCAGTTGTCGTGTCAGTCTCGGTCTTTGTGTTCCTCGAGATTACAACTATGGAAGTGAGCAATCGATAAAATTCAATCAAACGACACTTGTTTTTAGCTTGCTCAGACTATCATCCTAGATGCAGTTTTTGGCAACAACGAGGAGAATGTTCGCGAAATCCGTGGACACACGAGAATTGTCGACAGTCGTGTTCGACTTGTTTTTCGGCTTCTGAATTGCGAAGAATGTGCGGAGTTGGAGCTAACAGTCCAAGACAACTTTCTAGACGTCCGCCGCCAACATTCATGATTCCGGAGCCTCAATTCTCGGGTCCCGTTCCACCGCCAATGTTCGGTCCCGAATTCGATTTGCCCGATGGCTTCTCTATTCCCGGTGTTGTTTCGTTGCGTTGGGGTCGTTCAACTGATAAACCAGCAACATAAAGTTCGCTTTGATTCTTTTCATTCCATATTAGAATTCTTCGCTCACAACTTTCAAACAAAATTTGGTTATTAACTTTATTCTTTACTGCCTATGTTCTTGAAATAAACTTTACAACACTGATTGGTCACATGATGATTTCACTTCGAAATTTGTTGATTTGATCGATGAAATCCACGTACTTCGAAACGCCGGGATGAAAAGCACGACCTTAAATTGGGACTTCGAATAGCTAAGAGTTCAAAACTCACTTCCATCATCTTCTTTTACATCGTACTCTTCGCCCAACTTCTGAACCAAGAGTATTTTTCCCGTTTTCTCCATTCGATTCGGATCGTTGGCAATCGCGACAATACAACGTCCTGCGTACTCGACACTCTCGGCGTACTTGTAATGTTCTTTCACGTGTGCAGCCGACAAGATTTTCATGTCCTCGGCAAACAACTCAGTTTTCACTGATCCCGGCCATAAACTCACTGATGTGATTCCGAACTCTTTCAATTCAATTGCAATATCGGCCGCCATTCTATCGCACTAAATTCGTTGTCAGCAAAAAAGTTTTTTCGATCTCACCCCAACTTTTCCAATTCCATAAGCAACCTTAAAGGACGAACTGCACTTTATCGGCCCCACAAGAAACTGTCCAAGGGTACCCTCATTCAATGCGTCTCAACGAGCTGATTGGAAATCATATTGGTACCATGCTGCGGAAACGCCTCCGAGCTGAGATATAGCCATCTGTTGGATACACCACAGATCCAGACGACCCGGATTTCTTGATCCTTCGTGATTTAAATGATTTAGCGATTGATGAGCTTCAAAACAACGATGATTCGGATTTTGAATGGTAAAGCCTGGCGTTGACTAAGGCGGTTGGCTGTTTTGGGTTAGTAGCGGGGAATTGTATTAGAGTAGTTCGTCCAATACTGTTTTTTTGTCTTTTAAGCGCTTTTTTAAATAATAAATGTTGCTTTTTGTTAACTGAACTTATTGATGCGCGCTTCCCGCGCTCATGGACGCATGCTGCGCGCTGGATATACAGATGGCTATATCTCAGCTCGGAGGCGTTTCCGCAGCATGGTACCAATATGATTTCCAATCAGCTCGTTGAGACGCATTGAATGAGGGTACCCTTGGACAGTTTCTTGTGGGGCCGATAAAGTGCAGTTTACCCACATTGAAGATGTACGAAGCACCACCAAATGAACTAGTCGTGACAATCAAACCACGTCTTCTTGGTACCATCAGTTTGGCGGCATGCCTTGCACAAATATAATGACCTAAACATACGAGAAAGTTCAATGAAAAAATAAGCTGGAAACCCTTCAATCCGACACCTGTGACAAGATCGTATATGTCTTCAGGCAACTCATAGAACTTTGTATGCATGATTTTGAGCATCTTCGTAACAGCGGCAAAAGCGTTGTTAACTGAAATACGTCGACTATTCATCTCACTAACAACTCAATACCCAAAATATCCAATTGACCGTTCTGTTCTTCGGTTATGCGTTTGAACAACTCGTCAACTTGTTTCGAATTGGAATGATCGCAGAAAACCGCAATTCCCTTTCCGCCGCGTTTTGTGATCTAAAAACGGTCTTTTTTATTCTTTCTGTTTGTTTTCGTACTTCATCAGCCACAGATTCAAGAGTCGGGAGTTTGTGTTGAACCGACTTGACTACCTCGTCTTCTTCTTCGGATCGCAACGAAGTCACGTAGACGGTCATTCCAGCAGAACCCAACGCCAATGCAATACCTCTCCCACATCCTCGAGATGCGCCTACAACGAAGAAGTGTTTCGTTGATCTTTTACCAACTCACCAGTAACCAAAGCAACTTGTCCTTTCAACGACATATTCGATCTGAAATGAAAAGTTTAAACAAGTGGACGAATTCAAACGATCAATTTAAAATTTTTAACGACTTCAAATTCGAATTTGCAGTACGGCAATTAACATTTTTTCAAATGTCCTCCAAAATCTACAGTCAAATCTTTTGAAGGAAAAGTGTAAGTTTAATATCAATAAAGTTGATTGCCAAAAGAAAGTACATGGCATTCGGAATTTGGCGGCTTCATGAATTGAAATCACAAGTCTAAGAGCTTTGACAGTCTTATCAGGACAATAACCTTCAGACATGTGAATTTTGATTCCGGGGCAATTAAACTCATGTGTCGACCTTTTTAATCGCTCATTGTTATTACAGTGTTTTTCTTTGCTCTTGTCATAAACTCAACTTTGCAGAGACGATAAGCAAGTAATAAAAACCGCCGAAAGACTTTTGATTTCATTCACGAAAACAATCGTCCTCAAGTCGTCGAAGAACGCAACAAATTGGCTTCTCGATTCCCGGTAAACAATTGTTGCCAAATTTTAACGATGCAACAGAACCAAACAACCTCGTGACCCCATACAAAATTCAGGGCTATAAAAATAGGAAGAACGCAACAAACTTAACAGTCAACTTCAAACAAAAATGCTAAAAGCTCACGTTCAAGTCTTCTTCGACGATTACGATTATCGTCGTTGTATCCAATGGCTGCAGGATCATCAGTCGTTTATGTTGGTAACGATAGTCGTTTACTTGACAACGATCCTAGGAATTAGAAGATGGTTGGAGAATCGAAAAGGCTTCGAACTCCGAACAGCGTTAACTTTGTGGAATGCCGGTCAAGCGATTTTCAGTGTTCTTGGCGTCATGAATACCGTTCCAATGCTGTGGCATGTGATTCAAACTAACGGATTTTCCTGTAAGTTCCTGTTTTCAGCTCATCTGTACAATCAAACTTTAGACACTTATACGCACATCAATGAGTTTCATCGTGATCCACAAGCCGGCTATTGGGCATTCCTGTGGGTAGTTTCGAAGTTCACAGATCTCGGCGACACGATTTTCATCGTTTTACGCAAACGACCGTTGACACTCATGCACGTATGGCATCACGTCGCTGCGGTGTTTGGAGTCTTTATCAGCTACTCATTGAATAATGCTTTTTTGGATTGGTACGTCACACTCAATTATCTTGTTCATTCGTGGATGTATACGTGAGTTAACCGCATAACTCAATCTTCATGATGCTTTAATTTTTTAGCTACTTTGCTTTACGGGCCATGACTTTCAATATTCCCGGTCGAGCAGCCGAATTGGTAACTCTCGCTCAGATCTTGCAGGTGACATTAAATTTCGAGAAAAAAAACCAAAAAATTTTTAGATGTCATTTTGGAATCTGCTTTTCGCTCATTTAATCTACTTGGTGTTAACAACCAACGAGCAAATCGATGTGACAGCCTTCGGTTTGAGTTTTGGTATCTTCGGAACGGACACGCTTCTTTACCTTTGGTTCAGTTTCTATTATGACTCGTATTACAAAAACGGCGGGAAAAAGTACTCACTTCACAACTCCAATTGATCGTTTTTGTATTCCCGATTGTATAGTCTTTCTAATAAAATGCCTTGAGAAAGTTAACATCCTGATTCTCAACATAATATCAATTCGAAGGCAGCGGTTTGAAGTCGTTTTTATTATGAAAGTTTCCTGTTCTGTCTCTTCCATTTCGCAGGTTCACTCAAAATGGACGTAATCAAAAAGCCGGGGAAAATCGGCATCCAGATCACAAGCAACTGGACCACCATCTTTGCCTACTCAACCGATAAGCCAAATCGCCATTTCACGAGCTCGTAAGATCCAGAGGACACCCACTTCTTACACTGTTAATACTGAAGATAAAATGAAATTCTAGCTCTAGTCATTCTTCTCTAGATTCTTGTTTTAGTTCCAGATAAACTCAATCATGTAATCAGTTTTGGTTTATTTTCATGAACATGTTAGCAGCATTGGAATGGAAGAAGTTGACTGCCGTTGCAATTACTTTCGAGTTTCCATGTTCTTTTGCAACTCCTTCACGTTGTTTCCTTCGAGCACGAACTGAAACAACAAAACCAGTGACCAGTCCCTCATGTTCTCTTACTTCTTGTTGTCCATTCTTGATAAACACAAATGTTGGCATCACTTTTATGTCGTAGTCAGCCACGATGTCCTCTTGTTCGTCAACATCCACTTCAACACACAAAATCTCCGGGAACTCGTTGGACAACTTCTACAATTAAACGTTTGTATTAAGCTCTTGTTTTGTAGTACTTACCGAGAACTTTGGCACTTCTAAGACTCCAAGATCGATCAGATCCAAAAGAATTCCTCGAAAATGCGCGAAATCAATGAATGGAAAAATAGAGATTTACCCAAGGTCAAGAGCGCGATGCATTGGAGAAGAAGCAACGGCCATCAAGAGTTTGAAACGCATCGGGACTACATTTGTAGAATCGCCAACGATAGTCGTGAATCGAAATTATTTATTACTTATACCAAAGATTCTCAAGGCCGCAACAAAAAAGGAAACCAGTGAATCAAAAGATCAAAGTCGAGAAACTTATTTTATCTTTAACACTAAAATCTGTCAAAACTCTAACACCGAAGTTGCATTCCTGTTAACTCTATACTTGTCAATTGGATGACAATTGGGATCTTAAGAGCGTTTTAAAACCTCTCATTCATTAAATACGGTAATCAATGATCACGAGAGTCTTGGTAGAGGTTATCATTACTGTCAAGCTCTTAAAACTCCCGATCGCTTTAGTTTGCAACAATGTCATTTGCCTGTCTACGAGTACTTTTATCTTCTAACATAAGTTTGTGTGGCTTCTACAATGTCGCATATCGACTCGCGTGTCATTGGTTGCACTGGAAAGAGTTAACTTGCTGTCTATTCCTCAACTAGTCATCCGAAAATTTACCGATAACGGGACGTTTTATTCTTCATAATCAAGTTTGAATTTCAGCAGTCATGACCGTAGACTTCAACTTTCAATTACTGTTATAGTCACTGAAATGGACAGACACAATCTTGGAGTTAATGGATCCAACTGTATGGTCAAAATCGAAGCTGACAATCGAATTTGAGATTGTTATCGTCACGTTCCTTTGAAAGTGAATGCCGTTGGTTGTTTGTGTCAAAATAATACCAGTACAAGGCCGAACAATTTGATTAGCAGCTCCATTTCGAACGGCGAACAAAAAGATCAATTCACAGTCGGTATGAGTTTTGTTTCGAACATAGCAATCGACTTCATGATTTAGGATGTTAAAGAGGACACAGAAATGTAAGATCAAAACTTTAGTTATGCAAATCAAAAACTATTCTGAACTCAAATTTGATTTCCAATCATTTCTTCAGTCCATTATCTACAATGTTGGGTGTCTTTTCCATCTACGGCCAGCACAACGGTCGACTAGTTTTTGATTGCAGTTTCCAATGGAGCAGATACGTACCTATATCTGCACGGACGTCGGACGTACTCCATTTAATACATTGATTTCTCGCAATCGCTGAAGCTGACTCTGCTTGAATTCATTCAGCAGGTTAGTTTAACGCTAAAACATCTTAGTTTTTTGGTTTTAGTTCCAGAACAAAAATTGCGGCATTCAGTACACGAGATTAGCCAATATGCAATTCGAATTCAAGAACCTTAACAAGTTGGAACAATTCCGCCGCGATCTCATTTGACAGCAATACATGTATGATTAATATCGGTGAACTGTACTCGAAAAGGTCTTCAAATAAATTTTCAACACTTTCCGAAAACAATGATGAAATGTCAGTGATGTAGGTGCAATCAATTTGGCTGTTAGATTATCAGCTTTAACCTGAAAGTTCATGTCAATCGATTAACCGTATTCTTACAACCATTGCAACTCTCATTGAGTTCTTAAGTGCGTGTTCGTAGATTACCTCCACGAACTGAAGACCGAAAGGTCGTTCGTCGATTGGGACATTATAAAAATTTGATCTTAAAGTTCGATTCTCAGTCCCGTGCGCAACCAACGACTTTGCAACAAGCTCTCGTATTGCCAACATTTCGATTTGTTTTGAGCGATTTTCCCAAAGGTTGTCAGCTTCTTATACAAAGCAGCTTATCGATTCATTCAAACTTAATTGCCACGATCTTTGCGAGCTAAAGTGCAAACCCATGAAACCTTATCGTTCCTTCTCTCGCAGAGACAACCACTGAGTGCAGGTGTTCTTTCGAGTTTGGGATTCAGACCATGGAATTCTGTACCCGGTAGTCATTTTCGCCGAACTCTCCTTTTCACCACCTCTACGGAACCCAATTGACGTGTTTGATTACCGAATCAACGGTTTTTTTCTGTTCGTTTGTTACACACGATTTGCGCATCAATTTTTGCGTTCAACCAATTTGACGTGAACGAGTGGGCCATGCGTAGAAGGAAAACTGGTTTGAAAGATTGCGCACGTTCCCTTTTCAGTTCAACTAAACAGTTCGAAGTGAATGAAAAGTTGATTCGCTTTAATAGTTCGAATTTTTACCTTCAAACGACTTTCAATCGATTCGTTTTCAGATGGCCGGAAGCTCACAAGCTTCTTGGAAAATAAGATGGATTGTGTTCCTGCTTGGTGTTCAATTAGTCAGCGGCCAAATGGACTGCTCGAAGGCTCCCAGCGAATCTTTAAGAGTAGTCTGTCAGCAAATAAACAATTGGGACAAGAATGCTCGTGCAGCTCCGACACCCAACAAAAACGGTATCGTCCTACCGCCCGGCATCAACGCGGCGGAGGTGTCGGCTGCCAGTTTCGAGATTCCACAAGTGGCTGCAACCGCTGAGCAGTGCATGACGTTGGGTATTTTTTTTCAAGCTTAATTGCGATAGTCGTCCACTTGTTTAGGTTGTCTATGTTCATATTTGGGAGGTTGAGATCTCGAATCAACTGCTCGAATAAACGATTCGTGTGTTTAGGACAAGGAAACGATGGCACAAACCAGTGCACGTTGAGCAACGGTCAACCGCTTCAGAAATCGTTTCGTCGTGAATATCGAACCTTAAGCGATGAGGAACGAGATCGTTTCCACGCCGCTTTCTTGGGAATCAAGAAGAACGGAGCTTTCGATGAAATCGCCCGACTTCACGCGCAATTTGCAGAGAGCGGTGCGGCTCATGCGGTTCGTTCAAATCTTATTTTGTTTGTCTAAAAGGCTTATTTTTTCTAGGGACCAGCTTTTCTTCCATGGCATCGTGAGTTCATTAAACGAATGGAAATTGCGTTACGAAAAGTTGATCCGGGGGTTAGTTTGCCCTACTGGGACTCCGTAATGGACTCCTATCTACCTAAACCGTCCGATTCGATTATTTGGACTGTAAAATAGTCGGAATGAGAATCTCGAGTAAAATCATAACTTCAGGACGCTTTCATGGGAAACAATCAAGGATCAGTGACTTCGGGTCCATTTACCAATTGGCAGACAATTGAACGACACCCGACAATTACACGAAAAGTCGGTGCTGAGGGATCGGTTTTCAACGAAACGAATATCATCGATTTCATCAGTTTCACGGACATCAACAAAGTTTTAGCACCAACTGCTCCACGAGCTGTAAGCCCAAAAAAAAGTATTTGAAACGAGTTTTCAGGGTTGTCCATCGATTCCAACTTTCTCTGCTATTGAATACACGCATGGAAACGTTCATTTGTATGTTGGAGGTGATATGCACGAAACCGGTTAGTTTGATCATCTTTTCATTTGTTTCTATCAGTTATTACGTCAAGTTGTTTACAGGAACAAGTGCCAACGATCCCATTTTCTATTTGCATCATTCGTTTGTCGATTTGATTTGGGAAGCATGGCGTTTGGCTCATCAGGTTCGAATCATTACTGAAAGTTAAATTCTTTGATTTAGGATCGTGATAATCGTGAACACGAATATCCGTTGGATAACAATCTTTGCAGTTCAAATTTCCATTTCTCGTCCGCTTACATGGAACCATTCAGACCGTGGCGTAATAGCGATGGCTTGAGCAACATGTACACTGACAACATGTACGAATTTGCTCCACGACCATCGTGTCCGACTTGTGGGAACTCGAAATATCTGTTTTGTATGCGATCACGGCAAAAATGTGCATCAAAAGTGCGACCCGGTGGTGTTTGCCGTGGCTTAGATGCCGGTAACAAAAAGAATCCAATCGATCCAACCAGTTGATTTAGCTGAACAACCATGTTACAATGGTGTTTGTCAAAATGGTGTTTGTGTTTCGACCGGACCTGTAAACTTGGAACATGAGTAACAGTACTATAAGAAAAGTTTAGAACGAACCAACAACTCGAAGACCTCCGGTACCAACAAAACAGCCGGTTGGCCCAAAAGGTCAAGACGAAAACTGCTTCAATTCACATCAATGCTGCTCAGTAACTTTAACTCACAAGAAAAAGTGATTGAACAAGAGTTTCAGGTTTGGTCGGCAAGCGGCGAATGTAATCGAAATCCGGGTTACATGCGTGGATGGTGCAAAGCCTCGTGTGGCATCTGTAAACCCAAACATTATCAGCTTACTGTTGGCAAGTTATTCCGTTTCAAACATTTCATCTTCTTTCTTTAGAATGCAGTGACAGACACGTCAAATGCAGTCAATGGAGCAAAGCCGGTGAATGCGCCAAGAACTTCCAATGGATGGCTGAAAATTGTCGTAAATCCTGTGGAATGTGCGGCAAAACTCGAGCTCAAAGCTGTCCGGGCGGAAAAGCATCAAATCAACGACCACCGACTTCGACGCTTCCAACAATCACTCCAGGATGTAAAGGCTTTCAATCGATTATCTCTAACGGGTTTTCATGCAGCTGGAGCCACAGCCTCGTGTACGTCTCCCGGTTGTTTCAATGAAAACATGTGCTGTCAATACTGGGGCCGAAGAGGTGAATGCAACAGGAATCCGGTTTGGATGGCATGCAACTGCCGGGTTTCGTGTGGAATATGTTTTCCAAATTACATCTACGGTTTCGGAGACCATCACGAAAAGTGTCCGCAATGGGCCGCTTCGGGCGAGGTTTGTGTTCTCGATTTGTTTGTGTTTTATAGCGCTTATTTAGTGCGACAAGAATACTTGGATGTTAGGTAAGTTGATTGTGAAGACATTTTAGAAGATTTTAATTCAACTTCACAGTTCAGAAGTCTATTAATTCGACGGATTTCAGAGAACTGCAAGTTGAGTTGCCAATCCTTGTACACAAATAGAGAGCTAACTCAATTGTGTCGAACCTACAAAGGCAGACGACCGACACGAAGTGCGGGAATGAACTTCATGAGCAGTGGAAGTTTCTTGGCGGCCGTTGGATTGGATCACGAAATGCGAGGAAGCGAAGTGTTAGATCTTGGCGACGTGTAAACTAACTTTTGTTCCAAGCAAACACTTGCTATCCACTAATTATCTATATCTTAGTAGAATAAACTTACAATCAAATCTGAAAATCTCACATTGTTTTTTCGAAGGATAATAACCGCCGAGTTGTTGCAAATCGATTGAGCAAAACGACGACGTTCAATTTAGTCACTGCGTGCGATTGTAAGCGAGGGGTTTGTTCTTTGAAGTGAAAGCGAAGAAATGGAATTGGTAAGCGATTTCTTTCATCTGATTACCTTTCGCGTTTTAGCCAACGAATAGATACACTTTCATACGAATCCACTTGCCCATAGTCCAACGAACTGATGGATGGTATGTTTTCGACTTCCGATCATTTCTTATTGTTTCTTCAGCTTCGTGTCATATCCAAAGATTTGTTTGTTCTGGCTTCTACTCACCCTACTTGTATTTTGCACGATCATATCAATGCGCGAGGTATCGCAAGTACGTGAAACTATGGACAAGAAAATCGGAGTTTATCGTCGTCATTTCGAACGCCAAGAAAAGAAGTCAACAAAAGAGAATCGCGCTAAAGAACTGAAATTACTAATTGAGCCCAAGGAATTGGAAGTACAATTACGAAACTCTATGCGACGACTTCATGAACAACTTGTCAGCAGTTTGAAACCCAATTCAACGTCATCGTTGAGAGAAGAAGCGTTCAGTCGATTTTTCTTCGAACTTCTTCAAATCGAAATGGAAATTGATAATCTGAAACATTGGAAACAACTACATGATTTGAAGTCAGATGACACTCGAGAGCGATGTTTTGTTTGCAATTGGATCAAAAAGTTTGCTGACGATTTCGCATGCAATCCTTTCAATTTCCTCATTTACCTTTTAATGATCATACCAAATCCTGGGTTCATGATCGGAGGTCTTGCTCACAGCACTCTACACGCTTTATACGATTATTTCATTGTACACAAGCCGCTTTGGATGATTATCTTTTTATGGGTATCATCCACACTCATGCATTTGTTTGTGTACTATTGCATTAGTTTCGTTTTTTGATTTCTCATTTTACTGTCAGCCTGTTGTTATGTTCGCTAACTTCATTCCAATAAACTTTCCATTCAATTGACAAGTCGACACATCGGATGTTTGTTCAACAACTTTAGGATTTGAAGGCCTATGGAATTAGAGCTGTTTTCAGTCTTCCGCGTGTCGTCATTTACCGAATTTATCGACTAAAAGGACCTCTGGAAGATCCGATCTTCAAAACAGAGATCACAAGTTGCTCAATGGAGTCCGATGAGATGGTGTTGAGTTTGAGAAAGATTGAGAAAGCTAAACAAACGAACTTTACATCTCATTCTATCGGTAGTCATACAACATTTTTGAAGTTAGAAGACATTGATTTCACGATACCTTCTTTCATTGCTTAAACATTCCGATTTATAGTGCCAATCGAATAAACTGATTACTTTTATTACAAGATACTACGAAGAGTTCATTTAAGAGAAATCCCAATACCAAAAATGCGATTATGATGAAAAGGAAAAGTTTTGTTTTACTCATCGGATTAACCGGACAAATTGAAACGGGAAAAATAAGATTAGTTTAAAGGAAGTTCTGTTCAAAAGTTGCGGTACTCAATGGTCCAGAGGGCATCATATTGGCTTGTTGCAAAGCGGCAGCGAGAGACGCCGTACTCGATTGAGGATTGATTTTGTCGAGAAGCGAGCACAAAGAGAACGCCAAAAGTGGATTGGTTGTCAACTGAAAGATCAAAGTTGATTTTGTTGTTCAAAAAAAGTTTGCTTACCTCCTTGAAAGCGTTAAGATCAGCCATTGGAACGCTTGGAATCGATTGAGCGACCGACGAAAGAGCGGAAATTGGCGCAACTGGAGATGTCGCTGTGGTTGGAACACCACCGTACACTGCCGAAAGCAAACGGAATGGGTCGTTCACCGGCGCCGAAGCAACCATTGGAGTCAATTGAGAAGCCGCAGTGCCGCCAAAAAGTGGTCGTCCAGCTAGCGCTGCAGCAAATGAAGAGGTCGCAGAGTTCGGAATCAACGATCCGTTGTTAAGAATTGAAGGCACAACGTTGCGTTCGACTTGTGGCATGAATTGTTGTGGTTTCGAAGTATGAACCAGCATGTGCTTTTCGATTGACGATTTGCGTTTGGAATACCAATTGCAGAAAACACATTTGTAATTGAAGAGACCTTAAAGCACACTAGTTATTCGGTTGCTGTTGTGACTTCAAACTCACCCCGTGGCATCTCGTGGCCAAGTCGATGGACAGCCAACTTCTCGGAAGAGTTCGAACGATAGGGACAAGCCGGACAAACGTGTTGAGAGTTCAATTCGAAATCAATATCACGAGAAACCGAAGTTGAAGCGGAAGTTGCCGAAGCAGCATCAGAGTCAATGCTCAAAGGACTGCCGATCAAGTTCGGTTTTGGCGCCACAGTCAAAAGTCCACCAGTTGATTGTGGTTGTGGCAACTGCGATTGAGCGATTGGTTGTTGATCAGAAACCAAATTAAAGTTGATTTTAATATGCGACGCATTGCAGGTGGCTCCCGTTTGAGTGCAATGCATTGAAACGTGTTGAACGTTGTCAAAAACGCAGTGGCATCGAACGCATTGGAATGGCGCCAAATCGTGAACGTTACGCAAGTGATCGGCCAAAATGCCCATTGACTCATCTTCGAAGAAGCAAGTCAAACAACGATAAATTAACGACGATTGAGTTTCAGTTTGCGATGGTTTTTTACTAGCTGTTGGAGTGTCCTGAAATTTCACGGGTTACTGTAAATCCAATATATCATCAAAGAGCTAATCTTCTCAAAGGCTTTGCGTTTCCACACACCTTTCTGTTTAGTTCGACAACATCGACTTCGTTGTTATTTTCGTCGATATTCGAGACACTCGTAGAGTGTTGAGCATCGAAAGCCTTGGAACGACTGTACTTCGAGACCACGCGAATGCCATGAGTTTCTAAAGAATTGAATTAGTTGAGAAAATCTAAACGGAAATCTTACTCGCAACATGACGAATCAAATCGGCTTTCCACTTTGAAGTTCTATTGCAGAACTTGCATTTGAATGGTCGCTCCGATGTGTGAACTCGTTTGTGTCGAACCATCTCACTGACCCATTTACCCTGATAACCACAAATTGAACACGTACGAGTTGCAACGTCCGGATCGGTTTCGAGACGCTGGAAATTAGATTAGAAGACGTAATGAAAACGACAACTTACTTTGACTTCCGTCTCATCGTCCGGCAACTCGATCGCTTCGTTTTCGGTTTGGTAGCGTTTGGCGTTTGGCTCCAATTCCGCTCGTTTGGCCACCAATCCATCGAGTGTGTTGTCCGAGTTGGCGTGAACCCGACGACGTTTACGTTCGCTTTGTTGTCGATTCGTGGGTTTGATCATAGTTGAGAAGCCGTGCGATAGGTCGAAGAACGGCGAGACGGCCGGAGTCGAGAATGAAGTCGCGCAATTGGCCGCCAAAGTCGGAGCCAACAATTTGGCGCCGCTTTCGGCTTCGGGCGCAATCAGTGCGCTTTGAAGCGAGTTAGATTCCTGCTGATTTTCGTCGCGCATTGTTTTTTGGCGAAAAACTGGAAAACACGAAGAAGTTAATTGGAAGTCAAAAGACGCAAAAACACGACAAACGCGAAGGTGAACGAAATGAATTCGTTTGGCTCATACCCTCGACTTTTCAGCTGTCGAATGCGGAAGTGCCAAAAAAGTTTAATGGTAAAAACACGCCCATAGACTTTTTTTGGAATTCTCCCATGGCTAAGATTGGGCGGAGCATTGACGCGCCAACAAATGAGCAGCCGAACAGAAGCCCTCTAACGTTCGACCGGTTACTGTGTGTTGGAGAGGGTACGAACAATGGAGAGCGCTCTTTAATGATGTCAATTGGAAGTCTCGATTCGCGAAAAAACTGGCTGACACAGACGAATCCCGTGGAGATTACTCACCGCTTTCCTCTTTTCGGTAATCCGTGCCGTATTGTCCAGACGTAAAAAACACGACGACTTCCCGGTTCCTAATGGAAAGAGGAGACTACGGTGTGAATGGATCAGGGTCGAAGAGACAACCGTCTGCGAGGACTCTGCGCAACGCAAATGCCGTAAGACGGGAATTTCGAACAAGAATTTCGGAGGAGGTGGAGCCACGTCGAATTTTGTACCGGAAAGTGACTGTCGCGCGCAGTTGAATTTACACCCGGAAGAGCTACGGCGATTTTTGTTTGGCCACTCGAGGGCGGAGGAAAAAAGAAGAGAGCGATCTGAAAAAACGCGACCAACTGACACGTTTTTGTGCGCCTGAGGGCGACTTGCACGCTTTGTTTGTCGATCAGACGCAGAGGTCAGACGGAGGGAATGGAGATTTTGGGGACGTGAGTTTTGCGTAAGAAGAGGTCAACTTGAGTCTCGGCATTGGGAATACAAAGTTTTTTCACGACACGATCGGTTCTCGGAATTGTACGTCGTTGCGTTAAGAAAAGAAGAATCCGCGATTCTTCGAGTACAAAAGAGACGACTGGTGTTGGTAGAGGAAGGCTGAAGCGGAAGCACCGTGTGAATGAAGGTGTACGGTAGAAGCAGAGAAGATCGTCGAAGCCGAAGAAGCGACTGACCAGTCGAAGCGAAAAGCAAAAATTTTTATCGCAAAATCCAATGGGCGGAACCGTTCGACTTCGCACACGTGAACTCACGGCTCCGAACAGTCACGGACTGGAGCGGCTGCTGCAACTTTTCCTCGTAACCGCACGCCGAGCAGCACGTTGATTTCTTTTGTTTGCGCGCTTTTGCGTCGCGCTTCGACCGGAGGGCCACAGGCGGCCGGTCACTTTCGCGCGTACCATCACGTTCAATTGACTCGCAGTTTTTTGCGCCAAATTTCCAAGACGTTTCAATCCGATCGGGACAAACGCAAAGCACAAATGAGCTCAATTACCGTAATGGGCAGAGGACCAGTCGAGGCGTCACGAAGATCAAAAACATCGCGCTAATCGTTTTCAGCGCCTCGAAACGGAACTCTTCGGCTCCCGTTCGCTGGTTGGTGTTGTAAAACGGCGCAAAATTCCAACAAAAACGAAATTGAATGAGATTTTGATTGGCCGTTTTCATTCGCCGAAACGATCCGCGAAAATCGTTTCACAGGTGTCTCATGTCCCTTCCCGACACTTCGCGCAGGTGTTGTCTGCCTCAATGCTCGAAAATTTGCAACTCCAAAAGCGAATCGTTCGGGACTCGCAAAAAACCGAACACGATTCGTACCGGAAGACACCAAAAACGGTCGTCTGAATCATCAGTACGCCGTTTTCTGACCACAACGCCAAAAACGAACCTGTGAACTGACCATGCGCGATGAATCAAAAGGTTGAGGCCACGAGATTGAAAATTCCGGTCTGCTTTGGATGCGCCAAGAAGAAGTGGACAATCGCGAATTTCCGCCTCACGCGACGTGCCAGTCGCCGTGAAGAAGTTGTTTTTGCAGCGCAAATCTTCTTGTTTGCACAACCTTTGCGTTGTCGATGTCCGCACCGTCAACGAGCTGCGTGGATTTGGAGCTGCCCAGAAGACTTGGAGAGGAATCGGATCGCTTGATGTCAAACCGAAGACGCCGGTTTTGACGCTGAGAGCAAGAAATCAGCTGATCGATTTTCAACGTGATCAGCAAATCGGAAAGGGCGGAGTACATGGAAAGAAGAGTGTCAGTGCCAGCCGGAGGTTTTCCGTTTGTTTGTGCTTGACCTCCGCTGTTCCAGGGTCCCAACCACAGGAACGCCGTTTGTTTGCCTTCCAAGTTCGCGGTCCGATCAATTTCGGCGCATGCAAATTCACGCCGTTTGTTTGCGTTTTGACCGATCAGATCGCGAATTGACAGCGAGGACGCTCTTTAATTGATGGGAACGAGCAGCACGGCCTGGAACGCCGATTGGGAAATTCAGTGTCCGCACGTTTTGTTTGCGCTGCGAGAAAGACGTCGGGAGCACGGGAACGTACGATCCCTCCCGAAAATAACTTCACCAATTGCGCGCATTCGAAGAGCTCCTGGCAAACAAAAGACCACCCAGTTGATAAGACAAGAGTTGTTTTTTTGTGCTCCGGGTTCCAAATGAACAGAGAGAAGACTGTTTATCAGACTGAAACTCTCAGCTGAAGATTTCCATTCCAATTCAGACCGAAGACCAAAATCGAAAATTGAATCCTCAGAAACCAGTGCGTGATTTTATCAGCAAAAGATCGTAAACTTGTGTGTGGTCGACGACCAGGTGTTGGCAAACAGAGCTTCCAAATTTGCAATCCGGAAGCCAATTTCCATCCGTTTAAAGAACTTTCTTTTGCGTCAAAAGACCGGTGCAAGTTCTACTGAACGGAAGTCTTTCTTCATCTACAGCTGCTTGGAATTGCGAATTCAAAAACTTCACACGCCAAATTCCGAATATGGCAACCGCACTTTAGCAGTCACGTTCGAAGTTGACCTCAAAAAAAGTTGCACTTACATGTGGCCCGTGAATTTTGATCCGAAAAACGCGGAAACCACTTCCCAATTCCATGGAGAAATGGAGCTCAACCAATTAATTTTCTTAATGATTAATCATCAGTGTGCTCGTCGACTAAAACCATCGGGGGGATCGTTACAGATACAAACGTTCACTGAACCTTTTGGACTTTTTTTACCGTAAACGCTTCGAGAATAATCGACGATCTCCTCGACGCACTTTTAGTTTTTACCGTATTTCGACGTTTTTGGTGCACGCAAAAATACGCAAAACGTGTCGACGCAACGTTAGGATTAAGCGAAAAAAATCACCGCGCAAAAAAACGTCGAACCGAAAAGTTTAAAACCGCTCTACGGTAATTTCATTTCTCGGATTTGCCAACTGACTACACGGACAATCCCGAAGCCAAAAATAAAGTCGGACGTCAGCGGCTGAAATCCGCAATAGAAGATGAGCTGAAGGAAGAAAACGGAAATCTTTTGCTCCCGACTACAATTTCCTTCTCTTCCAAATTTAGCTTATTGTTTCCTCCGCGTTTCCCAATCGACGCGCAAGTTCGATTGGAGCTGCCGGAACGCTTTGCGCCGACGTTCCAACGGCGCCAAAAGAAGCTGATGCACCAATGGGAATCGAAAGAACGCGTTCGGCAAGTCAAATGACGAATTCGGCTCCCTTGTCGTTTCCAGAAGTCAACGGTGCAAAAGAGGTCCCAAAAATAAGTTTGCAACTTTTGGACTTGTACTTTACACCTGCGTCAAACGTCGGCAAACCGTTTCCCCAGGAACCATTTTCTTTTCGGTCTTCGACCCGAAGATTCGACCTAATCCCTTTCGTTCTAATCTTCACGTTGACTCGAAGTTGTTGTGTCGATGACGTTCTAGCGAACTCGATCACGCGGCCAACAAATTCACGATGAGGAATCGTGACGTCGCCTCTTGTTGAAGATCCTCAGAATCTAAGCGTTTTGCAAATCGAAGTATCCAAAAAAATTACTGTAACAAAGAGAAGAAAGTTCACGTTTTCAAAATACAAATCTCGGCGGTTGAAAACTTTTGTTCCAAGTAACCAAAACCGGCAAATACAAAAAAATGTGTTTCGCGTTACAAACTGGTTGGATTCGTCGAGTCAGAGGGACGAACCCAATTGTTGCAACGGCCTAGACGATTGTAACACACAGTCAAGGCTCGAAACGAACGTCGATCTGCCGATGTCCAGAAATCGTACTGTTGTTTGATCACGTAAATTTGATCGATGGTTGTCGAGGTGACCGTGCACAACAGATTCTGATGCTTAATTTGTTGTCGCAAACTTCCCCATCCAAAGTTCAAAAGTTCTTCTGCTACAAACACCTGACTAAAATCAACGCATGTGATCGACAATAACCCGAAGGGGCGCCAGTCGACGTTTGTAGCTTCTTACTCAATTATCACGCGACGCTTTTAATGGCATTTAAATTCGGACAAGCGAATTACGGTACGCGGCAATTGCTGATGCAGATAATCCGATGAGAAAAAAGAGCGGCCATTTGCGTCAATGTGCTTGTGGTCTTCCTGTCAATTCAAAAAATTTCAATTCAAAACATCCGCTTCGAAACGATTGCTTTCCCGTGATGTCAACCAGCGGATTCAAAAGGTCAACAAATCGTGTACCGTAGGCCTTCTCGTTTATCTCTGACGTCAACGAACGACAAGGATAAGCTGAAGCGTGTGGTCGTGTTGCGAAGAGCGTGTTTGCAGGTCGTTGGATTACCTTTGCATACGGTCGGTTAAGATCGTTTATTTTCGAAAATTGAAGGCAACTGGAAAGTTGAGATTCAAAGAAACGAGAAAAATAATTTAGAGATAAGGCAAAGAAGACAATCGAGTTTTGCGGGTATTCAGATCGTTTGAAAGGCAAAAGAAAGGACTAGAAAACGAGTTTGTACACCGGAGCTTAAGTACCATCTTCCGCATGATCATTTGCCGTTAGTCTGTCGAGCAATGGTGTTTGGTCGAGCCCACGTGCAAATGAATCCTTCCTGATCGGCCGTCACCAGACAGTCCTGTCGAAAGACCAAAACCGTCAAACGTTCGTGGGAAATCTTTTTGCAAATCAACGGCTCAATCAACGGTACGGAGTCCATTTTGGGACATTGCGGTGTACCGAACAGATTCGTAGCCACGTCCTCGCCGTTCGCATTCGAGTTGACGGCCGTGGATTGGGTGTTGGATCGAGCCCAACTGAAAAAGGGAGGCTCGAAATAACTCAATTCGCATTTACCGTTCAGTTTGATTTCCGTGTCGATTGCCGAATGAAAGACCGCGTTTGTGGAACTTTTTCAGACGACTCGTCTTCGACTCTTTCCCAATTCCATCTTTGGCGTTCTCGGCAGAATCAGAAACCAAATTGTTCTGAAGAAATGTGTTGAAAAGTATTCAAATATTTCGATTACCTCAATTAAACCACCACTGTGATTCAACTGTAGAGCACAAGAAGTGTTGGCCGATAGACTAACGGACTGAAGACCACTGGCCAACATGTGATCCAATTGCTCGACACTCACGTCCCATAAACACAACTGAGTGTCCGCACTAACACTTCCGATTCGATAGACAATTGATTTGCAATCATTGAAAAGTTTCTATAATAATCATGAAATCAGTTATTTCGGCTCTTCTCCTTACCGTCTGTTCGGCCAAATTCAAAATTCGATCGTTGAAAGCGTAGAAGGGCGAGTTTTTACCACCGTTCTTGCACATTGGTTCCAATTGACCATTTCCTGAAAAAAATGAGCCAAGCCCAGTGATAATAGTCTTACCGTTCTCTTGCAAATTCAATGATGATCCGTTGTCTTCGCTCGAATATCTAGGACAGATTTTGCAGTTCACGGCTTGAGAATGTAAGTTTGTTGCCGCCATAACACTCGCAGCTCCACAAGTGAACGGATCGAAAGCCACCTGCGAGACCCAACTTTTGTGTCCTTGACCTCGACAGATAACTCGCTTCTCAGCAACGGAATACACGGTCACCAAGTCGTCTTCTCCACCGGTGGCAATCAACTTGAAATCAGGACTCCACGACAAACACAAAAGTCCGCCAAAATACGATCGCATGAAACACATCAGTTCCATAGATTCATATTTGAAAACTCGAAGGAAACCATCCTAAAGATCTCAGTTTCTTTCAAACCTTCTTGCGGATCACTCACTTGACTAGCAGTGGCCAAAAGCAACTCTCCCGGATAACCACCGAACTCAAACTGATTGATTCCTCCCTTACCCACTGACCATCGATGGACCGGATTTTTGGGCGATCGTGTTTTCATGTTCGCAACACAAAAACTCTCGCTCTAAACCAGAAATTCTTCACATCAATATGACAAATCACCAACTTGTTTCAGGTTAACATAAGTCGGCGGTGTCGGTGAACAGGCGAGTTCTTCGTCGTAAATGTACAAATGACCACTGGAATGCGCAGCAGCAAAAATTTGATCTTGAACTGAAACTCGAAAATAAAAGCAAGTAAATTGACAGGAACTTACAAGGCAGCCATCTGAGACAAGTTACGGGCGACTTGTCAATCACACGGTCCTCGTTGTAAAGTCGAGACGTTTGAAATTCCTTTTTGAACGGATTGATCAGTTGAATTTGACCAGCAGAGAATCCCACCAACAGACTACACGCTCGTTCAGCTGAAGCGGTTTGGTTGAAGTCATGACACGTGGGATAGGTTCCCTTGTAGATTCGTTTGTCGATTGGTTTCGACCAATCGATCGTGCCGTTTTGATTATTGAAACTGTTTAATAGTCAGAAAAAAGTGACTTAGGAACCTACTTGAAATTATAAACGAACAACTCCCGGCCGATATTGAAACAAATCTTGTCGCTTCCCGTTTCGTTCTCCTCGTCTTCCGATCCAACCGACTGATTTCCATTTTCCAGCAAATTCAACTCGTTTTGAGAAGTTGAGTTTAAATGAAAGGACCGGACAAACGATACACGAACCGGAGCATTGAAGACGGGCCCGGAGCCCTGAAGACACAAGCCAATTATTTCAATTGATCCCATCAATTCACGAACCTGAGTATTCGGCACTCGATGTGGTCGAGCAAGTTGCTCGGAGATTGTCATTTGTTTGTACAATCCTTCACGCGTTATGAACTGAGTTTTCACGTTTTCCTTTTGCTCGATTGCCGACGTTGACGGTCCGAGCGCAGTGGTGGCTTGCGGGGCGATTGGCGAAGAAACGGAATGAGTTGTTGTGGTAAGTGATGAGGAATTGGAGATTTGCAACGGCGCCTGTCCGTGACTACTGAGCGTTGAGCTTGCGGGGCCAATGGTTGTGCTCCGATTTTGCATGTCCTTCAACTGAATCGCATGATTAGAAGGTCGAAAAACAATACGACGAAAACACACCTGTTGGAGGCATAGAAAGACGAAAACCTACGAAAAACGATTGAGGTTGTCAATACGGAAACTTTCGCTCATTTGCGTCCACTCGATTGCATCAAATTTCCAGAATTAAGTTGCCAAATTTGGACAAAAACACAAAAATTTGCGATTTCCTTTGCCGTTTGGAATGCCAACGGAAATTCGGATCTGAAGCCTTCCACACGGGAATCTAATCCCGCCGCTTTCGACATTGCACACTTCACTGGTCGTCGGCTTCAACTCTCGACTATCGAATCAATAATGTCCGATTCAAAAGCTGCAAATGAAGAAGCGAAATCCTCGACCATCGATTCGCAACCATCGGCCGATTTCGTCTCCAAACTCGACGAATACGAGGAGCTCTTCAAGGACCGGTAAGTGGCCACGTTCTTTTTTCGATTTCATTCTCACCTTTCAGCTACACAGAAAACGATTCCGAGTACATGAAGCGCGTGAACTCACAACCGCAGCCGATCATCGTTCATCCGTGGCCACCAAAACGCGACTTCTACGAACGTTCGGACCGACAACGTCATAACCATTGGCGTGGTGGTGGTGGTGATCGTCGACGATACTGATGAATTCACTTGTTTCGGATCTCCCGCAATAAACTTATTTTCAATTTTATTCACAAACAACATAACTCGTTAACAATTCAACGACCATAAACAAAATCGAATCTTAAATTAGACGTGAAGTCAAAGCGGTGTCTCACGTTCCACTTGAACGTTTCCCGATTGTCCGGCCGCTTCGGAGATGAAAAGTTTGGAAATGTTCTCGGCCGTCATCTAAACAAACCAATCATTTTCGTTCTCGTGGACCTATGAACTTACATGAGCAGCGTAATCGGCGTATTTTTCCGTATCTCCACAATTCAAAAACAACTCCAACATTCCGCTCTTAGTTTGCAGTTGCGGTTGTTTGTGTTGACGTTTTAGTTCATCGATCGACAATTTCGGTTCGCCACGTACTTGTCGAGCCTCATTTTCGATTTGTCGTTTTTGAATTAATGTGTTCAGCATCGCGTCGTAACGCTGCTTTTCCAAAGTGTACTTGTTGTACGAGCCAATGGTCTTGTTCAGCTCTTCGACGACGGAAATCGATGAACGAAGCGACTTCTCCAAACCGTTTCGGGTTCCCAACTCCAAATGCGCTTCGTTGCGCTGCGGATGCAAAAGTTTCAATTCGGCTAACATCACGTTCATCAGTCGACTGTTCTTGATGGTCACTGGCAGCTCTTGGAGCATATTTGTGAATGTGACTCCCGAGTTTTTGACGCTACAAGACGCAATTTCAAGACCAAAAATCACCACTTACATTTCCGGAGACCAGTCGGTATTTTGGCACAAATCAAAAGCTTTCGGACTCAAACGAAGTGCTCGAATGCTCAAGCGACCCTGCCGAGTACTCACTGGATCGTAGACCAAAACCACGGACTCCGTCAAATTGGCTTGATATTCAGCCAAAGAAATGATCATGTCTTCCGTGTAACAAGCACCAAACAAATGAGCCTGATAGAAACCGACCACTTCGTAGTCGATGTTCATTTGGCTGAAACTCACCAATGAGTTAGAGCAGAGAATCAAACAAACCGAAAGCGACGTAACATCTCCATTGTTTCGTATTGTTTCTCTTCATAAGATTGTTGACTTTGTGCCGCATCGTCTCCATCGACTCCCAACTCGGAACGCGGCGTCGGAAAGCAGTTCGTGATCTCGAGTCTCTTCTCTGCCGGTGAAATCAAACCCGTCAAAATACCCTGACAAGCTTCACCAGCAACGTCCGACATTCCCGAATAGAATTCCGAGTCAACATGTTTCACCAATTTCATTATAACCTGAAAATTCAAATACAAAAAGAACATGAATTTACTTACCAAACTGTCGATCTGCACATTGTCGACTTTGGCGCTAGGTCCGGAAAAACTGTCAAAGGACATTGCTAAAATCTCAACTGATAGACTTAGCAATTTCGTATAAAAACCACGAAAAACTTGGGAATGAGAGCGAGAGGCCCACCGCTCTTGACCCACTAGTCTCCCACATCGATTGTCTCTGCCTCGTCATCCTTGACATTTCGCTTCAAATTTCGTGGAAAGTAGAGAAATTTGGATAGACATTGAATGTTCTTAATAGTCGAGATGCTGTTTAAATTTCTAGTCGTTTCTCTGATCGCCAAAATTCTTGTGGTTTTGGGTGATGACGAGCCAATCACTTGTGCTTCGGTCATTAAACTTTCCAACTATCAGGATCGTTCTCGATTACATGTAAATTTGCAGCTCAGTTTTTGTTTTTCACTTCTATTCAGAGTCACGATGTGAAGTATGGATCCGGCAGCCAACAGCAGTAATTCTTAAAAGTTATATTATATTCGAGTATCTCTGATTACAGATCGGTCACCGGTACCAACAACTTCGACGATGTGAATTCGCATTGGCAGATTTTGGGCGGTTAGTTCACTAGTGTTTTCGCTTTGTAGTTTCTGTTTTCAGCTCTGGACAAACCGTGCAGTCGTGGCGAACCGATTCGCTGCGGAACGATCGTCCGATTCTTGCATGTGAGTCACGATGAACTTCGATCTTGTTTACTTCAAAAACAACCCTTTTTCACGTCCAACCGATTTGTTTTTCAGCTCACAACTCGTTGCCATTTGCACTCTCACGATTTCCAGGCGCCACTCTCTCGCAACAATCAGGTACGAAGGGGGAACTTGTTGTTGTTTTCGTGTTCGAGAAAAAGGCGGAGCGCAACGTCTGCAAAAACAAATTTCGATTTCCGTATTGTAGGAGGTTTCTTGTTTCGGCAAAGACGCCGATTCCGATACCGGCGATCATTGGCGAGTGATTTGTAACGGCGATATGTGGCAGGACGAAGATATCGTTCAGTTCAAGCACATCGATACGGGCAAGTATTTGGCCACATCGGGCAATCAATTCGGTCGTCCGATTGCCGGTCAAAAAGAAGTAGTGGGCAGCGATACGGCCTCCAACAACGCGTATTGGAAGGCGGCCGAAGGCATCTATATTCGGCCAAATGACGATAAACAAACCTGATCGGCTCTTTTTGCTCAAAATTCCTGTTCTTGCCGTTTAACTCGTGAACTATGTTAAATAAACTTTTTAACTGTGTTTCAGAAGCTTCAAACACTGTTTTCATTCACATTGTTTACTTTTGTGGCTTCAAGTCTCCTCTTTTCCGCGAGTAGGTGCATCCGTGAACTACAAATTTTGTGTGCTTATGAAAAGAACACAAATACACTCGACTGTGAAACCCATCAAAAAACATTTCCCGTACTTTCGCCGCTGAATTCAAAGAAAAAACTGATTAGTCGCGGGGTGCGCGAAGGGTCGTTGCAAACGACTCGAAAACTTCTTACCACTTATTCTCGTGAACCGAGTTCGTCGTTTACGCGTCCACTTTCGGTGTCTTTCATTCAATGGCCGAGTTTAGTAAGCTCTGTCATCGATTCACTAGCTATTTGAACGTCACGAAAATGATCGACCTTCGCCATTGGATGCGCATTTTCGTTCTCTGGGCTTTAGTCGGGACCTTTTCGTTCATTACTGCCGCCAAGTAAGTGCCCACAATTCCGATGCATTGAAATGATCTCGACTTTCAGATTGGCGTATTCGTGGTTCCGAAAACGCGGCAACTACTTCTACGTTAAGCCCCACAAGAAGCCGGCCGTTCTCAACGAGTTTAAAGACGGTTATTTCGACCTCTCGGTTCGTTTTCATTCTCTCGATTTGTCTGAGATTTGCTCTTTCAGGAAGTTCGTCTTCACTATGTCGAGGCCGGAGATCCAAATCGACCGAAAATGTTGTTTGTTCATGGTAATTAACAATCCCACTAACTAAACTAACTTCTTTAATTTCAGGTTTTCCTCAATTTTGGTTAGTGCCCGGAGATATCGAAAAAACGAGAATCGGAATTTAGGTACTGTTGGCGACATCAATTGCGTCACTTTCAAAAAGATTACCATGTTATCGCGTTGGACATGCGCGGCTACAACGAGAGTGATAAGCCTCACGGTGATCAGATTCATGCAACGGAACTTTTAAGAGATGATGTTTTAGGAATCGACAACTACCGAATCGATCGATTGGTCAAGGACTTGGACGAAGTAATTCAACAGTTGGGCGGCAAAACAACGTTGATAGGGTGAGCAAATTTCATGTGTAATCGAGTGAATGTCAATATTCCAGTCACGATTGGGGTGCAATTGTCTGCTGGAGTTTGGCAGCTGAACGTCCATCGATTATTGACAAACTCATTATCATGAATGTTCCGGAACCACGCGCATTCAGACATGTTATCTCTACAAGTGCCCGGCAACTTTTGGCTTCTTGGTTTGTAAAGAATTTAAAATGAATACTAAACGCTTTTTCAGGTATATGTTCATGTTTCAAGCTCCCTATTTGCCAGAGTCTGTATTCCGAGCCGAAGATTTGAAGACCGTGGAGACTATGCTTCGAAAGTCAATCAAAGACAAAGCCAAAATGACTGATGACGACATCGAAGCTTACAAGTACGCGCTCTCTCAACCTTACGGATTGACGGGCCCACTCAATTACTATCGCGCGGCTCCACGTTACATGCACGATGTTCATCGTCAACGCGAACTCACGGGCTTGATTCAATCGAAAACGTTGATTATTTGGGGCGAACTGGACACCGCATTGACTGTTGCCGGTGCTCATGCATCTCTACGCTTTTGCGCTGATGCCCAGTTGAAATTAATCCCTACAGCATCACATTTCGTTCAAGAAGACGAACCCGAGAAAGTGAACGCCTATATCGAGGACTTTATTGCTCAAGTCGACTGGCCGACTCTTGATGATGCCACAGCAAAAGCAGCATTGTAATTCGATGTAGTCTAATTTATCGTATATTAACGTAGTTCCCTGTGCATTCCTTTCTAAATCTTGGGCTTGTTTTTATTGTCTGCCACACTGTTTGTTTCTGCTCCTGTGAACACAAAACGAATCTCCCGTTTGATAATAAAAGATGCCATGAAGAGTTTCCATTTGAATCTTTACAAACAACTTTTGGCAATAGATGAAGACATTTGGAATTTAGTGCTCTTTACACTCGGATCACACATGAGCTTTGACTATGTACCTTTTGAAAACAACCAACCATCACAAAAGGTTGTGCAGTAATGTCTCCAAAGCATTGGAACAAGTTGAGCGCTCTTCTGATCTTTGTTGAATGATAATTGGAGATTCATTTTCACTCTAACTTTCGAACTTATCGGTCAACACGCGAAAATGTCCGAAGATGACAAGCCGTTCTACAGCGATTGGACGCTTTGTTGTGAAACGGAAACACCGTTTCAGAACTGCGAAGTAGAAGTCGAGTATTACGAGCTGTAATTTCCAATCGTTCATTCAGCAATTTACTTCTTTGTTTCAGACTTCAATATGCCGCGTGGCTAATTGGTGTGACGTTCCTAGTGACTTCCGTTCTTGTAATATCTTCGTTCTTCTCGAGTTCCAGTTTTGGATGTTTAAAATGGCAAGTTTGCTAGTCGTCTTCTGATCCTTTCTTTTCAGCGGCAAGAACCGTTCGAAAATTCAAAGCGTATCTGCGGTGAATGGGTCCTCTCACAAACCTTCAAGCGTTTAACGAGGATTGTTTCTCAAATGTTTTATTGGATAAAAATATCAACTTTCACTACGAAACTTTTATCATTGATTTTGAATGCAAAAGACAACAAGTGTAATGAGGCTTTTTGAACGTAGAACACGTGGATCAGATCGGTGTTAAGCGGCTTAACATACCGAATAACGATTTTCGAACTCAAAGACCGCTCCGTGGGTGATTTAAGAGATCGGTTCGAATCGTTTGAATTCAAATGGCGCGGCTGCGAATCGACTGGTGTTTAGCTTTGATGGTCGGAGCACTGTTGAATGCTTCGATCAATTACGTTTTCATTGATAACACATCATTGGTTGGACCGTCGAAGTTGATCGAACAACAAGTGAGTACATCTTCGTCATTAAAACGGAAATTCGATGATGGCAACTCGGGCAGCAAACAAATCAATCTAACTGCCGATACGGACGAGGAATCTAAAGAAGTGAACGCAAAACAAAAGATTCTTAAACGGACCACTTGTTCAATGCGCGGTTTCGAACAGTCGACGATTCGCAGACAAAACAACCATGTAAGTCTTGGGCGTTGAACACCATTATTCCCGCTTTTCTAGCAACTTCCCAACGTCCAATTGAGCTTCGACAACAACTCGGAAACGGGAGTATGCGCGGAAGCGAATGCTGACAAATGTCTTCCGGCATTTACAGCGATCAATTTGTCTCCGTTGTACTTCGTAAGTAATCAGTTCGTTTGCAGAGTGAAACGAAGTTCTAGAGTGCGAAACCAACCAAAACTTCCGTCTGCATGATCCACAAATCGATGTCTACGGTGATGAGAGCGCTTCAATGCTTGCTAAACAATCCGCTCAAATTTCTATACTCCGAAAAAGATCTTCTGGATCCCGGCCGGTAAGAGACTTTCGACTGCTCATACGGTTTTTAGTTCCGGTTGTGATAGCAACTCAGCTTTTGCTTATCACGACTTCCGAAAAGCGGCCAAAGAACGTAACATCACAACCGAAAACGGTTGGGAGTACGTGCTCGTTGTTCGCGATCCAATCGATAGGTTTATTTCCGGTTACACACATCTTTGTATATAGTGAGTTTGAACCGAAGACGAAGTCAAACTTTTTACAGTGGTATGATTGCCGATTGTGTGCATCGATGCAACGGTTGTGGTGCGAATTTGACGTGTTTTTTGGAGCGACAGTACGAAAAGTTTAAGAAGATGGCGGCTAATGGTCGAAACATCGATCGTACAACCTCTCATATGGCTCCGCAATCTTGGTCCGATTTCACTCGATACCTTCAATTCTGTTCACTTCTAGGCACTGCAATCTGAAGGAACTGCACTCGAATTACACGTTTCTGCGCTACAATTCCAATAGCGAGAGGTTTTTCCGCGACGATCTTCGACCGTTTCTGATTTCTCGTAACGTCTCAACATCGGCAATCAATTACATTCATCGGCGATTCACTTCGACGCGAACCGGCCACTCGACAACCGGATTCGCATTGAGGCCGTGGCTGGAGAAGAGGATTCGAGGGTCGCGATATTTGTTGCGACTGTTCATGCAAATTTACTTCTACGACTACGAGGTCTTCAATTGGCCCCAACCGCAGATACCCGAATAAAACTTCGTACTCTCCAGTTCTTTTTTCTCGGATTAAACAAACGAACGGCCCTCCAAAATGAATCAACTGCTAAACAACACTTTTCCATTAGAGCGTCAGCTGTTCAAGGATTGGAGGGCCTCGTGTACTCATCTTTTCATGATAATCACTCACTCGTCTTTCATGTTGACAACACGCACAAAAAATCGGCGGACGTAAAAGTTTGGGAAATTGGCGTCCAATGGATCCCAAAAAAAAGTGCCGAAGAAGCGAGAACGTTACGTGCGTCGCTTCTCGCAATCACACGTTCCACTCACGCTTTGCGTTTTTTAATTTCCAATCAAAATTACGTTTTTTGTCCAAAAAGATTCGAATTTTTTGTCGTCGACTCGAAAACGTTTTTTCGTTTCCGTTCGCGTGCTGTTGCATCTTTTCTTTCCGTACATTGCGCGTCGACGCAATGCGTGAGTGTAAATTAGTTACGGCCGACGGTTTGCAAACCTTCTCTCCGAACGTCTCGGCGCTTTCAAACGTTCGATCGGAAACGTCGAGCGCGGGTTCCGCGCATTTTCATTCGCATGCAAATTTTGCGCCCATCCATAACGGTCAACAGATTTATGATGTGCGAGAAGACTTCTCGCGATTTGTTGGATTTCGATCGAAACTTTTAAGTTCGATTTCCGCCGACCATCTGTCTCTTAGCGCTCCAATTGCACGTGTTGAGTCGTGAGTCAACGGGCCTCCTCACGAAAGAGTTCGCCACCGATCCACGACCTTTAATCTCCGTGAAATGTTTTCAGGAAGTTGGTCGAGAGTCTTCGGCTAAATGGCCACGGGTCACAGTAAAACGGCGGATCGTCGTCCGAACATCGCCGAACCGAATACCACCGGAACGAGGTAAGTCCACCGCGCCATTGACCTTAACACCGATGGCACCATCTGGTCAATCGGTCGGTTCTCGATCGTCTCAGGTGTTTTTATTCGAAGGCGAAACGGAAGTTTTCGTTGTTTACTTTTGCTTCAGCATCAGCTGTTTTTATAAGCGCGCAACACTTCCCGAAGACATCGCACTCGTCACACGCAAATAGAAAACTGACGAGTGGAAATCCGAGAAAATTTGCGTTCGATTCTCTTTCGCGTTTTGAGTTAAAAGTATTTTCCCACATGCTAGCCACGTAGCCAATAGTTTTGGTCGAAACCATGAGGTTTGTTTTTGATCTCCAACTGCGACTTTCAATTTTTTGGACCTCCAACAGCGCGTACTTTCGCTGTTACGTCAATTCAAAGGTCAAATGTGAAATCACGTTCAATGTTCCTTTTATGACTCATCACATGAAACTTGTAACTTGATTTTAACGATTTTCAGTTGGACTTCGATTCGTTGGAATCGTTCATCGGGGTCGGCTGGCGGCTCAGTTAGCGCACGAACCGCGAGATTCGCAACCACCAGTCCACAGACTTCAACGACGAACTCCGTGGCGTCGACATCGACGAATGTTGGCGGAATTCGTGCACGTTTCAACGATTCGAACAGGTAGCTCGTCTAATCAAACAATCTCACTTGTTTCTTCAGAACAACAAGTCCAATGGTTTTTACGAATGTGCAGCCAGCGAATCCGAAACCCTCGGCTATTGCCGCCACTTCAGTTAACACAACACCAATCGAACGTCCGGTTCGATCAACAACCAAATCGACGGCAACCAACGACTACATTCGAGCGATAACGAGAAGACGAGCGGTCGAAGAAAATCGATCGAACTCAACAGTCAGTCCAAGCACTTCAACTCAAACTCGATCAACTGTGCCCGAAGTTCTAAGTCGATTCGGCAGTCGAAATCCCGCGTTTCTTGCCGGTGGTGTTGTACGAACGTCGGCACCTCCACAAACAACCAGGTAATCGAGGTGTCAATTGAATGAACCCATTTTTTCCAGCAGACCGATCGCCAAATCGGAACGACCGTGGCGTCAAAGATTGGCGGATTCTGCGCGTATACGAAATCTTGAGGACGTTACACGTGATCTAATACCCGGTAGCCGTTCATCCGCCGCATCACTTTCACCATCTTCGACCGTCGCATTGCTTCGCAATCAACAACAACAACTTCGTCAATCGCCTTCGGTCGTCAACGCCTCCACTCCAACATCGAGTGTTGCGTTGCGAAATTACGAATCAAAAGTGAGTTTTGGGTATTCAGTTTGCAGAAAGCTTTTATTTTAGTTCAAAAATCGAAACTTCTCATCTGATTCCTCCCGACCAACTTCTCTGATTTTAACCTCCAACTCGCTGACCAACAAATATCGACCGCGAACGAGCATTACCAGTGCAACTTCGGGACTACCGGTCGGTGGACTGTCGCGAAACTCATCAACGGCTTCTTCCAATCTATCACTTCTGTCGGCCATGCCAACAACGTCAAGTTCGCGGTTTCGTTCGGCTCTTGCTTCTTCAACACCGTTGAGTATAAGCACTCGTTTCACTTCGACAGCAACTCCAACGGCACGTCGTTTGGCATCGACAGTGATGACGAGGTGCGTTCGAAAGCTTTTTGTTTGTTGATATTTCGCTTAACTTCTTGCTTGTGTTTATTTCAACTATTCAGAGGTTACAGTTCGCAGCGTCCGTCCTATTCAACAGCAACTGCAGTGACTTATTTACCCACAAGGTAATTCGATTGAAGTGCTGAATTGCCGTTTTGACGAATCTGCTTTTCATTTAAAACTTTTGCTTTTTCAGTCGTGGAGACGAACATAAACGAATGGGCGAAGGAACTCGCTGGAGAAAGGTAATGGCAACTCGTCTACTACGAGCTTCGATTTAGGTCGAAAATCCGCCACAAGTGGAGCGACAATCGCGAAGAGGTCTCTGACGTTTTTCATTACTCTGTTGAGTTCGGATTTCAGATCGAAGTTCAAGTGCGAAACGCAGAAGTCGCTCACGCTCTCTGGCCAACGAACCACCACCACCGAATTCATCGTCAGATGAAGAGAATCAAAAGAACGAGAATCAACGAGTGCCGCCGCGAGCTCGACGTTTACGGAAAAAGTCGAGTACGACAAGTTAGTTTTGGAGGGTCCAGTTTAGAGGGGCGGCTGTTTTGTGTGACCACTTTGTCGTCAGCTTGCCGACTAGTCCCGAGCCTTCGAAAACGAGTTGTTTCTGATTATGACAACCGTTGAAGAGTCGAAAATTCGGATGTTACGAACATCAAACTTTTTATTTTTAACTTCCCACCAACTGATTGACAACCCACGAGTTCGTTTTGCATCTTCGAAATTCGGTTTTGATATTCGAAAGGCCAATTGGTCGCCAAAAAACTCAATCGAGCGGTTTTTTCGACAACCAATTTGTTTCGATGGTTAAGCTCGAGACACAGCGATCATTGTCTTTTCGATGAAAGTTTTATGTGCGGTATAAACGGTGGCTGATGAATTGACTAATGGTCATGCAAGAGAGTCGTGACATTCTCCAAATCTTTAGCCACCGCTTACGTTTCCTCATTCATTGTTTTCAGATATCGAACAAGAGAATTCGAAAAACTCAACTGGAAAACAAGTAAGTAAATAAACTGATCGCTTAGAAGCATGAATTCGCGATTTTGAGTTGAAACGTTGTCTTTCAGACAAAGATGCCCGCATCGGCAGCCGAGTTCGAACCGACCGTCGACATCGTTGACGTGCTGACAGAAACCCAAAACAAACTCACGGACTATCATCAACAATCTGATACTATGAATACGTCGATTCACTCAACGGTAAGGGACCCTTTTCTGTTTTGATCTCTTCATTCGATCGAAAAGAGATGTCAATTGGCTTTGCGGCTTTTTCGCCCCAAACGAAAACACATGCGATTGTCCATTTACTTTATTTTCAGATAACAAATGCGTCGGATAACATGCGTTTGGAGACAGCGGATGACGAAACTAAGTACAATGCTGTTGCGCGATTCAAACCCGCCGGTCTACGGCAAAAACGTCCATCGCCGAAACCGGTTCCCGGCACATGGTCCTATAGCGGTAGGTAGTTTGAAGCCAAAAATTTGAAAACTGATGTCATCTTAACCATTTTGTTTGTTTTCCATAAAATTTTCGAGTTTACAGCAAACGAAGTGAACATCTCGCAGAACAAGGCTTTCAAGAAGTAGGTAATTGTTTTCTTCATTTACAAGTTCTCTTCAGACGTCCAATTCATGTGATTGTTGAAATCAAGATGAAGGATTTTCCTTATGCTCGTGCCTCAACTGCTTATTTCCGATTGCCACGTAAACGTTTGATTCGACCGCAGTTGGTTGAAAGCAGAACGATCGCTGCAACGTTTATGAGACCGAAACAACAGAACTTGAACGCCAACATAACGTTCAAAAATCGAAAGTAGGTGACGATTGACTTGTGTTACCAATCACTTTCTAGACCAACAATCCAAAGCTCTGCGTCACTTCAAATCCGCGAACAACCGAAAGTTTTAAGATTGACTGTTGATGCGCGGATTCAAGAAATATTTTCGAACAAACGTCGCTTAAGATTGGGAGTCGAAAAGACGCTTCGAATTCGAGGGTAAGTCTTCATTCTGACTCGTAGGTTAGCAATTGATTTAGAAGTGTAAACGAGAAAGCGACGCTTCGTTGTAAATCGGCTGTTGATCGTGGAAAACTTCTGAATTTGAACATTTCACGCAAACCCGAAAATCGAGCATGCAACGTGGGTTTTCGCACATCAACTTCTTCAGCCCATAAGTTTAGGGAACAGTCAAGGATGAGAAAGAAGTCACGTATGCGGCCATCGAATCGGGAGTCTACGTGGCGCCGGTTAGCGTTCAAATGACGTTGACTCAACCGCCTCAACTCTTTTCACCGACCCATCAGCTTTATGCTGACGATGGCGGAATCTCTTCACCCGAACCCTACGAGGTAGTTTGCCATAACATTTGTTCGAAAGTTAGATCATAAAAACGCCCATTAACGACCACCTCTGTTCCCTATTCTTCGAGAGTTTTGCTTTCGCATCGACCGCAATTTTCATGAGAATGTCACGCCGCAAAAACAATTGGTTATGTGAATGCAGTGTCGGAATCATGCAATTCGTCTTGTCAACTCGAAAAGCAAATTTGGCCGATTGCCATTTTGCCATCGAATGGCGACAGTTGTCATTTCGATTTGCACTGATGGCGACACATTGGTCATTGCGATCGGTGGTGACCATTGAAGCGTCTTCGGAGGAAGAGAATGCGCAGCTGTTTGATCGTCCAAACCTTTCAAACGGCAGTTTTCTTCCAATCGATTTGCTTTCACGTTGATTCCCAAAATTAATGGTTTTTCATTCTTTTGTTTATTCTGCTTTTTAGCCTCAACTACACATTCCGGTCCATCGAAACGTGAGGCCTGGAGATCCGTTGGTGTTACCGGATCGTTCGCTTCTCGAGGAGTATGTGCGAAGGTAAACGAGGCGCTGAAGATCCGTGAGATTGGATTAAAACAAATGGGTTTCCAGTTTTTCTTGCAAACCCACGAGCTTGTAATCCGATTAGAAAGTTGGCGCGCATTCGCGACTTCTTCTACCAAGTTTGTAACCGAATGTTGTTTTCAGAAAACGCGCACATTTGGAGTCACTCAACAAACGAGTTCCGGGCTATTCGCCTGTCGACTCGAGTTTAGCAGAATCACCACCACCAACACGCTCAGTCGCTGCTCCGGCGTTTGGTTCGACCAATCCGACCATTGAGTTTAAAGCCGCTTGTCCCGTGCAAATTCTCGAACCGCACATACAAACTGCGCTGATCACAACACCAACGAGATCTCGAGTATCGTCCGTTGAACCGCCGTCCATTTCCACTGTTGCTGCGACTGTTGAGGAAACGGCCGCAATGGCACCTCGACCCAACGAACTGCCGGCCGGAGTTGTTCGACATGTACCCGTGGTTTTGCAACACGGACCAAGCGGAGTTCAACGAGACGTTCAGCAATTGGTTGTTGGTGGAATCAATCATCCCGCAAATCAACAACAAAACGCTTTGTTTCGCGGAGTTCTGAGGTTAGTCGTGAGTTTTGCTCTAAAACGAAAGTTCCAGAAAAACCTCCGATCCAACTGGTGCAGTTATGCGATTGAAAGCACAAGTCTTCGACACACCAAAAAGTCCGTTCGAAGAGCGAATGCAGAACCAGGCATCACAACTTCGGAAATCGTCGATCGGTTCATCGGACACCGAAAACGAAATCCAACGACCGCGACATTTGGTCGATGGCGGCGTTGCCCAAGGCTTCACCGCCGCCATTGCTCAACAACCGGCTCGACAGGAACGCTATGCCGCCCACATTCCCGTTCCATCGGGTCGACAGTCGGTGACGAGTTTGGATTCGGTTAATAGGTTGGTCAATTTGATTCTCGTCATTTCTGTTTATCATCAAACTTCGATTTTTTGACGTGTGTTTGCCACCTGCCGTTTCGGCTACGTGGCCACGAGTCCGCAGCCAAGTAAAACACATGACCTCCAAGCGATTCGACGGCAAATTGGATTCCACGGAACACGACGTTTGAAAAGTCCAAAAGAAAAGTCGTCGAGTTTGCTCACAAATTGCCGTTCGGAATCTGTTGATGATTTCGAATTCTTTTCGTCGCCCATCTGGACCCAATCCAACCGAAATGTTTGCTGTCAATTAAAAGGCAAAGAACATGGAAACAAAAGTGCGAAGAGCTTTTCTGAAGTGGAGGCGTCCGATCGGGCCTTTTACTTCCGATTGATCTCTCCACTTGTTCGTATCCTTATTATTGATCTCGAATTGTGACGAGTCGCTTTTCTCGTTCTTTCAATCAAAAAATTTCTCGCGCTTTTTTAGTCAAAAATTTCGTCCAATTTCTTTGCGAAAACGACGAAACAACTTCAAAACAATTGCAATGAGTTTGTTCCAACCCTCGACTTTTATCTTCATATCTTCACTTGTTTTAGTGCTCTCGATACCGCAACCCGGCAGTTGGATTCAATGATCGACTTGGCGCGTCACAAACACGCTCAGCATCGAAACAAGTTCAAAGAGTTCGAGTACTTGGACGAAATAATCGAGGACCTGAAGAAGGAATACGATCCGGTAAGTCATTTGAGCGATCGCAAACAGTCTCTCTTCGCTTAGAACACATCAAATGGCAACAACTCGGGACCTCAGCCTTCAACTGCACAACAGAAGCCCCGACCATTTCCCGTTCAATCATCTTTGCAAGCGACTCGCGAAAACCCACGACTTCAAAAATTGATCAGTCAAGATGGCGCCGGTATTCAAACAGATGGGTGAGCTTTTTTTGTGGGCAAAAGTTTTGTAACTCGATCCGACTGTTGACTTAAACATGAAAATATTCATTCACTTGTCTACAACACCACCAAAACAGGTGCCCAATAAGCAACGAGCGATTTTGAGTGACCAAAAGTCAACAGCCGTTTGTTGGCGGCGCCCTCGAGATCTGACCATCGTGGCGAAAAGCACGAGATATTTCGGGAATCGAAAACAGAGGCGGCAATCATTTGTTTTTTCAATTGACTAATTTTTCCACGGCAGAATTAGTTTGCTAGTGATTCGAAAATGTTGAAAGCCATCCAACAAGAATACTCGCCCAGTAATCGCCAGTACCCGGGTTATGTCACGTTGTTTAGACGTCCGAATCAGCCGCGAATCGCACATCCGGTTCGTGTTGGTCCTCAACTAGTTAGTCAACAGCAATCCGTTCAACGAAATGTTTCACAACGGTTACCGTTGAAGAAACAACAATCGAATGTATGATCAAGGAGGCTTCTTCGTTGACAATCGAACTTTTAGATCGAAAGCAACGGAGATGTAGAATGTACCGAAACGATCGTTTTGCCAACCAAGAGCACGGCTGAACGTTTAGATTTCACTCGTCAATGGGTAGTGGATGATATCAGCTCGTGGATCAATCGTCCGGCAAATAAGTCCGATTCGGTTCCTGGAAATACCAATGGACAAGTACGTGAAATATAAAACGTGAAATCAAAGTTTATTCTTTAGATCAAGCCACGAATTGCAAGCGAAGAGTCTTCGGAACACTCACTGGGCAGTTGCTCGGCCGAAGTTGCGGCAATCAATGCAACGGAACGAAGACGTAAATCAACTGCAAGCGGATCCAAGGAAACGAAAACTGCGGCTGTGGCGAAAAAAAAGTGAGTTTCTGACAAGTTCTATCAATCCCAAAGCCAATGTTGCAATCTCTTACGAAAACACTTTTAGAACATCTAACGTTGTTGAACAACAAAAACCGACGGTGACTGACGCTCAGCCGTCACAACAACCTAACGGTCCAATTAAGCCACGTGCCTATCGACCTCAAGCTCAACAGCAACTAATTAGCGGACAAGTTGCAACCGATCAACAAGCACGAGGTTACGAAGCTCAAAAATTGGGATCACAACAAGATCTTCGACCAGCAACTCGCGAATCATTGGATCGTCCCGGCTCACAAGATTACCAATCACTCGGTTCAACTCAATCAACTGATGGGTTAAGAGCTGCAAACTTCAATTCTCTTCAACGATCAGTTTCCGGTGCTTTTATGCAATATCCGCAGCGCGGATCGATTCAATCACTACCCGATGCTGTGCTTGTTGCTGGAGCAATTGGGCATCATGGTTCCTCGACGACACTTCAACTCGGTAGTTATTCCAACGGAAATCAAGCGCCATCAAATACATCAGGTATGTTCAATAGTTTTCGCTTTAACTTGCGATTTCAGGTTACGGTTCCACGCTCGGTTCTTTTCATCAATTACATGCCAATGATCCTGCTCAAGCCATGAACACACTTATGGCCGAATTGGATGTGAATACCTCGGAACATCAACGCTCTCTGAGCAGCGGACAGACCGACGACTCAACGGACAAACGGCGCTCATTTCCAACAACACAAACTGAAGTCACGTTCCGTAGTGGCGGCCGTTCTCAATCGATCGGTCAAGCAACTATCGCTTCGACCACATCTCCTGGACCAACTCGTTTGAATGTTCCACAACAATCGAACTACAGCGGTTCAATGGATCGTGGTATAAGAAAAATCCAGCAAACTCAACCGACGGCTATGAATCCCTTCACATCAAAAGTCCTGGGACCTCAAAAACCGCAACCACCAAATCCACAACGCGCTCAATTCGACGACGCTGCTCATCTGTTGGATTCGGTGATTGACGAATTGCAACCCAAATCCACAAGTCCAACAACAACTGCGAAGAAACGCGGAATGTTGCAACAACTCTTGGGCACAACAAAAACTCAACAAACGACTGTAAACACCGTACAAGGTATGAACGCCAATCAACAACCCAGTGGACGACCGTTCTTAATCGGAAGTAAAAAGCCGACCAGTGCCGTCGTTGGGAATACAAGTCAACCGTTACCCCAACAAAAACTCACACCAACGACCACAATTCGAACAGCGTTAAGTGGCGGAAAAAAGACGGTAATCAATCCACCGAAACCCAATTCGCATCTTCACGGTCATGGCGCTACAATCGGTCAACGCGGTGAGCAACAGCAACCGACAAAAACATTCGAAATGATTAATAACGAGCGTTTGAATCCAAGTCGTGTGGAAACAATGCAACAGATGTTCGAAAAGCGACCAAGTGGTCAACGAACAGCCAACTTTCGTCGAAATGGTAGTCGAGAATTGGATCCGACTTACAGCGAAATCGGCGAATTTGCACGTGAAGAACAACAGGTAAGTATCTTGTTGTGTTTTTTTTATCGCGTGATGTGAACTAATCATTCGCACTTCTCTCACTTTCGTTTTCTTTGTAGATGCCGAACAGATGCCAATAACTCTTCTCCTTTCACTCTTCTTCTGTTGCACTTACTGGTTGGTTTTTGAAGTGTGAACTCTGCACTCTAATACCAACGGTTTTTCATGCCCTCCAACTACAGCGTTCAATTCAAGCTTTTAGATAAATCAGAATCGAACGCCGAGCTTCAAACAATCAAATCGTCTGATAACTCAGAATTCGAATTCAATTCTACGTCCCGCATTTCCAACTACTCAGCCACCGCAACGTTTTGTTTCACCACCGAAAGTTTCGCCACAGCCATTGCAACGCAACCTCAGCATCAAGTCCAACAATGGTAGTCAATTGAGCGAAGTTGACGAGAATGAAGCGGAATATGTGACTGCAGATATGAACAGAAATACCGAAACCGAAGGCGACATCTACGACAATCTTCAGGATGCAAGAAACACGTCGATTCGACAGCAAAATCTGCCACCAATACATGCACCTATCGGTCGTTTCGGCGGTCCAATAATAACCACTCGACAAGTCCCAATCGTCCCGCCACAACCTCCACCTCACAAGTTTCAACAGCAACGTGAACCAAAAGGTGCTGGAATCGGTCAGTTGATTAGAAAATTAGGCGGAGTAGCCGAACGACCGTTGGTTCAACAACATCAACTGAACGTCGGACGAATGCCAACTGCCGGCTCAGTTTTGTCTTTGAATCGGGTATTTTCGTATCATTCAATTGATCATATTCTTACATTTGCAGATTGAACAGAACGAACCAAAACGTGCCGGAGTCTTAATGAAAAGCAATTCGTTAAGCCATGAGCCTTGGAGGATTCACGCGATGGATCGAGATTGTGAGTTCGAAGCGTTTATTCCAACTTTCTAGTTTCTTTCAGTCAACTACAATCACACTGATGGAATGAACGGCAAAATGGAGACATTCAGAAGCAAACTTAAACAAACGATTTTCGGAAGCAAAAAGTGGCTGAACTCCTAATTCTTCGACTCGCCGAATCCTCGCTGTACAGTTTCGTCCATTAAGTTGAAGTTCTTCTTCTTAACTTATTCCTCACACATCCTTTCAGCTAAATAGTTTGCTCAAAACTTCTTTCAATTTTGTTTGTAACTACCTGGTTGTTCTGCCGTGAAACCGTTGATAAATTTCTTTCTACTCATTTATTTGATTCAAACAAATTGACGACCCGTAAAACGCAAATGATACAAACCGACTATGCAACTTTTGTTTTTTCAACTTGTGTTCGGCTGATCAGTCTGTAGGTGACGACCAATGCTCTCCAACTGATCCACATCATAGCAAACAGAACCAGCAGTGTTGGAAATAGAACGTCCAAACAATAGAACTCGATCGTCGATAAGTGTCGTGAGCGAAGATCCAAATTCGTTGCAACGTCAAAACGTATCGCATGGTCGACGTAGCGAAGTACTCGATCTTTCGCGCTGAACGGTTGATTCGTGATCATAGCGCCTAACTCGCGGGACTTCTTTTGATACGCCGAGTCGGGAGCTATTAACAGACGAAGATCGTCGGTTAATCGTTGGGCCGAGAGTTCGTCGCGTTGGATGACTCGAGCAATACCTCGATCCCGAGCCATTTGTGAGTTTCGTTGTTGGTCGGCAAACAGCGGAATCAAAATAAGTGGCGTTCCTCGTTGAGCCGCCTCGCCAAGACTATTGAAACCGCTGTGACTAATGAAAGCGATCGTACGCTCGTTCGCTAAATCCAAATGTTATTGGAATTTATTTGTGGTCAATAAATTTGTTTTTCAATCAACAAAGCCCGCAAATTTTTCACGTATTGTCATTCAAAAAGAATTTTAACCTTTTCAACCTCCCAAGCGCCGCCAATCGCGTCATTTGCTATCAAAATTTGCGATCGTTCGATGTAGAAGCGACCCTTTTGTTTCCATTCTTATCGGTCGAAAATTAGTTTTCTTTGCAATTGCTGTCGTACGAAGTACGCGACTTGATCGACAATTCGCAGCACGCGACCTCTTGAACTCACCAAGCAAATCGCTTTGGGGAATCCACTCGCGAAGTTTCACGTTCTCCATTTGCGGCAACGTTCCATCGTCCGGCGTTTCGTATTTGAAGATGAAAGTGATGTCCGGAAAGTTGGAGAAAAACTTGACAAACTCGTTCTTCGTCTCATTATTCATATGCGAAGCTTTTGCAACGGTGCCAAATGAAACAAGAACTACACCACGAGCGGACGAGTTGTAAATTTCCGAAAAGTCCTGAAACCAGAAAAAAAAATTATCGAAGCTATGGACCTTGTTACCGCGTTTAATGGCTTTGCTTTCTGCATTCGCAAACCGCCGATGTTCATAACTTTAGGACTTAACGGTTGGACAAAGTCGAGATGCTCGTTCGAGTTAACGAAATAATAAGAAGATCCCGGAGCTAAGTCCTAAGAAGACAATCAATTGGCTGTCTCAGTGAATGTATCTTACATAGTAGACGTTGTAATCGGAGCTTAGACTCAAGGCCGCGTTTACGGTCGCCGCCATTTTATTGGCGAACAAGTGTCTGACCAACAAGCCGCCAACAAATGAACGTGCAAAATTCGCAGCTCTTTCAACGTAACTCATTTGACCTCCATGCTTTGCATCAGCAACTAAAAACGAGATATGGATCGAATACAACGTAAAACAAACCAGGAATAAAAGCACTTGTCGTTGTGTGACCCAACGCAGTCAACGCCGATGAGTAGATAGGTACCGCAAATGCACTGATGTACTTCTTGATTCCAAGTCGTTTAACGAGCCCAAAAGAACACGCGTCGAAATGCTCGCCAATGAACAAGTCAAACTTCTCGGCTTTCAGTTGCTCCATTAGTTTATCGTCGCGTAACATATCTTAGTTTATAAGCGATTACACAAAAACAATCGGCAAACTTACGATAACAAGAACTTGTGAGCAGTTCGCTCCACAGTTGAAATTGTTTGATTGTATCTGTTAGAGTGAAAGCTGAGTTCCAAATATCGTTTTGATGCAATATGTTGGACATGTTTATTGTAAAATCTCTCGGCCGAAGTAAGACCTTTGCCAAAACGGTACCCTTGTTTTGGACATGTGGTACAAGTTCGGCTTGAAGGTATGTCTGAAAATGAACGAGTTAATGTTTCACAGTGTTTCCATGAACTCACAACGTCGTGCCCGGCTTCGGCTAGAGTGTCGGAAATACCACCCATAAAGAAGACGTGCGATTGACCAAACTGCTGAGCGTACGTGAGAATTTTATGTGCATCCGAATTCGCAAATTGAATGACTACGATAAGCAAAAGCGAAAGATGGGCCGCCATGGTAAGAAGTGAAAGAACCGGCTTCCTCTTCTAATTTACAAAACAAAAGGTTTTCACTTCTTTTTATGGAAAATCGTTTGTTTCAAAGAAGGGCGGAGCCGTCAAAGTTCAATTTCTGTGGTTATCAGCTGTCTGATTATTCTCTAAATGGAAAGGAATTTGTGGCTTATTGTTGATTATTGTAAGAATCAAAAATGCAAACAGCAAAGTGCTTTGGTTTTGTAATCTTCTTAATCATATGATCATGTTGCAAGTGTGTTGAGTTGACAGCATACTTCTGATACTTAACTGCTTCCATCTTGTCTAACGCAGTTAACCACGCCACACCGATCTCCACAATCTGTATACGCGCATTCACCTTGTCAAATATGACGAAGTCTGGCCGATTGTGCTTCATTGGATGAGGGGTAGTGACGGGAAGATCGTACCAAATCTCAACCGTGTTACGTTCAGATCTCACTGGCGTGATGATCGGTTGGGTGTAGTGCGTTAATGCTATCCCATATAGCTTACATAAACCACCGTACAGAGCGCGACATACCGAGTTGTGCCGAGGAATCATTACCGTAGTACGAAAGAACGAACAACCCGATACGACGTGCTGCAAGGTTTCTGGCGCAAACTTACATCTACGACAGATTCTTCTTGTTTCGGCACCCGAACCCATCACAGAGCACACACATCTCCTGAACCGCAATCACGTTTCGATAATTGAGCTTAGACAGACAACCCTTCGCATTCCACAAAATGAAAGCTCCAGATCAATCGTCGGCTCCTTCCCTTCAATCGTGTGCAATATCACTACCCCAGCACGCGGCAATCTGCTCCAGTTCTCAAACATCCTCTTGTGAAACTCTTTGCGTATCAGCTTTATGACCTTCCGACTCGCTTGTGTCGGATTTGTGTACCAAGCTTCATCGCCTCCCGACTCCACTCTTACACTGATACCGCGACGCTCTTTCGAAAACGCCACATCTTTTAATTGGAATTTCTCTAGGATTGCAATGAAATCAGCCGTCAACGTGCGTTTATTTCGTGCTAGCAGGAAGTGAAACAAACCCGATGCTGTTATCAAATCGTTTCGACACTGCATGTAAGCGAAGCCTTGGACTACACTCTCATACAACACCAATTCAACTGATTTCAGGCCTAACCCGCCCATCTGGAGGTCCGCGTACGTTCTTGCGGCGGACGCAACCTTAAACCGGTACTTGGCGTCGGTAAGTTTCTTACGCAACTCCATATCGAATTCTATGCATTTCTTTATTTGGGAGGCAAACATGCCATGCCCAACCAACACGTTTCCGAACAAGTAGCTAGCTACCGGCATGACGACCGAGTTAATATCGACGACAGTTTGACGTGCCATCCGGTCAACAGCCAATATCTTGTCTACTCGCTTAAGCATAACACCTTCGATACGCTCCCACGCAACGCCTTCAGCCACTTCAATGCCTTGCTCTGCACCTAGATACTTATACACATCCTGCGAGCCCAGCAACTTGATGGATTCGTATGTGGAACTACCAGGTTGTGGGTTAACCTGTCGCGACGTAGCAATTGCACACTTCTTGGGATTAAGTCGAAGCCCTATAGCATTGCCAAGCTTCTCGACCTCTTCCAACATTCTCCTTGCTCCATCCTGTGTTCGATTATAGAGTTTCAGGTCGTCCATGTAGAACAAGTGATGCAGGGTCAGAGGGCGTCTGTTCCCGTCACCACTTGCCCCACGTGAGTGTACGCTACCATAGGCAGTTTCCACCGACTCAAAGCTTCTATTAAGATGGTTTGATATTGGCGTGACCGCAAGGCAAAACATCAATGGACTCAATGAATCACCCTGCAGCACACCATTCTTGATAGGCAAATACTTACTAGTGTGCGTTTTGTCATCGCTTCGAACCTCATACTTTATTCTTCTTCATCAAGTCCGCAATCAGTGTATGAACACGACGGTCTAAGCTAACACGCTTCAACAAATAATTCACATACGAATGAGGCACCGAGTCATATGCCTTCGCGAAATCAACCCAGGCTACAGAGAGGTTACTCTTAGCCGTTTCGGCTTTGGTATATTTGGCATCAGTAGTCAAGCACTGGTCGAGGACCTGCGCATGAGTACAATCCCATACACCCCTTTTCTACATGAAATCTGCTCTCTAGGCAGAATGTTATGTGCATCAAGGTGACTCCGTAAACAAAAAGCGAGATGAGCCGTTACTAACTTGTAGCATGTATTCAAACATGCAATCGGCCGGTAATTTCCAGAGTCATCAGGGTTTCCACCCTTCGCCAAGTTCGTGCGCGTCACTAACTAGATGACGAGGTATTTGGCTACCTTAAGAGTCATCGTTACTCCCGCCGTTTACCCGCGCATTATCAAGCAGTCATTTACCTTCTTGTCCGGCATTAAATGCCGTTCTCTTGTCATTCTGGACTCCAAAGTCCAAATGATACCATCGTGACTGCAGGAGACGATACCCGCAGCCATAGATGCCGTAGCCTGCAGTAATATAAATAGAGAGGGTAGTTGGCATCCCTCGGTAGACAAAAGATCACAAGTACATTATGACAGTCGGCCTGTCTCTTGATCTCCAAACTTTACCCGGGGTGCTACTTAATTTCGAATGAGAAGATTGACGGCGTTCCTTTGAACACAGCCACATTTACCAAGACATCAACAACTGAGCTGTTGGCTTTAGGTCACATTCTTATGTGAACTTGGACCGTAGATTGGTGGTCGATTCTAATTCTATTGGACAATATTTTGAGTTTATTCGTTTAGTTTATGACCTTTTTGAAGTCAGATTATCGATTATTTCCTCCATCACTTCAACGGGATTATCATTTTGTACACAAGAAAATAGCAACGCATTCCAATTAAATGACAGATTTTACGTTCATCGTCGTAGTCAAGTGCAAGATCATGAGTGTATGTCGATCGCTTCTTTCATTTGTTTGAACATTTGTTTTGTTGTCCTTTCATGTTCTCATGTCAATCTAAAACTTTAGATTTGAGTGCACGATTTTGGTCATACGATGATAGCACTTTGCTTCTACAGCTGTCAGATGCATGAACTCTTATTCATAATGTGAATGAGTCGAAATAACAACAAACAACGATGTCAACTTTGAGATCTTAGCCCGAAAATGAATGTCCAAAATTCGAACTTCCATCGACTGTAACTCAAGAACCAATGGCTGTAGAAGCGTGTGCCACGTGTTGTTGACGACCTCGATGATACGAACGAGTGCGCTGATGACTAGCAAACGGACGTGAATAAAAGCGAGTATGAAATCTCTGGTTGCCAATAGATAAAAATAAACAAATTCTCGGATGATAATTAAGTTTTTATGACTCCATATCGTACTTTTAAGAAAAACCATGACAGAATAGCTATTGAAGATGGTCAGAGCTCTTGACAAGTTTAATGTTAATAACTAATATTTCCAATTCTGCTGCTGAACACCTATAGTCCAATTCGAAAGTAAAAAACTATCCGTCTGTTTTGGCAGTCAAGAAAACTTGTGATTTGAATCTCGAGGCCTTTCTAACCATTTAAACTGTGCAATTTTCAACTATTATCGATTTATTGAAACAAATAAATTACGGACGAAAAGGTACAATTGATGGGGACCGGTTGTGTATAGGAGGAAAGGGGCAAAGATTTTATTCGATTCTAACACAACAACAACAAATAGTAGGTAAATGCTTGTCGGTGGTTTGCGGCGAATACTTCGACGCCACATGTCCATTCCGTTCGGTTGTAGGCCAATTTTTTTGCCATCCGCGTCCAATCCCGCGGTCTAGATCCTTTCGCCATCGGTCTGCCGGGCGTCCGCTTGAGATTGTACGGCCAACAGAATGTCGTCCGCGTCGTCCATCGATTGTCGACGCGTCTTGTCAAATGTCCCGCTCATGAACATTTGTGCTTTAATGCCGGGTCGCTCGCATTTTTAAACTTCGTACGCGCTCGAATGTCCGCACTTCCTATACGATCTCGCAGACTGATGCTCAAGATGCCCCGTTCCGTCGTCTGCAATGAGGTCCTGAGTTTGACCCGTTCACTCTGCCGCATCGTCCACCTCTCGGCGCCGTAGATGAGTGCAGAGAGGATCGTTGAGTCAAAGTGTTGGGCGCGGGACTTTACCGTCTTTCGTCTTCTTGAGCATGTCGTCGATTTTCTTGAATGCGAACCATGCGGCCGATCGTCGTCTCCGAATTTCTCCATCGACTTTGTGGTTTGGAGTAATTTCCTGGCCGAGGTAAACGTATTTATTCACGTAGTCGATGGGTTCGAGGAGGGAGGCGTCAATTAGAAAAAAGGAGTTAGTAAAAAGACCGTTGTTGTTCGTGATACTCTCCCTTAAATTCTTTGATGGCGGCTTGAAGATCGATGGAGAAATCCAATAACGATGATGATCTCGAATTCAAAACCGTGTTTCGGACTTCGCCTACTGGTTGCCGATTCATGCGATATGGGGCGTATGAATCTCGCCCCACGACTCGTCCAGCATCGCCGCGCACCAATGGTGAGACTTTTGTGCAACGTCTTAAACCATATCTCCGCGATTCTTCTGGCTGTTCTTTCTGAAATGTCAAGTTGTGTTTTCTAGCGAAAGTTAATTGCTTACTTGATGTTTGTTGAGTCCTTCGATAGTTCCGCACGGCACTCTTGTGTTTTTGGCTTTCTGATTTTCCCGGTCGGCCTGCGGATGACCGGCCGTCCGATCTTTGTCTCTCTCTCCCTGCTCTGGACGACTTGTGATCTATTGTAGTTGCACCCAATAAACCTCTCTAGTAACTTGGTCAGGACACTACTCGGGCAAAACAATGTTCACCATCTCTTTCAACGGTGGGTCGATTTGACGAGCACGTATCCTTGTCTTTAATCGATGGGCTGATGATGCCGTTTTTGATCGGTGTCGCGTCGGTTAAAGGCATGGTAATGTTGCTAAAATAAAAATTCATGTAATGCGACAATTAAGGGTCGACAACAAAACAATAATCTCACGCTGATATTAAGTTCAAGGCATTGCAAGACGCGGTGGGGTCTCAATGTCCAATCATGAAACCGGGACTCAAGAACAGGATGCGTCTGAAGAGTTCACCTCGACTTATAAGGACCTCCGTTTGCTCCACCTATTGATACAAAGTTAGCTCGTAGTAATGAAAAGGCATTGCGTTGTCAAAATCTTTTGTTCTTATCCATGCAATTCATGGACAATGGTGCGGCCTTGATTCGGTAATGCATAAGTTGGTGGCGAGAATGACCTGCAGTCTTATTACCCGACTGGTCATCGGAAATCTGTGTTCAGTGACACCGACGAGATCAAAAAGTGCCGAACTAAGATCAATTCTGCGTTCAAAGTACAAAGCAGTTGTTCTGATTTTGCATTCAATTGTTCTCATTATTAAAAAGTGAATGTGTCCTGTTCTTGGGTAGTTAACAATAACACTTTATTAACTAGCGTCGGAGCCCAATAATAATGAATACAATGCAATCACAACCAGACAACACAAGAGGCCGAGGGATCGTGGTGTCTTGGCCTTCTGCGTTAAGATATTCTGGGCGGGAGGACAATTGGGAACAAACAGTACAGAATGAAAGATGAATTAATTGGCGTAAAGCATCCAAGAATTCGAATGTTTTATTCGAGTTACGATTAGTTTGTGCATTGAAACGTTTGGATAGCTTGGATTTTCTTTTATTTGTTGTAGTGCATATAAAGTTCCAAGTTTAATGAGATGCAGCAACTTGGCAATTCAGTTATCAGCCAACAGGTCAAATACTCTTGATCAAAGTTGACCCCAGAGATCTCAATTGGTCTCCCATTTCTTTGGCTTTCGTACAACCAAGAATAGACGCGAACGATCATAAATGTAATCTAGACAGTAAAGAGACTTGTGGTTGAGTACCAATCAACCGCTCATTATCAGTTGCTATTTGACCTCCAATCTACTCTAGTCCAATGTGTTCGCCCATATCTCGTTGAATGCACGCCATCCCATCCGATCTGGCAAGTTAAGCAACGATGAGCTTGATTAGTACATGGATCGGAGACGTCCTTGGAATCTCAAGTGACGAACGCTTTTTGCCACGTTTGAAATTGTTCAAGGAAAATCTGAGTTCATTCATTTTGTGTTAAATAACCGGCAATAAAAGCTGTTTCCAAAAACACAATTACTGGAGCGTTTAAAACCTTCTTGTTCTTTTCGACAGTCCGTCAAAAACACCGAAATATTGATATCAAGAAACTGCGACGAAAAGTTCTGTTCAAGTCGACTATCAACGTACGAATAAAAGCCAACAGTAGTCATAAAGTAGTGAACAACAGTTTTACTTCCTAACGTACAATCAAGCCAATCATCATGGTTTTCGGATATATATTTGGACATCTTGAGCGTTCATGTTGACGAGACACCCCCAATTACTCAAGGATCAGGACGCTGAAAAAATCGATTAGTTCACCAGACAAGTTAAATGCCCTAATCGTATTTGCAACAATTAGACGTCTTAGGTAACAAATAAAATCTAGCCCTCTTGAACAAAAAGCTTACCTTGCATTTTTTGCCATCGTCACTTCTTTAATGTGACATGCAACAGTAACCTTAGGTTTCATGTCTATGGTGTTGGACGTGTTGCTTATTCGACTCTTGCTCGTACAAGTAGCCCCAGTCAATGCTTCAGGCTTGCGACTTTCTTTGCTTCTTATTCCTTTGCTTTGGCACATTTCTTAATCCAAACCAACGTTTGATCACCGACGCTCTGATTGCAGCCACCACATTCCCAACGGCACTGAAGGACATGGATTTAGACAACAGCACCGCTCTCCAACGACGAGATCCAGATTCAGTCTTGGTTGTTCCTTTAACGAATAATCCATCAAGACTCACGTTCTGAAAACCAAGAGATCAGTTAACAGCAGAGATTTGGTAAACGAACCGTGCTACTATCGTCAAATCCCGTTCTCTGTTTTAAGTTTTTATCCCGATTTTAAACTTGATTTGATATCCTTTTCCAGTGCGTTCAAAAGTCGAATTACAGCTGGTAAACAGACGAGCATTGAGACTCCTATATCACATCCAGCGATTTGAAAACGATCGACCGAAGAAGTGAACGAGTGCACATAGTCAACATTGATAGAGCAACCATCGATAGAAAATTCAGTCCTAGAAACACATCTGTATTATAAGAACAAGTTAGTCGTTTACCTTTGTGAACTGATGAGATTTTCGTGAGCAGAAGACGTAATCACCAACTTCCTTTGTTTTGTCTACATCGAGAAGGTTTCTGTATCACCACAAGAGCCCTTGTACTCCCTGCAAAGACTCGAATAAGGAGTTTAGCCAGTTCAAGAACTTACACAGTGGTTCCATCGGCACTAAAACCAAAGCATAGAAACCATTAAATTGAAGAGCAACAATAGTTCCAGACGCTGTCGCCGAAGATACCACACGAATCCATAAACATAATGAGCGAAAAGCGATTCTGAATCGTAGAGTAAGAAGAACAATAAATTTAGAGACAGCTGATTCACCCAACTCATTTGGAAAATGAGAGCAAAAAAAAGGCGACTGAACAGGACGAGAAGAACGAAAGAAGGTGACGATTCCAAGGATTTTGATCCTGAGATCGACTTGTGAGTAAGCAAATTGGTCAGAAATTAACATTAAAATCACTAATTATGCGAAACTTCTAAGCACATTAGCGATTCTTGTTTCGTATTTGTGGATTTGTATCCGACTGTCTATCGTATCTGTAGAAGCTCTAAAGCTCAATGCAGGCATTTGACCAACTTCCGAAATACCGCGCTTCCAATCATTCAATTGTTAGTGTCCGCCGCTTTTCCACAGTTGTGGTCACAATCTAAACTTCTGATTCTATGACAGAGAAATGTCAAGTCGTTTGTATTTGAAATCATATTCGATAATTTCACTGTTTAGTGTTTTCGAGAACTTGCATTGACTACAGCTCGGGAACCAGTGACCCTAGAAGCGTGTGATTAGCAGGACAACAACAACTACTCATGAACTCTAAACCCTGTGAATATCGGCGTATTCCAATCAGCCAACAAGCTAAAATACACAACACCCCCCATTCCCTTTTATGACATATCCATCGCGCAAATCGATGTAGCTTAGAGATTCTGGCAACAGTCATTGTTTATATTGTGTTAGTAGAAAGCTTGAAAGTCTGGCTATTGATTGTGCGTAAACTTGTAGACACCGGATAACTGAGAGAAAAATGAGAGGTCTTCAAAACCAAACAATCTGTCGAAAATCGTCCAAAATTGCAAAAGTTTGTGCAGCTCTTACCATGGATGATGGTGAGTCCTTATTTGGCACACTTGTTATAGAGCTTAGAAGATTACGATCATCAAAGTTTGGAGAAGTGAAATGGCTTGAGAGCTAAATTGCAAACATAAATATACTCAGAAATCGCTTAAATTTGATGACTTGGTTTTATCTAGAAAAATTGATCTTCTTTGTTGTAATTTTAACAAATAACTAAATATACTATAAGTATCAATTGGTGTAAATTTGGAGTTGATGGACGCATTGGTTTTGGAAATCGAACTGAAAATTTGCCGACCAATCAAACTCCACTACTACTTGTCGTTTTACGAGAACAACGAAATAGTTGGAAGTGTTATAGAACGTATGGTCGATAGCCGGAGTCCAAATAAGTATAAAAGAACCAAATAAACTGAAGGATTATCCAATAAAATTCGAATTGGCCAACAATCTACGGTCCAAGTTCACATAAGAATATGACCTGAGGCCAACAGGTCAGTGATTGTTGACGTCTTGGTAGAGGTGATTGCGTTCTAAAGGACGCTGCCAATCTCGTTCAAATTCAAAATCACCTCGAGGAAAGCCTGGAAGCGAGAAAACAATCTGATTGGAACGCCGATCAATTACTAAAATTGTTCTCTTTTGTCTACCGAAAGATGTCAACCGCCTTCTCAGTTCCTATCACTGGTACCCATTGCATATTTGACTGCGGGTGCCGCCTTTTGCAGCTTCCATGGTCTCATTCGAGTAGCATATAAACCCTGGAATGAGTCCAAACAGTCACTCCATCGTCTCATTCCTTTCCTAGTCATTCCTTCTCTACTCATTCCTCTGTTCTTCTCTCCGCTGGTCGATCAACGCACTATTATCATACACTGTTCACGTTTCAACTAGTGTAGGATAACAGTGCGTTGGATGACCAAGCGGAGGAATCGAAGAGCAGACTCTTAGTCCAACTACTCGAATCCTTTGACCGTTTCGTTTCCGTCCTCACTTTACTTTTCAGTTTGTGCGAGTTTCCGTGGGTGTGAGCGGGAATGGAATAACGATTATTTTGATGCCAATCTGCTTTGTTTTTGAACTCTGCAAAGACTAGTTGGTACGAAGATTAGACGAATCAAACGAACGTACACGCAAAGGCCTTCGAAATGTATCAATCAGAAGGTAGGACCATGTCCTTTGTGTGAATGATTTGTTTGTTAACTCGCTTCAATTTCAGCTGTCGCACTCTTCTACAGATTACTTTCTGTGTCGTTTGTTGGAACCGCCTTTGTCGTGCTTACCTTTACTCGGGAACTATGGGACAGGAGATGTTCGGTTTGTTGAATTGTTGGTTGCGAATAAGCTCTTCATGACTGTGAGCTCTGGTGTTGAGCTTAACAATAAACAAATTTTATGGGAGCTTGTTTCTTATTGTTGGTTATAAAAACACGCTCATTCCTAGTTTCTCTTTCAATCAATTGTTGGGCTCTTCGAGTAGTTGGGGTTTCTGTTTGTCTTCTCGAACTATAAGTGTGCAGCGACTTGATCAGGAGTTTGTGTCAAAGTCGACAAAATGACTGGCTCCAAACAACCAGTTGAAGATTCTTTGAGGATTACAAAGTAAATTTCAACTGTTAACTTTCTACTTCATCTATTACTTCGAACTTTCAATTCTACATTTGAAACATGGACCTGTTGTCTCCACTACCATCTCCGTAAGCAAGATCATCCAAACAACCAAGACTCGTGCAAAAACTGATGTCACAACCAAAGCAACGATCGAAGAGCTAGCCACTGACGAAACTCGTTCCGGCATCTAATCTCCACTCATCCTCTTATGTTGTTCTTACCTGGTGTGTGAATAAACTTTTATCCGGCTCTTAAGAATTATCTGTAAGTGAGTGTTTGAAAAAGAATACAAGTGAGTACTCGTGTTTTTGATTCACTGAGCTGAAGTTGACTGGAAACAGAATCAATGCCATGATTGCTAGCACTTGATAGTTGAGATTAACATCGTCACAACGAAAATTGAGTTCACTTGTTGGAAGTCGATATCCGCTGATTGCTTTTGTCGTCTCTTCGAAAGCCGTTGCTGACAGATCTGCAAGCGTGAAGTTGTTGCGTTCCCCCTATAAACGCGCTAAAAATCCGAAAGAAAAAGAACGCGCATAAATCGGACATTCACGGGCAATCAGTGGCTTACCCTTTTCTTAACTCAGTCCGCTTGCGAACGCTCCGGCGCCCACCGCTTTGTTTTCTTTTTCTTACGATATCGTGCTTTTTTCATATATTGAATAAAGGTGTATTAATCCAAGTTTCAGGTTGACACCCCACATAGAAAATTTGTGGCATGTCTTCAAAAAAGGATGTTAATGAAAACGTAAGTCAGTCATTTAAACATGAGAAATACCGTTTTTTAGGTCGGAAAAGAATCGTTGGATGAGTCCGATGAGCCAAGTGCGTGTAAACGTCGTCGATTGGACAAAGATGGACCTCATGTAAACGATGTGAATGCAAAGGTAAGAAGTTTCATAAGTCCTATTTTTGTTCCCATCTAATATCTCACGGTTGAAATTGAAAACTGCAATTTGACAAGTTCGAGTCGAATGCACGGAGCAATTGGGGCTTGGGTTTGTGACTTGGGAAAAAAGACAGAACGTGGATCGAATAAACGACGCTGATACCTCGGTTTTTGGATGTTCAGTTTGCCTTTCCTTCCCTGTGATCGGACGACCGGTCGTGATTTTACCTACTTTTTGTCGTCTTCAATCTCACAGATCTGATCTCTGAACTATTGGGCTTTTCCGAATATCGCATTTTTCCTATTAATGCTCCAAGGGGGCCTATTTTTCGAAGGTGACAAAAGGGGGAGGCTAATTAGAAAGGGTTCTTCTACTAGAAATTGGGATCAATAGGAAAAATACGGTAAGTGCGGCGCCGGGTGTAAAGGTGTAAAAGAATATCAGTGTTGACGGACTGTGTAACTTTTCCTCTCTGTCAAATAGCATAACACGAGTTGCCGTTGGCAAACAAAGAGCGAAAACTGTGGTTCTAGCTTTCATTCACCCAATGATGGAGATTGTCTTGATCAGTTGTTCAACGCCTGCGAGCTTTGACAGACAATTATTTAACCTTTTCACTAAAACTTGCACAGTTGTCCGGATGGCTGCTTGTTTCATAGTTCGGTTTCAGAGTACGACAGCAAATACCGATAGCTTTATTTTCAAACGCAGAAAAGGAAGCTTGCGACTCGTGCCAATTATGCACTATTCTTTCGATGGCCGGTTTTTTTTCATTACTAACTACTCGTCTGTTGAAGTGATCGATGTGCTCTACATGAAACAAAAGTAAGTTACAAATACCATTTCTCCCTATAATTTTTTTGCTATTCAGAAGACTCAACTTCGATTTTTCATTAGCAACAATTGATGGAAACCGTTGAAAGGTCTTTTCAATGTACTAAATTATTGTGCTTTTGACTTGGAGACATCGCTAGTCCTGTTTAAAAAGTGGTTTTCTGACTATTATGTGGGAACTGGAGTCAAAAACTTCGAACAGTCAATTGCTGTTATTGGCCGGTCAATCAGGATTTTGAATGGTTTTGATGGCTTCGACCGCGCACGTTTCTATCCAAAATCTTATCCAGCCAATCTGGAAGATGGCCTGATCCTAAAATTCTATACGGATTTCGAAAGGATGTTGATCGATGTTAAAGTGGATAATCAAAAGCAACTTCAAGCTACACAACTGGATATGTTGTCAAGTAGATTGTGCGGACCTCGTAATCCTCGTTCTTATAGCGCCTCAATCCCGCCACTATCCTCTCTCTCCCTTTAGTTTGCCCTTTTGGCATGCGGTTCCAAGGCGAAACGACTGGTGTGTGATTCTCCCTGATTGTGTTTTTATTATTCCCGTATTGCATACCGATAAACCATAAACCCCAGTCTGAGCAACTAGAACCGAACAATTGGCGACCACTGGTATCGAAACGAACCAAAAATAACGGTGAGTATTTTGCGATTTCTGGCAAAACTTCGTGAAATTTTCGGGAGTTAAAAATCAAAAAGTGAGAAAGTAACCGAGTTTTCGTTTTTTCTGCCGTTGCTGCTTTTCTCTTCTTTTTAGGTACGAAATGAGTGACGTAACCACTTTCGACGATCGTGTGTGCCGGCAGCAGTTGACAAAATCGACGAACAAAATCACGGCGCTTCTCGCGGAACGAGCGAAGATTCGACTGACCGGTGTGTCCGCGGCGAACATCGAGAAATTGCAAGGGATCCAATGCAAATTGGAGACGCAAATCGAGATCATCGAACGATACGAAAGCCGATGGATCGAGGAAGGCGACCTGGACGCACTCGAAGAGTACGGGAAATCGGGCGCCAAATACGATGAGGCTCGTGACGAAGCGAACGCGGAGATCCGCCTGATCAAAACAGCACTGTCGACCAATCGCGAACCCCCATCAACGTTTGTTTCAACGGGAAGTCAACATGCGACTCATGTTGCGGACATCATGGCGAAAATCCAATCGCGAGTGGAACAGTTTGTGTATCGACCGGAGATCGATTACACCTTCGAGTTGTGGTTCAATCGCTACAGTGGGATTATCAAGGATGCCGCTCTTTCGATCGAGAATCATCGATCGATCTTGCTCACTGCGTTGGGAACGGATGAGTACCAACAACTCGCGAACAAACTGATGCCGAACAAACCGGAGGAAACGCCGTTCGAAACACTGGTCGAGACCTTAAAAGGGCAGTTTGCTTCGATTAAAACTGATTTTCAGCGACGATTGGAAGTGCTAACGCTTCGACATGAAGCGGGCGAGTCATTCGAAACATGGGCTGAGCGGATCAACGCGACGTTCGCGTATGCAAAGTGGTCGGAACTCTCGGACGATGAGTTCAAATCGCTCCTGTTCGTGATTGGACTGCAACAAACGAGTGATCGAGCTTACCAAGAAGCCGCCTTGCAAGAAATCGGTGCCAATCCAAGGGCGACCGTTGAGAATTTGGTTGCACGATGTCGACGAGTGTTGGATCAAGCGAAAGATCGACAGCAAGTGTCGAATTTCGGCGGCAAAGCGAATGCCGTGTATCAGGTTGAAAGTGAGACTAATGTGAACTCATTTCAGTACAAATCGCGATACCCCAAACGATCCAATGGCAAAAAGTCGGACAATCGTGAACACAAAAACGGAAAGGAAGAACCGAAGTGCTTCCGTTGTGGACAGAAGCATGACCCGAAGACCTGCAAGTACAAGGACAGCGAGTGCTACTCATGTCACAAGACGGGACATTTACAAGCGATGTGCAAATCCAAAAAAGTCGAGGCGAAAACCGTGGAAGTCGGAACGATCGAACGAGTGAATTTGGTCAATTCGCGAACTACAGTCATCAATTCGAGATTCGAATTCCGCCGATCAGCCGAAATTAAGGTTGGTAACCTTAATCTCCATTTCCAGCTCGACACCGGAGCCGATCGAAACGTGATCGGAACTCTTGAGTTTCAAATACTGGGACAGCCGAAACTGCGAGAAACGAACATTCGCGTTGTTGGAGCAGACGAGAAGACCTTGGAAGTGATCGGTGAGTTCGATTCCAAAGTGGAATGGCAAGGACAAGAGGCGATCACCTCATTCCTCGTGCTGCGTCGCAACAGCGTTGCGCTCTTAGGAGCACCACTGATCGAGAAGTGGAGGATGGCCGATTGGAAAGAAGGCGTCAATAGCGGAGTCGATGTGAGCCAAACCAACCGTGACCAAACAGTCAATGCCATCGAAGAGCGTGAGTTGGAAGGAAAGTTTCCAATGTTATTTGGGGAGGGGCTCGGGAAATGCAACCTGTTGCAGGCCGAATTGCACATTTCGCGAGATGTCAAACCCGTTCATCTGCCGCCTCGTCCAATCGCTCTTGCTTACGAACCGCTGGTCGAAGCAGAACTCGATCGACTGGTCAAGATGGGGATCTTGGTGCGAGTCAACACGTCGCGATGGGCGACACCGATCGTGATTGCAAAGAAGCCGGGCGGAAAGATCCGAATTTGTGCCGATTATTCCACGGGATTGAATCGGGCACTCTCAGATGATTGCTATCCGCTGCCGCGAGTCGAAGACATCTTCACGAAACTCTCGGGAAGTCGATTCTTTTCGATCCTCGACCTTTCGGATGCCTACCACCAAGTGGAATTGGACGAAACATCGCGAAAATTGACGACCATCAGCACTCACAAAGGCATGTTCGAGTATCAACGCCTCAATTTTGGGTTGAAGACCGCTCCCGCGATCTTCCAAAGATGCATGGATCAGGTTGTATCGGGGATTAATGGGGTGATTGTTTATTTAGACGACGTTCTCGTTCATGCACCGACGAAAAGCGAGCACGACAAACAACTCAGAATCGTGCTCAACCGACTACAGACTCGGGGATTCCGTTTGCAGTTGCCGAAGTGTAAATTCGGTCAAAAATTTGTGAGTTATTTAGGTTCGATCGTCGATGAATCGGGAATTCGACCCGACCCGAAGAAAACCGAAGCGTTGCGCACACTTCGACCGCCGGTGAACGTGTCCGAAGTTCGTGCCTTTCTTGGCCTCGTGAACTACTACGGCAAATTCGTGGCAAAGTTGCACGGTTTGAAGAAGCCGTTCGAAGAACTGACAGTCAAAGGAGTCGAATTCGCGTGGTCGAAGCGACATCAAGAAGCATTCGAGAACATCCGTGAACTTCTTCTGGGTCCCCTCGCTCTCGCGCACTTCGATCCGACGAAAACGCTGATCGTGGCCGCGGATGCAAGTCCAACCGGAATGGGAGGAACATTGATGCAACGAGCAGCCGATGGCACAATCGCGACCGTTTTTCACATGGCAAAGTCGTTCACGGAAACACAACAACGCTACTCGCAGATCGAGCGCGAAGCCTTGGCACTCGTTTTGGCCGTCGAGCGTTTCAAGAGGTTTGTTTACGGGCGTAAATTCGTGCTTCAGACCGACCATCGTCCGCTCCTTGCGCTGTTTCGAACGGACAACACGAAAGCGTTCGGTCAACGAACCGCAAGCCGATTGTCGAGATGGGCACTGCGATTGCTTGGGTTCGATTTTGAAATCGAGTACGTGAACACACACGCGTTTGGATACGTGGATGCACTTTCGCGTCTGATCCAAGAACATCGCGACTCATCCGATGCGGAAATGGAAGAGGTCGTGGGCCTGCTTCAATTCGAAAACGACCAAGAACAAGCAATGATCCAACAAATCGAGGGCGAATTCAAAAGGTCAGAGGGGTTTGGAATTAATTCGGCTACTTTTAGCGATCCAACGATGCAAGCACTCGTGAAGCGACTTCAAACGAGTTGGAAAGAAGCGGACCGGCATGATCCGCTCATTGGCATCTTCTATCCGCTCCGTCGTGACCTTTACGCGTCGAATGGGACCGTGTTCTTCAAAAATCGAGTCGTCATTCCCGAGGGTCTGCGAAGTGTGGTTACGGCAAAACTGCACGAAGGACATCCGGGCATCCGGAAGATGAAGGAATTCGCGCGAAAACACGTGTTTTGGCCGGGACTCAATCGGGACATCGAATCAGTCGTGAATCAATGCAGCTCGTGTGCTCAAATGGCCCCCGCTCCGAAAAAGATGCCGCTTCAACCGTGGTCGGAACCGAAGGAACCCTGGAAACGTGTGCATATCGACTTCGCGGGTCCGATTCAAAACTCGTGGATTTTGGTTGTGGTGGATGCAAAAACGAACTTCATCGTCGCGAAGCGAATGCTCAAGACAACAACCGAGAAAACGATCAATCAACTGGAAGAGATCTTTTGTCAATTGGGATTTCCATCTTCTCTTGTGAGTGATAATGGCCCTCAATTTACTTCCTCTTTATTCTCTCAATTTTGTTGTAATCGGGGCATTAAACATCTCTTTTCTCCTTCTTATCATCCTCAGTCCAATGGGAGGGCGGAACGAGCCGTAGGTATCGTGAAATCTGCTTTGGCAAAAGGGGGGAAGGCTTCGCGAATCTTCACGAGATCATCTACCAGTGCAACTACTTGCCGTCCGATTCAACACCTCAATCCGCAAGTCCAGCCACCGCCTTTTTCAAGCGTGAATTCAGAACGCCGCTCCATGCGTTCAAACCGTCGACTCAAGAGTCAACCGTCGACAGCACTGGGAACTCCGGCAACGAGCAACAAGCCGCGAAGTTCAATCGTCATCATGGAACTCAAGACCGCAAGTTCGAGATCGGTGACCACGTGACCATTCAAATCAATCCGAATCGTCGCGTTCGTGGACAAATCCTCACATTCATGGGTCGAGCTCTCGTCAAACTTGTTCGGTCCTCAAGCTTCTGACGTGTAACACCAGAATGCCAACGTCTCTCTCTCTGAGGATCGTTTTCTGCCCGATCTTTGTTTTTTTTTGACTTTATTCTGTTCCTAGTACCTCGACGAATAAACTCTTTCTCGTAAATTGTATATTTACTCGGAACTAAACAGTTCCCAATACTGAGAACATACAAATTTGATTCCAAAAGCAAAACAAGAAGAATGCTTGGAGTGTAGTGGGTAAGAAATTACACGATCAAACGAATCGGTTTGTTGAAGTGGTTTCGAACAATTAGAGCACTGGTCTTCATAATTCAACATCAACATGCACTGCAATCAACAGATGAACTTGGAACTTGTCGAGCTGAAATGCACACCATCCTGCCAGATTAAGAATTTGCAATGAAAAGTTCAATGCAACGTCAATTGAAGTGCAAATGAACCGAACAAAAGACACAAAGTATTCAACTACAGTTTATTTCCTAAAGAACAAGTACAACTATTGAATTAAAGCATGATTGCTTTTGGATCCTCTTCTGCGTCTTGTTGTTGTCCGGCACATGGTTGTCGTTGATGATCCAGAAACCATGGCGCTGAAAAAGGCCGATTAGTTCAACTGACAAGTTCCATGTCCCTGATAGAGTTCAACATTTGGACTTCTACCTCTTTGGTGTCGAAAGACAGTGCTTTTGTTACCGTAGATCGAAGTCGACAGATTCGAATCATCAATCTGCAGTAACAAGAGCGGATGCCTCGATCAACAGATGCAAAAGTCAACAGCTTACCTTCGACTTGAGTTTTCCATCATCCTCGACGTCTTCCTTTGAAACGGGACGATAGTGTCCCAACGGAACGAGAACGAGGAATGTCGATGACCGTTGACGTTGAATTCGCCGAAAGAATCTGCAGAGTACGAAAACTGCACGTTGATGTCGCAACTGCCGATGGATAAAACGAATCTAAAAACAAGGCACAATAAGAAACGAAGGCTTCCATTTACGTTTGTGAAATGGCCGGGTTCTCGTGGACTGTGAACGTGAGGTCCAACTCCTTCTTCTTGACGTACATATTAACGGTGCTCGTGCTCCCCACTCAAACCCTTGTATTTCCTGAAAGAACTGAATGACAAGATCAATCGGTTCCAGAACTCACACGTCGTTTCCATCGGCGCTGAAGTCCGATGAAGCGCAGCGTGTGAACTGGAGAATCAGCAGCGACCAAATGAAGACATTGAAGATGCCACGGAAAGACATCACACGAAGAGCGGAAAGAACAACAAGAAAACGACTGAACAGGACGAGAAGAACGAAAGAAGGTGACGATTCCAAGGATTTTGATCCTGAGATCGACTTGTGAGTAAGCAAATTGGTCAGAAATTAACATTAAAATCACTAATTATGCGAAACTTCTAAGCACATTAGCGATTCTTGTTTCGTATTTGTGGATTTGTATCCGACTGTCTATCGTATCTGTAGAAGCTCTAAAGCTCAATGCAGGCATTTGACCAACTTCCGAAATACCGCGCTTCCAATCATTCAATTGTTAGTGTCCGCCGCTTTTCCACAGTTGTGGTCACAATCTAAACTTCTGATTCTATGACAGAGAAATGTCAAGTCGTTTGTATTTGAAATCATATTCGATAATTTCACTGTTTAGTGTTTTCGAGAACTTGCATTGACTACAGCTCGGGAACCAGTGACCCTAGAAGCGTGTGATTAGCAGGACAACAACAACTACTCATGAACTCTAAACCCTGTGAATATCGGCGTATTCCAATCAGCCAACAAGCAAAAATACACAACACCCCCCATTCCCTTTTATGACATATCCATCGCGCAAATCGATGTAGCTTAGAGATTCTGGCAACAGTCATTGTTTATATTGTGTTAGTAGAAAGCTTGAAAGTCTGGCTATTGATTGTGCGTAAACTTGTAGACACCGGATAACTGAGAGAAAAATGAGAGGTCTTCAAAACCAAACAATCTGTCGAAAATCGTCCAAAATTGCAAAAGTTTGTGCAGCTCTTACCATGGATGATGGTGAGTCCTTATTTGGCACACTTGTTATAGAGCTTAGAAGATTACGATCATCAAAGTTTGGAGAAGTGAAATGGCTTGAGAGCTAAATTGCAAACATAAATATACTCAGAAATCGCTTAAATTTGATGACTTGGTTTTATCTAGAAAAATTGATCTTCTTTGTTGTAATTTTAACAAATAACTAAATATACTATAAGTATCAATTGGTGTAAATTTGGAGTTGATGGACGCATTGGTTTTGGAAATCGAACTGAAAATTTGCCGACCAATCAAACTCCACTACTACTTGTCGTTTTACGAGAACAACGAAATAGTTGGAAGTGTTATAGAACGTATGGTCGATAGCCGGAGTCCAAATAAGTATAAAAGAACCAAATAAACTGAAGGATTATCCAATAAAATTCGAATTGGCCAACAATCTACGGTCCAAGTTCACATAAGAATATGACCTGAGGCCAACAGCTCAGTGATTGTTGACGTCTTGGTAGATGTGATTGCGTTCTAAAGAACGCTGCCAATCTCGTTCAAATTCAAACTCATTACCGCGAGGTAAGTCTGTGAGTAAGAAACGACCTAACTGAGTCGTCGGAACTTGAGACTCGTTCGTCCGTGTAGGGAACCGATCGCTTTTTCCAATGGCACTGCTCGGTAGTTTCTCGCGATTGTCCGGAGCTCCGCTTGACCGTTGATCCGGTTAACGAGTCGTCACGTTTGCGTCGTATACAAACCTGAGGGGAAGGTCCGATCCTCCATTTCACTGATCTTCTTCCAGTTTCTGTAATCGAGCAGCCTCTCAATTCACTTTTCGCTTTAGTTTCTCGTTCAGCATCGATTCCAAGACGGCCAAATGCTTTTGCCATTCATTTCTCTCCAATTAGAAGTTTGGAAGATTTCTCCGCTCGTGCAAAACTGTAAACCGAGTTCGACGAATCGGGAAACTTTCGTCGTTCTTCATTTCCCCGACTTCTTTTTCGTGAATTTTCTGTTTTTTGATATCGTTAGTCGTCATTTTTTGGGAATGTACAAGGATTCTGTCCATAAGGTTTTGAGTTTGTGATTGTTCATTGTCGTTATGAAATCGATCAACTGAAATATCGTCATGAATCCGCGTGTTTCTCAAATGCCGTTATTTGGAGCATATCATTAAAAAACAACATGAAACGGTGCAATGGTTAATCAACGTGCAGCAGATACTTCCGCCATACAAACTCAATCAATGTTCATATGCAAGCTCCTAGTTCAAGCACTTCTGTTCTAACTCAATACGAATTATGTTTTCTTTTTTCTGTTTCAATCGTATCATCGTTATTGTTTTAAGAACGTTCTCCGAGTCGGTGTTAATTCAGATTCTTTCGTTGATATTCATATTCAGATATCATCAAACTTCTTCAGACAAAATGGCAAACAACGACGTCGACGAATACAAGCACCAGTATATGGGCGATTTTTGGGTACCGGACACAGCTTACCAGGATCCTGTTGATGGGCGATTCTTGGTCGTAAATGATCGTTCTGATTGCACAATCACCGATCTATTCCACTCGAAAGCACAGTAAGTTTACAAGTTAGCTTCTTCAACGTTTTGTCTAGAACATTTCGTCTCGATTTTTCATCGACAAAAATTGACGGAAAGTCGATGGTAACAAACAACCACGAAATATGCGAAGTCTTTCTTTTGGACATGAACAATCCATTGTTTTTGTTCGAGTTAATCGATTATTCGATTTTGTGTTTGGGAGTCGGAATGATCGACGTTGAGCGTTCAACGATACTCGTCGAACAAGCCGTTATCGTATCGGTCAGCGTTCAAAGTCAGTGGTTCTCTTGGTATCCACTGTCTTCGGCGCCGAACTTGTACGACGGCTTTGTTCTGAAGATGACAGAAATGTCGAATAGACGTCGACATTTTCTGGTAAAAATGGTGGTTAGCGATGAGCTGCGGATATCTGCACTGGATGTCCCACTGGGAATGAGCGTCGTTGGATGCTGCGACAATCATCTTTATGGTTTTGCTCTTGGCCAACGAAACGACCACAACGCCGATCACCCGATCGATCTGATCAAATTTTCTCTTTCGGACGCGACTCTAATTCAGGAGCGCACAATCAACTGGGAGATCGCAACGAATATCGGCACTGTAAGTTTCATTTTTGATTACACTAATTTCATTTTTACGATTCAGGCGTTAAAATTTGACATACACGTTTTTACGTGCGGCATTGGAAGAAAACTCGTTGTAGAGAATTACCGTGGAAAAGAAGAAACTGAAATCCTGTCGTTGGATTTGGACACCTTCGAGTGGAAAAGCACAGACATTATATTGAAGAATGTTCGGAGAATTTCTAGCGATGGAACAAAAACACTGATTGTGCAAACGCAGTCTCATGTTCCAGAATTGCGTAAGATCCACCGATTTGTGTTCAAGTAAGTTGAGACCAGAACTACAGAACTGATTGGCTGTTTTAGTCAACCGGACAAGCTTTCTGATTTGGCCTGGTTTCAACTGAAACGCATTTTCGATGCCCGACCTGATGCCTACAATACCATTCTCAGTCGTTTACCCAAAAATCTTAAGCAAAAGTGTTTTCTCAATTTCAACTGATGGTCGTTTCTGTTTAATTGTACTAAACTTCATTTTTCTTATCTGGTACTTGATTTTTCTGATATAAATTAAGCGGTGTTTAGCGAATCTCAGAAGACGAGTAACTTGAAATCACTCTTTTAACAACTCTTTAAAACGCTTAAGTTCCAGAACTAGATCACTTATGAATTACTGTCAGATGTACTTCTGACTATTCATGTTTCAATGTTTTTAAAGAACGGGATGGTCAGAAGAAAAGTACCAATCGAACTCAAAGTACTCAATGCAGAAGTCAACAATCAGCTGACAAAACTATACGAGTATCACTTTGACTTATGATGAGCAGGTGGTTACAAAAGAATGCAATTTGAGTTTTTTTAATCAAAGAACGGAATTTTGAAGCGTTTTCTAATCTCACTGTCCAATCCTTGGGCTTAAGAGTTTGTTTTCAATTAAGAGAAGTCACTAAGTTTGTTCCAACTAGTCAGCATCAACAGTCAAGTTGCTCAAATGGTTGCTTCAATCAAAAAAGACAATAGCAAGACTTTCGACCTTGTTTTTATTGTCGGTAACCTTTGCGATCATTCTTCAAGCCCAGTTACTTGTTTATTAATTTAATTGTGTAGGCGTCAACTCTCCTAGCTGATTCGACAACAACCTCTTAGAATGCGACTGACGAAGAGGTTGTTTTTTAGTCATCTTCATTTTCCATTCTTCTGTTTAAAAACTCCACGGTTTTTACCGCTCTGATGAACTTGATCCAATAGAGCCAAAGTCCATCAGTCGCGTCGGAAGACGTCGATTGTTTCGACGGCAGTTCAGTTTTCGGACTTGATGGAACAAAACTTCCCTTCACACAAACTTGATCGCCATCTTTTGCCAAATTCACTTTTTGCAATTCAACTTTTACGGCCTACAGAATCAGTCAGTTATATCCAGACCTTCAGATATGAAGCTTTTAGTCAATAGATCGTTAGTGTAGAAGCTAAGTTGATGTCAAATTCTGTTTATTTCTGATCTAAATCACTGAACACGCTTCTTCATTGCCCCCCAAAACGTCCAGAACCAAAACACAAAAAGCGGCGGCAATGACCAGAAAATGCGAAACGTTGAACATCAGCGAACTGCTCGATGACGGCAATTGCGGAGTACAGAAGTGGATAAGAACTGAGAGAGAACGAACGGTCCAAAAGCTTCTGAAAACGCAGGTTTTGATTTGGTGGTCAAACCCACGAATCGCATGTCCGAAACGCGCTAAACTCCCATTCAAAACGCAATCAACATCGAATCGACCATCCACTTGGTAGAAGTAGCGATACGCATTCATGTACAGAGCACAGCAAACCAAAACAGCCGGCAACAGAAATCCACTCAAACCCAAACGATCGGCTTCGGCATACAAAGCGAACAACGACACGGGAAGAGCGATCAATTGGGCCAAGCGCAAATGTTGAACGTAACCGTAGTCCATCTACAAATCCAATCAATATAATGGAAATGACGAAAGTTTACCCTTTAGTTACGAGCAGCAAAATGAACGTCCAAAGCAGAAAGAAGAAACAACCGCAAATGAAAGCTTCTTGACTACTCATTTGGTTCAAATACCCAATTTGCATACTCATCGTAAACAAAAACATTTAAAGACAAGTTCAGTAAAATAGTTTTATTGGGAAACATTTTCAAATATGATAAAAATCCACGGAGTTGATCGTTTGGCAAGAAAGATTGCTGCCATATCAGATCATAAGCAAGAGGGATGGTTTTTGTACAGCCACATATTCGTTTGTAAGAACTCGCCGTTGTGGTTCGAATTCGGAAAACTTGAGCAATCAATCAACAAAATCGAGCTTTTACAAAACGAATCCCTGTGGTACGAAGAAATGGAATGTGTGAAAAATCGGACTTTAAATTGAACAAACAACGTGACTAAAGTCCAACAGAACAATCACTGAGTTTTGTATCAGGTTCGCAACGAAACGTTCGGATTTCGGTTTTTGAGTTTGTGGATCGCAATACGCGTCAAATTTGCAACGAAAAGTTCGCTCCAACGAGCGAAGAACGAGATCAGAGCTGAGTATTTGACGACGTGTATCCTAAAACTCTTTAGATGAAGACAACAAAATCTATAAACACACATGTCTCTTGAGAACAACGTCCATTTCGAGGGTCGCAACGAAGTTTTGAAGACCCGATTCTCGTGCCAAATTGGACAAATGTCGAACACGATAGACAAGAGAGATGAGTTCGGCGGTTAGACGAGTGAATGACTGAAATAAGAAAGAGATTAAACACGAAATTTCTTATTACTATCAGTCTCTCAACTAATCCCCGGATTTAGAAAGCTCCGCAAAAACGTTACCTGAATCATCGGATATCCCAACCACCCGCGATGATGGAAATTCAAAGCGCATTCCTTTCCAACAGATGACTTCAAAAGTTGCAACGATCGTCGACAATTCTCGACCACATCGACGGGCAACTGAAACGGCGATCGCAGTTGTTTCTTTTGCATCATCGACGAATCGGAAATGCGAATCGAGTTGATCGCCGGGTTGAATTGGAGACTAAATGCGTCGAATTCGTTTCTAATCGAATCGATAAGCTTACGGTTCGTGTTTCCAGAAAACTTCGAAAAGTCCCGAAATTTCGAATCTCAAGTTTTGAGCTCGAGTCCGAAACACTGTCGCAATACACTCGTTCTCGGCGCTCTGTGATCCTCGATCTTTAATCCAATTGGTCGGTCGAAAGGTCGTAGTTGTGATGATCGTTTGTAGAGACGAACAACCGTAGAGTTGTGGTAAATAAGAAGTGGGTCCGTGATAAGACGTAATCTTTTCGGCAATAAAATCGAGGAGCAAATAGACGGATTGCATGAGCATATTTGGTACATTCAAATGTATTTCGTTAATCCAATCGGCATCTGAAGAAGTGCTCTAATAAACACGAAAATCTTCTATCAACGCAAACCTCGCAAAAAGGATCCCAGCTGAGCGAAATTCTTTGCATCAAAATTCGTCACGACGTTCAATTTCAAATGAAGGATTGATGGTCGAGCCAATTCGATGAGCGCAAGAGCCGATCCCAATGCGAGCCCCGATTGAGTGGGTCGATTGGAGGGCAAAACGATGCTCACGTTTGTTTGCGAATCCAAAATTACAAGAAGACTGTCGGTTTTCCACAAACTCTCAAGAAACGTCTTGTTCAGAAACTAAAAAACATTCCAGATTTTGTGCCCAATTGACTTACCGGAAATTTACATGCGTGAACAAAACGTAATCGAGTGCCGAAGTTGGAACCGCGGAAATGTCGGAACGTGATGTTTCGTGGATTTGAGCGAAGTCGAGGACCCGATTTCTCTTCTTCGTCTATTTCCGTATTCTGTTGACCGTAGAATTGCTGTTGCTCTTCGATCATGTTGATAATCGAGTCGATGTCGACATTCGATTGGCCATTTGAAGCGGTAGTGGGAGTCGGTTGTGGGTCCGAAAAGGGTTCCGAATGAGTCGAGAGTGAACTAATTAGCATTTTTTCTAAAGCACCTAATTAACACCAGAACATTGGTTAACAACACGATTATTCGTATTCACACGCTTACAAGTGAGTAATCAAAACATCGAAGTATGAAATTTGCAACCAAAAGTGGCCTTCAATTTAAAAGAAAAGACTAAAGATTGAACGCAAAATTAGTTGTTGTTTGTTGCCATCGACGACTTTTTGTCGACACACTTATTTGTGGTGACTTCCGTAACAAAATATAGAGGATTAGATACTATATAAGGACAATGAAAAAAAAGCTTATTGCACAATCGATAATGATGAAATTCACGTCAGATAACAAGTTGAGTAACCTTCGGGTGGTCGACGCTTAGAAATTGAAAGAACGAGAACCGGTGGTCTTGAATGAGTAACCGATGTCAAGAATAAAACTTTCGACGTCTCATGCATTTTCGAATGTTATAAGTCGAAATGACAAGCCCCAGATGCTCTTAACTTCCGCATTAAAACGCAAAAGTTCAAAGCGGAAACTCAAATTGGATGCACAATTCGTGTCTGGAAACAATAGCACGTGATATTGTCAACTCAATTTCCAATTAACAAACTCGAAAAAAATCACGCACTCATCCGCAAAAATAACCTTCAAGACATATGAGTAAGAAAGTTCGACTCAAAAACAAACGTCTGTCGGCAATTTCAAGTCAATTGGGGTGCTGGAAAGAGAAGTTCTCGCTGCTAACGTTCAAACACCAAAACAAAACAGCGAGCGGCGTGTGCACTCCGACGATGTCGTAAACAACAAACAACACGCAAAATGACCGGAAAACACGAAAACAAGCCGTTGAGGATTAGGTTGCCCTGTAACCGCAAAACAATAACAAAAGTCGAGAGAAACAGATTCCGGTTGACTTTCGGAACGTTGTATTCATTCGTGTAGCCGTTTGAACAGCTTCATCTCGTTTTTGATTACCAACTTCCGCATCACATGGATATGATGAATATGTCGGAATGATTTGAAAACAAGTTGATGAACCCAAAAAGCTGGTACAACAATATGCAGACAGCCAGTCGAGATACAAGGAAAAACAAAGTGCAAATGTAAATCGGAAGCGAAAAAACACACGAAAAAAGCGAAAATACGTTTGCTCGCTTGTCGTCTCAATTCGAGCGCCGAAAATCAGAGAAAAAAGCGAAACGCGGAAGTAGAAAACATAACACGATCCGATGATCATCGATCACAAAACACGAACCAACGGCCCAATCGAAATTCCCTCAATTCACGTGGTCCTCAAAAAAGTAAACAACTCGAGAAGAAAGTCGATTTCAAGAACAACCACGTAGGCACTGGCCACTAACGGCACAATAGGGAACGTTCAAAAACTTTTGCTCGAGTATCTGCTTCGTCTTCAACCCCAACTTTTTATACCCAAAAGCAATCAATTTGTTTTTCTACAAAACTGAAAGCTGCTGGATCTCATGTTTACAAGTCAACCACTTCTTCTACCCTCTCGCAATTGTCAGTTTTGGTGTTTGATGTTCCAAAAACGCTTCGTTTTTGTTTGCCGCGGATCTCCCATACTCTCGTCGTCAGGTTGTTGACAAACATAAACGAATATCATCGTATTCCCCATTGAATTTCTTCGGACTAAAGCAGATGTTTTCGAATTGAATGCGCAAAACAAAAAACATGTTTTCCTTCGAACCCACCAATAAAGAAGAGTACCGTAAATAAACGTTATTTTATTCTCAACAACACATCGCTCAGTTCTTGGTGAATTAGATTTGCAGATTCGCGGTTTGAATCGGCAACAACCACAACGAACGTCGCGAGCCGAAAAGTGTTTCCACGTTGCGCAACCACGCCCCGGATTTCTTCTCCACTGTTTCGTTCTGCTCCTCCTCATCGTAGCCGTATATTATTGTTTCAATGGTTGTATGATCGTCGAATATGTCCGACCAGAATGACCATTGGAAAAAAGTGAGAATGAACGGAAAGAGCTGAAACGTTTGTTACCATGAATTCAATCAAATCGCTTACTGTTGCTTGACCACAGCCAGTGATTGCAAAGGCCAACGGATAGGCCATCTGCTGGAGTTTAACGCCGCCCGGACTGTAGAAGTCAATGCAAATGTAGATTAGAAATGAGGCCATGAAAACTGAGCAGTAAATGCCCTTGAAGGTCGCGTGTACAAGAAGAAGCATGAAGAATTTATGGTTCGCCAAATGAATGCACGTTCCCACTGCAATTGTATTTTGTTTAGTTTTTCTACTTCAAACAACTGACAAGCCGGACAACAGTGATCAAAACGAACGACACATCGATTGCAGTGTCGACAGTGGTGAGTTCGTTGTGGCTTCAGAATCTTGCAAGACACACAAACCAACGGACAGTCAAATTCGTCGTCGCCAAAAGTCATTGGTCTAAAATAAAAAGATGCAACAAAAGAGAACGATTAAACTCACGTGGTTCGAACTTTCGATCGAAATTTGTCGGAAATTTCGATTAGTTTGCGATAGAAAACTTCCCATTTCTCAGACTTCTCTTTCGGCACCTGATCTCCGCCTTCGTCTTCCGTTTCAAACGTCGAATTTGTGTCATCCTCCGAGTCGTAGGCCTTCTCAAAATTGGCGTATTCTTCAAGATCAGCGTAAGAAAGAAGTCCAAGAACCTCGTCCGGTACCCGATAAGTCAACGGTATAAGCAGTGGTCGAGTGAACAGCGCTTTGTATAACGATCCAGCAGCTAATATCCAAATCTCAAGACCAGTCATTGAATACGAAATGTTCGAAGCTTACCAATGCAAAACCAAGGTAAATCAAAATCGTCCAAAACCAACGAGCATCGAGTAGAACACCCATGAAAGCAGTGCAGAACAAATGATACCAAAAAATGTAGGCGCTTGTCCACAAAAATGGTTGTAACCACAATCGTAATTTCCAATTGATCGTCATCATGTGAAAACTACCAATCTTTGGATTCGAAAAACTTCCAAAATGAAAAGTGATTGGAAGGTTGGGATTACGAAAATCTGTTTCCAACTCTTAAGACCTTCAATAATCGCTTTCATACCTGCAGTCTACGGCCAAGCGTTCCAAATTTGTCTGTTTACCTTTGAACTTAAAACAAAAAGGTTGAGGAAAGAATTTGGGCTTGACTTACCATTTCGACAATCGAAAACAACTTGCGATAGAAAGTGAGTTGTATGGAAGCTCTCGAAATAGTCGTTTATTTTCGGAAATAACAACAACGTTTAATGGAGAACAATTGTTGTTATTACGAACAACCTGCTCTCGAGACTAACCGTTCCGTCGTTTGTTGGTAACAAAATTTTGGTTGTTAGAATTACAAGCAAAACGGCCAACATAAACACTTTCAAAGGATCTTTGAGTCGTAATAAGAACACAGTGTTAAGAAGGCTAACAAACAACAGAAATCCGATTCTACAGGTCTCTTGTCCTTTTAATCTTGAAATCACTTTTCAGAATCTACAGGAATAACAATGTGCTCACGAAATGCCTCATGACGCCGGCGAACTGTTTGCGTTTAAACCGATTTCAAAAATCGGATTTTTAGTGCCTTCTTGATGACCAATGTTGACCAGAAATACCTTATAATTCGGTATAATTTATTTTAAGTAAAACTTTGGAAGAAACAAAGTTCAATGTTGCTAATGGATTTCAAATGAGTATCCAACAATCTCTTCAATTGGGAATTCAGGATCGATCCGCGAGTTCAGATAACGACGAGCAATTAATGTCTGATAGTATTTGAGTTGTTTCAATCAACTACAGCAAGTGACTCAAGCGGCAGTTAACAACGATGAGATATCTTCTAATTTATGTTGTTATAGATAGCCAACACAAAAGATCGATTCATTTTAGTTGTCAACTTGTCCTAAGTAACCGATTTCTAATGAAGTCACTTCACGAAAGAATCCGCAGGTACAATCTCCGTTTCATTCGAAAGTTTGTTTGAATCGACAAGTCGATTATTTCACTCAAATATACAAACAAAGTGCTCGTGAATCAACCTATCCGTGTGATTGATCGACTTAAGGGCAAGACACCAAAACTGAACGTTGAAAAGCAACGAACTGTCGAAGTCAACTGACTGCAAACTGCCATCATAGTTCGTTTCCCGCGTCTCCGCAGCTTTTCGCCTGGCGCTGACTGTGCGTTAGTTCCAACAATTCAGTCGGAAAGTCTTGATTGTTGAATAAATTCGATTTTGAGATGACTCAGTTCCTGCCCGACAATCTTCTCACTCTTTTCCAACCACGTCCGCCGTTGGACTTCAAACCGCCGGTCGATGAGTTGCTCGTAAATCGTAAACGAGCGCCGATTCAGGGAATCGCTCAGTACGTTGGATTATTCGAGGTTTGTTGTTCACTAGTCAACACTTTTGATTGGAATTTTTAGGATCCAAAAGATACTCCACCGAAGCCACATGTCGAAACTCGCGAGGAGAAGAAGGCGCGCAAACGAAAGGAAAAGAACGAGCTGTTGGCGTACAAAATCGAACAAGGAATCGCCACGTGGGCTCCAGCTGAAAACTCTCGAGCAACCGTAGATCCGTACAAAACACTTTTCGTTGCTCGCATTAGCTACGAGACTTCTGAATCGCGACTGAGACGTGAGTTCGAGCGTTATGGTCGAATCAATAAGGTTGGTTTCTGTTTCTTTTGTTTATAAGTCGATCATTTAGGTTGTTATGGTACACGACAAAGACGGTAAACCGCGCGGTTATGCGTTCATCGAATACGCACACAAGTCGGATATGAGCAGTAAGTTTTGAGTTTCGATCAAAATTTCTTTTCTTGCAATCAAAATCCGATGAGTTAGAGAGCTTTTCGCTAATTAAAAATTCACTACCAATTTGGGTCATTTCGCTTTTACAGTCGAATCCACGTTTTCGATTGTTGCAGGGCCTTTCGTTCTTTGGCCCCAAATTTCGGTCAACGTTTTTGAGTAATTCTTGTAGAGGTTTGTTTCTATCGACGACCGTTGTAAGGCGGTAGTTAGATGGGACCGTTGGGGGCAGCGTTTTTATTGGCGGGGCAAACAGAAGAAAAACGTTAGAAGCCAAAAAGCTAAAGGTCAAGTTTCGACTGTTAGTTGGGAGGTTATTGTAAGGAAACTTTTGTGGTTTTCAATTCTTCGGGTAAGTTTCACGCGGTAAGTTCGCGGAAACATCCGATCGAAAAACGGTAAGATGCGCGTAAGTTTCTGTTTACTTTATCGTTAACTCGTTGACAATCCAAAAACTACGGGGCTCCGTGTAAGTTTTCGTATTTGGGTGAGTTGGTGTCCCGATCTGACAACTTGTAAGTGATCGTCTATTGGAATGTTGGACGCAATCAAAAAGAACAATAATTGTCGTGTGATGATCACTAACCCTTTTAGCGGCTTATAAGAAAGCGGATGGAATGAAAATCGACGGACGTCGAGTTCTCGTGGACTACGAAAGAGGGCGCACTCAGAAGTCCTGGCTTCCGCGACGTTTGGGAGGTGGAAAGGGAAATACGCGACGAACCAAAGAATCCCATTAGCGTTTGTGTTGTTGTTTAATAATTGTCGAATAAATGAAATTGCTACGAAGATGTTAACACCGTTCGATTCTGTGAACTCGGCAGACAAGATTGCAAATTTGAAAGCGATGTCAGCAGTTGAAGATGACTTTCCGTTGCTTGAGTGATCTGACTGTTAGTTTTGCATTTGAAACAAGTTCAATGAAAAGAACTAACAGAAGAAGATGTTTGACTGTCGATTGGATTCTGTTGTTGAATTTGACTGCAAGAAAGTTTGAAATTGTACGATGGTTGTCAATCTAAATGCATTAAATTGATCCTGAGAAAGTTTTGAAGATCTTTGTCTTTTTTTCGGCACATTCTGTTCTTCCGATGTTCTAGACTCATTGACTAATTCAATTAGGAGATTTGTTTTGGCGTTTGCCAGTTGCGCAGTTTGAACGTAAAGCGTAATTATCTCTGTTATTGTCACCACGCAACTTAATGAACTGTTTTGGTTTCAACATTTCACTCTGTCTGATGGTCACTCAATGTGAGTTTGGACGATGTGATTGGAAACTCAGTTTCTTCCGAAACTTCCATTTTGTGTTTCATCTCTTATTCCGTTGTGAGTGCTTTGTGTTAGCCAATAATTTGGGTTTGAACACTATCACACGGGTTTTCTCAAGAAGGTACTCCCGTGTGATTTTCTGCAAACGGTACTTTCAACTCACAAAAATTCACTTTTAAAGCTAATCATCCACTTACCTCCATTCCATTCAAAAACTCGTTACCATTTGCTTGCAATTGTTCAATCATCATCCATCGCCGCTTGCCCCAGTGCTTAACAGTTTCGGCAATTGAGTCCGAGGCACTCGGATCACTTTGCTGTTGCATCTTGATCTAAAGTCTTTTGATTAATCAAAAGTTCACTAGTATAAATACAAATAACTAAAAACCAAATGTCTCAACTTCAATGCGACTAACAACAGCGAATTTATCGACCATATAAACAACAATTAGGTGTAGCGATTGCAATTCAAGTTCTGTCCAAATAGATTTGATGAACGATCTTAGTTAACAAGTGTGAAAAATCGATTATACTGAGTTGGAAGTTGAATGAAAGGCGGAATTGGTGTTTCAATGGAATGAAATCTCGAACGAACAAACAGCGATTTTAAAGAGAATGGAATTGAATGAGAAGAACGGAAATGGAATTGCACGTAATAGTAAAGAGCGTAATCAAGTGTGAAAATAATCCGATGATGTTGAACTTGAAAATAGTCGATAAGAACGAAGTCAACAAACAAAATGAGCTCAGGAATACATGAGAAGAATGCTATTCTCACTCAGATTTAACGTCAGTGTTTTAAGATCGAATTTTAAAAAATGATTGATGAATTAAAAGCGTAAATCGAAGCTGAAAGATAATCATATTACTGCGCGAAATACAACTATTGCTCTGGATTCTCGGGTTTATTCGCGAGAGTTTGGATGATCTTAGTCAGATCAGAAACCTCTTGTCTCATTTTTTCGAGGGTCAAACGGTGAGCTTCCAGTTGTCGCTGATTCTTCGCGAGTTGTTCGAATTGTTTTTTGGTTAATACGTCTTTATCGTCAACTCGTTCACTTGAAACAGTTTAAGGTCCTGATGATCTGTTGGATTTGTGCGCTTGTTTGCAGTTCGTTTTGAATGTTGGACAGACAGGATTGAGTTTGATTTTTCTTGACGTCCGATGTTGGAAATTATGTTCATCCTCTTGAACGCTTTAGCTACACGTTTCCTAGAAAGCAGTTAAGAACAATCGTAAAAGTAACTACTTACTCGAGATGTTTATTCAGTGTGATTCCACGACGTCGACCGTTTGCATTTCGTTTACTGCTTCCCTTCCAATAGAAATCTGAAAACGTTCTATTGAATAGGATTCAATTTATTGTAACAACATACTAATTTCCATTCTGAAAACGAATGTTAATCTGAAACAACACAATTTCTTAATCACCAGCTCGTCAAAATACAACACGATCGACCAACGAAACACTCAACTAACGAATTGAAAAGAGGAAAAATCGACAGTTTGTGCCAACGACAAGCGACCGAATTGAACATATATAAACAAAATCGCAACGAAGTGACCATTCGCGGTCTCTTAAAACGATTTTACTACACGATGTAAACAATTGGAGTTATTTCAGATCGAGTTTGCTAGATGGTGAAGGGAATCAAAGATATATATCTTAAAGCGATTTTGCCACATTAGTGAGAATTAACCGGAGAAAAAAGAAACCGATATGGTTCATGGTTTAAAGACTACATTGTCCGGCGTCCATAATAGAGTCGGAAATCACGTAGGGTGGACGCTGCGCAACAGACGTCAAAGTATCAACCTCTTTTACTAGTGCAATTGACCATTCTACCACTTGAGATTTGGGTTATACGGATTTGAAGCATAAGAAAACTATACAATGCCTTTGACTCGGTTTACGATAATCGCTAATCGATTATCAGTATAATCAGAGTCTATTGGTTCTAACACAATTTCTTAAACGACAAAGCGATCAAACTAGTTGAACACATAATTAACAACAATAAGAACCGAAAGCAACTTCGATTAAGTAGCAAATAGAAATCCGCGCATCGTAGCTCAATCTAAAAACTTAACGCATCGACATCTAAAAACCTTAAAGTAACAATATTTTCAATTCACGATTCACACATCGATTTGCACTCCATTTAACGACCACTTATCAAATTCAATGAACACCAACACAATAACTTTGAATTCTAAGACTGTCACTCAATAACCATCGATTGTAGAAGCGTGTAATTAACAGGACAACAACAAACACTACTGGACTCCAAACCCTGTGAATATCAGCGGAGTCCAATCAGCCAACAAGCTAAAATACACAACACCCCCCATTCCCTTTTATGACATGTCCATCGCGCAAATCGATGTATCTCGAAGATTCTGGCAACATCCATTGTTTATATTGTGTTAATAGAAAGCTTGAAAGTCTGGCTATTGATTGTGCGTAAACTTGTAGCTACCAGATAACTGGGAGAAAAATGAAAGCACTTGGAAGCGAAGAAATTTGTCAAAAATCATCAAAAATTGCAGAATTTTGTGCAGCTCTTCCTTTTGATGATGGTGAGCTCTAATTTGGCATTCCAGTTAAGCAGGTTAGAAGATCACGATTATCAAAGTGTGGAGAGATGAAATGGCTTGAGAGCTAAATTGGAAACATAAACATACTCAGAAACTGAGTCTTGTGAACTTAACTATAACAACGGTATTAGTTGGCCTCAATCGCTATAATTTGCACGAACAACTACTTCATATCAATGCAGTTAATGTTTTTAATTGTGTGTCAATCGACTCGCAGATAGTACAAACAGATCACTCACACAAAGGAGATGGTCCCATTTTCTGATTAGTGTATTTCAAAGGCTTTCGCGTATATTTTCGTTTGAATCTTCTAATCTCGTACCAACTAGTCTTTGCAGAATTCAAAAACAAAGCAGATTGACATCAAAATAGTCGTTATTCCATCCTCGCTCACACCCACGGACACTCGCACAAAACTGAAGAGTGACCTGAGGATGGGAACGGAACGGTCAAACGATCCGAGTAGTTGGACTAGGAGTCTGCTCTTCGATTTCTCCGCTTGGTCATCCCACGCACTAATTTCATGCACTAGTTGAAACGTGAACAATGCATGATATTAGTGCGTTGATCGACCAGCGGAGAGAAGAGCAGAGGAATGAGTAGAGAAGGAATGACTAGGAAAGGAATGAGACGATGGAGTGACTGTTTGGACTCATTTCCAGGCTTTATATGCTACTCGAATGAGACTGTCGAAGCTGCAGAAGGCGGTACCCGCAGTCAAATATGCAATGGGTACCAGTGATAGGAACTGAGAAGGCGGTTGACATCTCTCGGTAGACAAAAGAGAACAATTTTATTAATTGATCGGCGTTCCAATCATATTGTTTTCTCGCTTCCAGGCTTTCCCCGAGGTGATTTTGAATTTGAAGTAGATTGGCAGCGTCCTTTAGAACGCAATCACCTCTACCAAGACGTCAACAATCACTGACCTGTTGGCCTCAGGTCATATTCTTCTGTGAACTTGGACAGTAGATTGTTGGCCAATTCGAATTTTATTGGATACATTGAAAGAAGACAAACTTTTAAGTTTGTTTCATTTTTTAGCTAGTTGGAGTCGGGTTATCGATCACGTCTTCCATCACTTCACCAACGGGCTCATCATTGTCGTAAAACCCAAGCTGGTAATAGATCTTGATTGGTCGGCAAAGATTTCCTGTTCGTTTTTGTCGTCGTATTCAGTTGCAAAGACGATGAGTGCATGTCGATCACCTCCTTTCTTCAGGTGTTCGTAGATCTTCGTTCTCTTTCCAATTAGTCATGTCGATCTGAAACCTTCACATTGAATTTGCCACGATTGTAGTTTTACCTTTTTATGAAAAGGAAAGACGTTGCATAAAAGTTTAATTGTTTTGACGGGCACATGACCTGGAGTCATGCTGCAGTTACAAACAAATAAAGGAGACGCCGCATTAAGGTCCATACTATTCTCGAGACAGTCGGAGCGAACTCCAACGCTTAGATAGGTTATTCTCGACCAATGATGTTCAATTTAGATTGATGATTGGGCAGAATACGCGCTCGCTGTACATTTCAATTTTAAAGCGGTTATCTTTTCGAATTTTGTTGATAATCAACAAAATGAACGTGATTACCAAACGTATCTTGTGGCTTGCAAAATAAACTTGTTAGTCAATAAAGCAGTCGGCAAGAAAGTCGATTTCATTTTTCGATGTCAAGAAGAGATTTTGGATAAACAAATTTATATTACAGAACATTCGATTACATTCAGTGTTATTTCACACCTTTTGGTTATTAAACAAACTCAACGGTAAAGTAAAAGTAACTCAAAACAAACTGACTAGATCGATTGAGTGGAAGGTAATCTGTTATCCCGCTAACGAGCATCGTATTTAAGATCTGTGTGAGTAGCTACAAGCTGCTTTCCATTGAAATTTCTTTGATTTGAAAATCCAATCACATACCGATAATCAGCTTTTTTCGTCCGATCTGATGGTAAGAACGAATTGTAGGTTCTTGAAGGGTATTTGCATTCAGAAATTTGTAATCAAGTGTGTTTTTGTTAGTTTTCAAAAAGCAACAGTGCTTTAAACCCACAACTTTTAGCAAATTTGCACACGACTGTTTGATTGTGCGGTCGTGAATTACAACTTTTAGATCAACACTAAGAATGTTATCAACGACGATTAGATGTCCATAGAAGTATTTTCAGAGAAATATCAGTAAGTTGAAAATGTTATTGTGCCAACAAATAAGCCGAAATCCTCTCAATCTTTTCGCTCGACTGTTGCGCAAACACGTAATGTCCGAAGGGGCGAAGACTATCGATATGTTTGCATTTTGGCGGTTCTCTCGGGTTTCCCTGTTCTTCTTCCTCTCGACCCTCCAGTTTCTACCTTTGAATGCGAGAAAATCAAAGCGCAAAAAAAGTTCGTTTCGCATTTGATGGCCGTGAATTCGACTGAAAATACGAATTCGATTCCCGACATCGGCCATTAGATTCCTCTCCCGGACGCCATCTTTGAAGGTCATTTCCGTGGCCAACTGACCAGAAGATGTAATTTAAAAAGAAAGCACACCTTTCGGCTTCGTGAATTTGAGCGTTTCGTCGTTCTTCTGCGCTTCTGCGTTCGGATTCCGCTCGTCGGACATCTGTTGGTAAGAAAGAAGGTAACGGAAGTCATTTTTCGAACGCTGTCATTTTGGACGGCGACCAATTTTATGTTTCCGACCGTTGACCTTGTACCTCAATTCCCCCCTTTTTTCGGTTCCAAAAGTCTTTTTGTGGTCATTGGCGAATACGTCGGCGAGGACGAACCCACGTCGACAGAAGTGGACGTGTGAGATGCGTTTAATTGCACGTTTTTTGCGATCCGAAAAGCGCGATTGTGTTTTTCGCGCTGTGGGAATCTTTCGAGTCAAACGGCGCTATTTGTGCTATTCAATTTGACAACGAACAGTCGAATTCTGTGAACAACGAACGTCCGAAAAGATCGTTTTCGTTTATTGATTCCGCGCTTTTTGGCACAAAAAATTGCGGTTTTCCACATAGATACCAGCGGATTCATTGGTTCTAATCGATTGAACTAAACGGAAACTCCGATGTTCTTCTCGACTTGAGCCGATTATCTGAACTAAAGCGTATTGTTTGGACGAAAACTCGCAGCTAAATCAAACATGTTTCCACTCGGAATAGTGACCAGAACACAAACCTTTGAAGAAACGTTTAATCTGTCTTGCAAAAGCCCTCATAAGCTCATAGTCTAGATTCATTTTTCCGAACGTCACTCGCGTCCTCTGATTATGATGAAACACTCGTTCCGCCTTCACTACACGTCACACGTGTAAGTCAACAAAATGGACCTGTTATTAGGCTTTTAGGAAAGTCGAAATATTTTTCTCCTTGAGTTTTAAATGTTCGATATATTTGATTCAATTCGATATGATTCGTAAGCACTCCAAAGATCGTCTTTCACTTTCGCTTTCGCCACCGCAAATCAAAAATCGACCTCCCGAACGAAATGAATCATCTTCGCTTGTGCGTCTCGAAAACTGTGAGCAGCGTTTTAACTTTTCGATTTTCATTACCCGCTAACGGCAATCGAGCGAACCCTTTGATGTGCTTTCCGGCTGATCGAATTGCTTACTCATCGTCGTTTCATCGCTGTGATCTCATCCAAAGATTGTTTTCAAGCTTGGAACCGCCGGTTTCATACCATTTATGTGGTTGTTTAGCGCATTGCAAAGACAATTTTACTGATAACTTCTTTCCCGCTCTATAACCCCTATCGCTACTTATGTTTTTTTTTGAGTTAGACAATCACGAGTTTTTATTGTTTGTTTTTGCGGTTTAAACTCAAGAAAATTTGCTAGACCTCTCCAACGAAGCATTCACATGGTGTCCGAAGTGAACGGAACCCATCGATGGACATCGCGCGAATGGGCGTGAGAAAGAAGACGCAGATCGGATTTTACGCCAAACACCTTTACGAATGCGACTTTAGTCGGACGTTACGGTTTTTGCGTTTTCAATCGAAGTAACTCAATGGACCCTGTTTCACACTAGTCGTATCGATCTGCTCAAGAAAACAACGTTTCTCTTCGACCTTGCGGTTTGATAACAAAAAGCGTAAGAATCGTGGACGAAATCAATTTTTTCGAGCGTCTTTCGCGTCATCAAAACAGATGGCAAAAACGTTGTTCGAGAGTTTTTTTGCGCAAAACCTCAAAAATCTCTTCGATCGGACGTTGCGGGCGGCCGCCACTCGAAAATCGCAACGCTCCAAATTCGCGCAAAATTCCCAAAAATTTCGCGTTTTGGCGCCCATCCAACGTGAATTCGTTTTTTCATTTGACTTTTGGATTTTTAAGCAAATTCAATCTGCGATTCTATGGACCCGAGAATTCAGATGCTATTCTGATTGGTGACTCATCGATTAGTCTAACAAGATGGTTAGTTCGTTTATTCATCCCTTAATAGCATCCGAATACCTTGTTTTTAGCCGTTTCATTGGCAATCAAACGTTAACGTTCATAATGTTGGAGTGGAAGACATGGTCCTTTTGCGGTCACTCAACGACGAGGCGATCGTTGAGAATTTGCGTAAACGATTGGCCGCAAAAGCAATATACACGTACATTGGACCGGTGCTGATTTCAGTCAATCCCTTCAAAGAGATGCCTTACTTCACAGAAAAGGAAATGGAACAATATCAGGGTGCCGCCCAATACGAGAATCCACCGCACGTTTATGCACTTGCTGATAACATGTATCGGTAAGAACAAATGAGTTGGCGGATGCGATGCGAATACTTCAGGAACATGATGATCGATGCCGAAAGTCAATGCGTGATTATCAGTGGTGAGTCGGGTGCTGGAAAGACGGTTTCGGCCAAGCACATCATGTCGTATGTTGCAAGAATTTCTGGTGGTGGACAACGAGTGCAACACATCAAAGACGTAATCATCAAATCGAATCCACTTCTTGAAGCCTTTGGCAATGCGGCAACGTTGAGGAATTGGAATTCGTCACGTTTCGGCAAATACGTTGAGATATCATTTGGATTAGGCGGAGGTTTGAGTTTAGATTAAGAGATTTTATTAACATTTGTGATTTCAGAGCCCATTGGTGGTCAGATCTTGAACTTTCTTTTGGAGAAGAGTCGAGTTTGCAGTTTGGCGAAGGGCGAAAGAAATTTTCACATTTTCTATCAACTTCTTTCCGGTGCTGATGCCGAGACGCGCAAAGCGTTGGGACTTTCGAACGTTGACTACTTCTCGTATTTAGCCAAAAGCGGTTGTTCGAAAGCCGAAGGAACGAACGATGCCGAAGAGTTTTCGGCAACTTTGGACGCGATGCACGTTGTTGGAATCGACGATCGATCACAACTCGAGATTTTGCAGCTGGTCAGCGCGATATTACATGTTGGTAAGTGGTCGTGTTGATATAATGAAATAAATTTTCAGGCAACATAACTTTTGACGAAAGCGACAACTACGCGGCTGTTCGCAGCGATGACTGTAAGCCTGTAGTTTGTTCTCATTAACTGTTTTTAGACCTTCAATTCCCGGCTTATTTGCTCGGTTTGTCTCCTGATGCAATCAAGGAAAAGTTGACGAAACGGCGTTTGGAATCGAAATGGGGATCACAAACTGAACAAATCGACGTGACTTTGAATGTCGAACAAGCGGTTTATACTCGTGATGCATGGTAGGAGACTTTTTGTGTTTTGTCTTAACCTTTTCATTTAGGGTAAAAGCAATGTACTCTCGACTATTCGACTATCTTGGTAACTCGGAATTTTGTTGTTCAACTGATTCTCTGTTTTAGTTACGTCTGTTAATCGTGCATTGAACGTTCATCAATCGAAGAAACGAAATTTGAGTCTGGGAATTCTCGACATCTACGGTTTTGAAATTTTCAATAATAACGGTTTCGAACAGTTTTGGTAAGCTTTACGATCTTCAACTACAATTAATGAAACTTTTAGTATCAACTTTGTCAACGAAAAGCTTCAACAAATTTTCATTGAACTCACTCTCAAGGCCGAACAAGAGGAATACGTGAGCGAGGGAATCGAATGGACACCCGTCGACTATTTCAACAATAAGATCGTCTGTGATTTGATCGAAGCAAAACGACCACCCGGAATCATGTGTTTGTTGGACGATGTTTGCGCGCAAATTCACGGACAATCAGAAGGTGTGGATGCCAAGTTCTTGGTCAAAGTGAATTTTGTTGTTCTTTTCGTTCAATTATTCACTTGTTTAGATGAATCAACAAGTCGGCCAACATGCTCACTACAAACCGGGGGCCGAATCCTTTTTGGTCACACACTACGCCGGCGAAGTATTGTACAATGTGGACGGTTTCTGCGATAAGAACCGTGATGTTCTGTATCCCGATCTGGTTACTTTAATGCAGTCGAGTGAAAGCAAATTCATGCGCGATCTGTTTCCGGAGAATGTTGGGTTCGGAGCGAAACAAAAACCAACCAGTGCATCAACGAAGATTCGAACACAAGCGAACCAATTGGTGGATTCGCTAATGCGCTGCAGTCCCAGCTATGTGCGTTGCATTAAACCGAACGAAAATAAACGCGCGTTGGAGTTTGATGATCAACGGGTGAAGCATCAAGTTCGCTATCTCGGTTTGAAAGAGAACGTGCGAGTTCGACGTGCCGGATTCGCGTATCGTCGTCAATTCGACAAGTTTCTTTGGCGTTACGCGATTTTGACTCAGGAAACGTGGCCACGATTCAACGGCAACGTACGTCAAGGCTGCGAAGTGATTTGTCGTTCGATGGGTATTTCGGACGATCAATTTCAATTGGGAAGAACGAAGATTTTCATTAAGAATCCCGAATCCGTAAGTTCGATAGAAATCGTTGGGTTGATTTCCAATTGTTTAGCTTTTTATGTTAGAAGAGTCGAGAGAACGTCGTTACGATCAGTTCGCTCGTGTACTTCAAAAAGCTTTTCGACAATTCACTGCCGCTAAACGTCATGCTCGAGAGAAAGAGGAGGCTTGTCAGTTGGTTTATGGCAAGAAACAACGTCGTCGGTATTCGATCAACAGAAACTTTGTCGGCGATTACATTGGTCTGGAGAATCGCCCCGCCCTTCAAGCGATTGTCGGTCGTCGAGAACGTGTCGATTTCGCTCATACGATGAGCAAGTTGGATCGACGTTGTAAAGTAAGTAGTTGAATAGTTACAATCGGATATTTTGTTGTTTAGACCTCGAAAATGGACCTTCTCGTCACAGCGAAGTACTTGTTTTTGGTGGCACGAGTTCTGGAGAAGAAGGGAGTTAACAAAGGGAAATTGATTGAAGTTGTAAAAAGGTATGTTGTTTAGACTTTTGGTTTCATTGCTGAGTTTTCATTTTTAGACAATTGTCTTATGAACAAATTCAATCGATTGGTTTGAGTACACTGCAAGACGATTACCTCTTCATTCAAGTGAAAGACGAGTACACGACCGTTTTGGAATCGCCGTTGAAAACCGAAATGTTGACTGTAATGAAGTAAGTCAATTCGGAGATCAAGTTTATAGTCGAAATTTTTAGTAAGAGATACATTGAGAAGTTCAATCGGCCACTTCCTTTGGACTTCTCAAATACTCATACGGTCAAATTGAAGAAACTGAAATATAACATTATTGGAGGCCCAGGAGTTCGCGAGTTTCGATTCACCGAGGAAGCCGGTGGTGGACGAATTCGTTTAGTCCCCGAAGGCAAAGCGATTACCGTTTACGTGCCAACTGGACTGCCCGCCAACACTAGTAAGCTTTGATCTTCGAACTTATGAATTCGTTTGCATTTAGAACCGAATGCGCGACCTGTTTCGGTTCAAAAGTCGAGTTGGGCATCGCGCCAATCAGCAGCACGACGTTTACAGGAAAATCGACCGCCGGCTCCAGTTTCACCAGTTCTTTCGAAACCTCCGACTCATTTTGCTCCACCCGTCGAAGTTCCGGCCCATTCTCCGTACGCAACCAATCAGCCATCTCATCAACCAACATCTCATGGACCGGCAGCTGCCTTGGCAAATGCACTAAATCAGGGCCGAAACAATCATATTCATCCACTGGGTGAGCAGAATGGAATGATGAAGGCGCAACCAGGAGCTCGACCAGCACCACTGAAACCGAAGCCAATGGTCAAACCGCGTGGGCCAACCGTTAGAGCGATGTTCGCATACGATGCTCAAGACACCGATGAGTTGTCGTTTCAAGAAGGCCAGATCATTGAGTTGGTGAAAAAAGGTAAGGGATTAGATTTAAATTGACTTCGAATTTGTTCATAGATGAAAGTGGTTGGTGGCAAGGAAGAATCGGGCCCAAGAGCGGTCTATTTCCAGCCAATTATGTTGAAGAAACATAATTGAGAAAAACCCTCAGTGCCAAATTCATCGGATCTTCAACGAGTAATCGGTCATTCCCCTCATTTCTCTTATGCTCAATTCTCCGTCCCACGACTTTTTTTGTTGTTCATTCAAACGCTTCAAAATTTTCCCGTCAGAGTTTTATTGTCTTCTAATACGAGTTTCATGGATTCTAATGAGTTTCTGATTATTGAATGCATTTCCCATTTCTGTGTTAACTGTTAAATAAACTAATCGTATTTGTTGTGTGGAAGATGAAACTCGAAATCGAATCCCGAGGACTCTGATGCCTAAACAAAAAATTATTGTATCAGATTTGTTGGTAAGACGAGAGATTCTGTTTCAAGTTTTTGGATTCCAAAAGCAAGATTGTCAATCGAAAATCTATAACGATCGAACAACACAAAAGAACTCACGTTGCTGAATTGACACGATTTCTCATCTCCAATCTTATCAACACTGTGCAAGGAAATAGCTACAATTGTTACTCGATGATGGTAAACTGTCCAGGAGCATTGAGTTTGAGTCACGAAGAGAAATTTCCTGCGCTTTTGAGCCTAAAAAGCAAGTGGTTGGCAAAAAGTCGCGTTCCGTTCTGCTGAATCTTTTCCTGAAAAACGTCAATTTGTTTTGATTTAATCGCTGAATTCCGAAGAGTTTGATGATTTGGAGCCGAGAAATTCGAGTTTTGACGTTTCGCTTTCGTCGTGATGTTCATTTCGATTTTGTTTTCAGGTTAAACGCTCCTTATCGTTAAGTTTGAACGTCATAATGCCGGACAATTCGGACAGTTCGTGTCTTGTTCTTCGTGGCAAGTTGGAAGGACACAACGGATGGGTTACTCAATTGGCCACCAGTCCGGTGAACCCGAAGACTCTCATCTCTTCATCCCGCGGTAAGTTCTTTTGGTCTTTTGAAGTTTGAGATTTTGATTTGCAGACAAGTCGGTTATGATTTGGGACTTGAACACCGACTATAACAACGAGGTGGTTGGTGGTCGTCCGTTGAAGTCGTTGAACGGACACGGACACTTTGTTTCGGACGTTGTGCTTTCAATTGATGGTCAATACGCGCTGTCCGGCTCGTGGGATAAGACACTTCGTTTGTGGGATTTGAATACGTGAGTTCGATTCAAAGAGACTTTTTATTGGTTGGTGGTTTAGTGGAAAGACTTCTCGTCAATTTATCTCACATACTAAAGACGTCTTGTCCGTGGCTTTCTCAGCTGATAACCGTCAAATCGTTTCCGGTTCGCGTGACAATACGATCAAGTTGTGGAACACTCTCGCCCAATGCAAATTGACTTTGGCCGTAAGTCTACGAAATTAGAAGCGTGAAATTTGTTGAGTTTAGGAAAAAGACGAATGCCACACCCATTGGGTCACTTCCGTTCGCTTCTCGTCCTCCACCACCAATCCATCGATTGTTTCCGCCGGTTACGACAAAGTCGTTAAGGTATGGAATTTGGCCAATTGTCGCTTGAAAACCAATCACGTCGGACACACTGGTTACGTGAATACGGTTACTGTTTCGCCTGATGGTTCGTTGTGTGCTTCTGGTGGAAAGGTAGGAGAATCTTTACGGATGCAAATGAAAACTTCGTAGGACGGAATCGCTAACTTGTGGGACTTAAACGAAAACAAACACTTGTATTTGTTGCCCGGAAACGGCGTGATCAACTCGTTGGCCTTCTCGCCCAACCGCTATTGGTTGTGCGCCGCCGTCGGATCGTCTATTAAGATTTGGGACCTCGAACAGAAGGCTCCGCTCGACGAACTGAAGGTGGAAACCGGCACCGCAACACCGCCGCAATGCACATCGTTGGCATGGTCCGCTGATGGATCTACACTATTTGCCGGCTACGGAGACTCCTCGATACGTATATGGTCGATTTCGGATCGTGTTAAAGCGGAAGAGAACTGAACGAAAAGAAGTCCCCGACATTTGTGAACCGATTCCGCGATTGTTTTTTCTCTTCGGAATTTTGTTTTTGTTGTTAATGGGAAAATAAAAGGTTGTAATTGTTAACTTCTCTGGATTAATCCGTAACCAACTGGAAAGAAAACAGAATTTACAGTCATCAACATACTCCCGCATATTGATGCTCATCAGTGGTTCTCATGAAACTGCATCATTTGACGTTGGGCTTCGCACCTAAGATGATTGTCAAGAAATAAGTGGAATCTTCTGTCGTTTCTATTTATTAAGTAGTTAAGAACGACAACGAGATCAATTTCCGTCGTAACTAGAATTCATTTCACAGGATTCAATTTTTGATTATGTTCCAGATTATAATTCAATTCTCAGTCAACCTCTACCCCCCAAACTTTTAGCATATTATTTTTATTTATTAATTAACTGGTATGCTAACTTACAGCTTTCCATCATCAAAAGGAAGAGCTGCACAAACTTTTGCAATTTTGGATGATTTTTGAGAAATTTCTTGGCTTCGAAGAGCTCTCACTTCTCTCTCAGGTATCCGGTGGCTACAAGTTTGTGCACATTGGATAGCCAGACTTTTAGGCTTTCTATTGTTATAATTTAAGCAATGTTTGTTGCCAGAATGACTGAGATATATCAATTTGCGCGCTGGACGTCTCATAAAAGGGAATGGGCGGTGTTGTGTATTTTAGCTCATTGGCTGATTAGAATCCGCCGATATTCACAGAGTTTAGAGTTCATGAGTGTTTGTTGTTGTCCTGTTAATCACACGCTTCTACAGTCACTTGTTTTTGAGTTACAATCGATGGAAGTTCGGATGTTGGACATTTACTTTCGAGCTAAGTTTTGCAAGTTGGCTCGTTGTTTGTTGTTATTTAAACTCATATATAATATGAATAAGAGTTCATGCATCTGACAGCTATAGAAGCGCACTGTTATCATCGTATGATCAGAATTGTGCACTCAAATTAAAGGTTTCAGATTAACATGAAAACGTAAAAGGACAGCAAAACAGAGATCTATAAACAAATGAAATAAGCGAACGCCATCTACTCATGATCTTGCACTTGACTACGACGATGAAAGTGAAATAGGCCATTTAACTGAAATCCATTACAATGTCCTCTGTGTACGAAATGATAATCCCGTTGAAGTGATGGAAGACATGGTTCATAACCCGAATCCAAACAGCTATAAACTGGAGAAATAAACTTAAAATTTTGTTCAATAAATTCGAATCAGCCAACAATCTACTGTCCAATTTCATGTAAGAATATGACCTGTGGCCAACAGCTCAGTGATTGTTGACGTCTTGGTAGATGTGATTGCGTTCTAAAGAACGCTGCCAATCTCGTTCAAATTCAAACTCAGATTACCGCGAGGTAAGTCTGTGAGTAAGAAACGACCTAACTGAGTCGTCGGAACTTGAGACTCGTTCGTCCGTGTAGGGAACCGATCGCTTTTTCCAATGGCACTGCTCGGTAGTTTCTCGCGATTGTCCGGAGCTCGCTTGACCGTTGATCCGGTTAACGAGTCGTCACGTTTGCGTCGTATACAAACCTGAGGGGAAGGTCCGATCCTCCATTTCACTGATCTTCTTCCAGTTTCTGTAATCGAGCAGCCTCTCAATTCACTTTTCGCTTTAGTTTCTCGTTCAGCATCGATTCCAAGACGGCCAAATGCTTTTGCCATTCATTTCTCTCCAATTAGAAGTTTGGAAGATTTCTCCGCTCGTGCAAAACTGTAAACCGAGTTCGACGAATCGGGAAACTTTCGTCGTTCTTCATTTCCCCGACTTCTTTTTCGTGAATTTTCTGTTTTTTGATATCGTTAGTCGTCATTTTTTGGGAATGTACAAGGATTCTGTCCATAAGGTTTTGAGTTTGTGATTGTTCATTGTCGTTATGAAATCGATCAACTGAAATATCGTCATGAATCCGCGTATTTCTCAAATGCCGTTATTTGGAGCATATCATTAAAAAACAACATGAAACGGTGCAATGGTTAATCAACGTGCAGCAGATACTTCCGCCATACAAACTCAATCAATGTTCATATGCAAGCTCCTAGTTCAAGCACTTTTGTTCTAACTCAATACGAATTATGTTCTCTGTTTCAATCGTATCATCGTTATTGTTTTAAGAACGTTCTCCGAGTCGGTGTTAATTCAGATTCTTTCGTTGATATTCATATTCAGATATCATCAAACTTCTTCAGACAAAATGGCAAACAACGACGTCGACGAATACAAGCACCAGTATATGGGCGATTTTTGGGTACCGGACACAGCTTACCAGGATCCTGTTGATGGGCGATTTTTGGTCGTAAATGATCGTTCTGATTGCACAATCACCGATCTATTCCACTCGAAAGCACAGTAAGTTCACAAGTTAGCTTCTTCAACGTTTTGTCTAGAACATTTCGTCTCGATTTTTCATCGACAAAAATTGACGGAAAGTCGATGGTAACAAACAACCACGAAATATGCGAAGTCTTTCTTTTGGACATGAACAATCCATTGTTTTTGTTCGAGTTAATCGATTATTCGATTTTGTGTTTGGGAGTCGGAATGATCGACGTTGAGCGTTCAACGATACTCGTCGAACAAGCCGTTATCGTATCGGTCAGCGTTCAAAGTCAGTGGTTCTCTTGATATCCACTGTCTTCGGCGCCGAACTTGTACGACGGCTTTGTTCTGAAGATGACAGAAATGTCGAATAGACGTCGACATTTTCTGGTAAAAATGACGGTTAGCGATGAGCTGCGGATATCTGCACTGGATGTCCCACTGGGAATGAGCGTCGTTGGATGCTGCGACAATCATCTTTATGGTTTTGCTCTTGGCCAACGAAACGACCACAACGCCGATCACCCGATCGATCTGATAAAATTTTCTCTTTCGGACGCGACTCTAATTCAGGAGCGCACAATCAACTGGGAGATCGCAACGAATATCGGCACTGTAAGTTTCATTTTTGATTACACTAATTTCATTTTTACGATTCAGGCGTTAAAATTTGACATACACGTTTTTACGTGCGGCATTGGAAGAAAACTCGTTGTAGAGAATTACCGTGGAAAAGAAGAAACTGAAATCCTGTCATTGGATTTGGACACCTTCGAGTGGAAAAGCACAGACATTATATTGAAGAATGTTCGGAGAATTTCTAGCGATGGAACAAAAACACTGATTGTGCAAACGCAGTCTCATGTTCCAGAATTGCGTAAGATCCACCGATTTGTGTTCAAGTAAGTTGAGACCAGAACTACAGAACTGATTGGGTGTTTTAGTCAACCGGACAAGCTTTCTGATTTGGCCTGGTTTCAACTGAAACGCATTTTCGATGCCCGACCTGATGTCTACAATACCATTCTCAGTCGTTTACCCAAAAATCTTAAGCAAAAGTGTTTTCTCAATTTCAACTGATGCTCGTTTCTGTTCTATCGTTTCATTGCAGTAAACTTAATTGTATTTAATGAATAGAAAATGAAATGCTTTGAGTTGATAGTCATCATCTTACATCCAACGTTCCTTCAAATTGTTGCTCACTATAACAGAATCTTGAATTTTATGTCCAATAACTTATCTACTGGCTACAGATTATTAAATTTACGATCAAATTAACTCTTTATAAAGCAGACTATCCATTGAAATTGAACACGACAGACGGCGGCAAAAAGGTTGAACACTCAGCCCACAAAACTTCGACAATCACTGTTCTCTGATAGTTCTTCTGGGTGTTGATAAAAACACACTTAAAACGTACCGTTCGCTTCGTTGTTGACTGTTTAAAAACTTTCGCCGATTCTCGACCATTACTCCCGCCTTTCATTTCGCTGAGGGTCAATTAGCCAAAACTCGGGAAATCGCGTTTCGATTTACGTTCTTTCGACTTTAACTCTTGATTTTACAGACTCGAAGTCTATTCCCTTAAAATCAACGTCTGTGAGCAATGACCGTCATACTTTTGCCAACAAAAATCGTTTTCCATTTGAGTACGATTGCCACGTTCACTGCCGTCCTGTTGTTCAATCAACTTCAACAACGTTTTCATCCCTCATTCAAGGGCACATCAGTGGTTGATAGAGTCGAGGAAACAGAACTAGAGGTCGACCGGTTTTTAGCTCTCGAATCCAACGACACTGACAGTTCTCGTCTACATCGCAGCGATCAAGAAGTCATTCTGTTTTCCCACCATTTTGCTTGTGGTGGTGGCTTGGTTTCAACAACAGCGGCGAGTTTGGTCAGCTTTCCATGTGAATATCAAAATTGTAAGTTTTTCGACAACTTTGTTTCCAATCAAATTCATGACCGTATGATTATTTTCGACATCACGTGCCGTCGAACCTTACGAATCCGATAAGCGCTAAAAACATGCGATAAAAGAAAAACTGTAAGCGACCCATCAACATCGTTAACTCAAAGCTTATAAAAATGTTGCGGTCACGCGCTGATGTCTCATTGTTACGTCATTAACACCAACGAGTCTAAGGGCGAAAGTTCGTCTCTTAGTCGATGTTTATTGTCGCGACTGTTAACGAGGTCGTTAAATTAGAATCACCGGAGGTTATTGGTAATGCCGAAAAGGGCGTGAAAGTCGTTAAATTAACAGTCAGCTCTTTAGTCTCATCTGTGGTATCGTTGTTATGACAATAACACAAACAAGTGGTCAATGTTTGATTAAAACTTTGGGGAATCGATCACTTTTACTGTTCATCAATGACCACACATGTCTGTAATCTCCGAAACAAAGCAATTGATCTTACAGTCGGAAAACATGCGCGACGATTGATTTTGCAATCCTACCGTATTGGAAACTTGCACCTTAAAGTGTGCCTTTTGATTGATCGCTTTTGAAGTAAATTTGATGAATTTAGCCAAGATAGTCGTTCTCAATTTCAACGAATTTCAATGATAACTTTTGATTGGATTTTGCAAACGTCAATCAGCAAACTCAATGGCTACTTTTTCGATTGGGGTTCACCGTTTGATCGAACACTCGCAGTTCACGTGAACAGAAACAGTGGCGATTGCGTTCATTTTTGCGGTGAAGACGAAAATAAAACTGATAACAAGATGCAAACTTAAAAACAACAAACCTTTTCATTTTTGTTATCGAACTTGAATTCCACGGCATTGCGATTGTTGGACTTTCGAGAGACTTGCAGAATCGAAGCATCAACTTCGTTAATCTTCCTATCGTTTCCTTTCAATCGCAACTTCTGAACATAAAATAAAGAACTCTAACACATCTTCCGGAACCTTTTCATTACTCTATTTCAGTGCACAAATGTTGCGTTCTACACGATACCTGTTTCGATGCACGAATCGGGCAAGAGAAGTGCGATGAGTTCTTCTGCGACTGTTTGGCCAATTTGCCTTCTGAATCCGCATATTGTAATCTGTTCACGCACTACGGCCTTTGTGCATCAACTCGACTGTTGGGTCATTTCTTCTACGAAGATGGACCGTTCAACCAAACGGCATTCGAACTACTCGGAGCTGCCGGACATGTTCTTTTGGATTCCACATCGAAAATTGCTTCCACGGTCATTGAGTCATGACGACGATTGCAATGAGATTTAGGTCTGTAAATTTGCCTTAAACTCGGGTATTGTCCTGTACATTGTTTCGAAGTCGTATAGACGTGTAAATAAACGATTGCCAAATGAGAAATCACTATTTATTGACCTCAACTCTCAAGAATCCGTGGTGAACGACGACTTCTGATTTGGAGTTTTCTGCGATCGTGTTTTCGATTTTGCTTTCTTTCTCTTCGTATTCGACGGTGTTGCATGTGCGGAAGTTGTTTGGGTGGTCGAGTTCGTTGAGTCTGTGATACGTCCGTCGGTTGAACTAACTGGTTGAGCTGATTAAATGGGACTCTCGAAAACCTCTTCGGCCGACGGTCGAATATCATAGACTACGTTTCCTCTTTTGCTGAACCGAAAATGTGCGTTAGCCGAATTTGCATCCTTCTTTTCTTTGTCCTTGCCTTCCTAAACGTCCGGTTTCTTTCAACCGAAACAACAACTCGAATCTCAGGTTTCCATTCGATTTGACTCGGAACTCTCAAACGTTTGCGATGAAATTTGTCGCCACAAAACATCAGATCGTGGGTTGATGCCAATCGAATCCTCGCTCGTTCATTTTTTAATTCTTGTGGAGAAAGTTTCTCTAAAAGGCGACGGTTATTGCTTGAGGTCGTATAACTGACCTCTCTTCTTTCTGGCATCTTTGTTGCAGTAGCAATAGATAGAAATGATCACACTAACAACAATCGAAGGAACAAAAAGTCCAGTTAAGCAAATGAAAACGATTTGTCCGATGCTTATCGACCTTAAACTCGGTTTCTCTGTGGCAGATGACTGAAACACAAAAATGATGTGAAAAGTGTAAACCAAAACAAACCATTAAGCCAATGGGCTTGATGTCCAACCGTTGGTAAGCACGATTTGAATTAAGAATGAAAGCTTGATTTGTTTTCTGAACAGAAGTTCTTGAACTCGATTGCAATTAAAGACTCCGAGAACCTTCTTTATCACAAGCATTTATTTACAAAACAACAATGATTGATTATGTCGTGTAACCCGGATGCTCAATAACTGTGTAAGGCTCGGGATCATATTCACCTCGTTTGTTCAAATGACGCCCGTTGAAGGGAAATGGAGCACCGTCCACAGCCTTACGATCATCGGCGTATATGTACGAAAAGATCACGTAGTCTTTGAAGTATTTTCCGATCAAAACGTAGTTCGCGAACATCAGCATCACCAACGTGAAAATGTGCTGCCAATCAGTGGACATAACCAGCTCGTGAAATTGCCAAACAATCAAAACCAACTGAACAATACATGCGTAACGAACCCACAGTATCGGATTCTCGCCCAACTTCTGCAACGAATCAACAGGTAGAATATAGACAAAAGATACTCACGTAAATTCGTTGATGCAATTCACTGCACGGCGATGCGGCGACGCGATCGAAATGCGGATGTCGTTCCGATTTGAATAGATAGTTAAAATTATCGGTAGGAATGGAAACAATCTGATTGTGAAGATAATGTTGTTTGCCCATTCGATCCCACTCTTCGTACGCTCGCACAACTCGTCCGTTCTTCCAAACGTATCCTTGGCTCGAACAACCGTCCATATCTGCTTCAGTGGGCGGAACCCACGAGCCTAAGTGACAAGAAGTCTGATAGAGCCGATCGATGAGCTCCGGTGGAAAACGATAAAGTGCGTAAAGAAAGAAACTTGTAACAAAAACGATCATAAAATGGAACCAACAGCTTTCAGTCAAATAGTGTTGTTCGATTCCTGAGTTCGTTCGTTTCTGAAACCCAAAAACCTTTTTTATGACTGGAAATTCAAATTACCGGCACAAAAACACTTGGCAAGAAAATGGAGAAATAGGCTGTGAAGAAGGCGGCGTAAATACAACAGTAAAGTCGATAGCGTAGCTCCATTCCTAAGATCATTGCTTCACGCCAAAATTCTTTTCGATCATCTAAACATTCAACACATGAATCGAATCGATCGAACGAACTTGCCAACATCGCATATATGTTTTTCATCCAACAATCGCGGATACTGCGACGGCATTTTAAAGTACGCCATTTCGCTAATAAACGAAAACCAATCGCCGCCGTTTTGGATCCATCGATTGTGAACTTTCTGGAAACCATCGCGAATGTAATTGTAGAACATGAGTACGTACACAACAAGACTGAAGGAGCGAACTAATAACGAAAATGGAAACAAACTCACGGTAACAGCAAGTAGAAGATCGTTCCGTAACCGTACTCTCCGATGATACGAGAGAACGAGAAAACGAAACTGGATGTGATCATCGTTCCCAATGGCGATTTAATGATCGCGTATTCCATGATCGACCAGAACACCGAGTTGTCGTCGGCATTCACTTGATCGAACTTGTTCGTGATCTGAAGAAAGCGATAAGAAAAATGAGAAGCACTACCGTTGTCCAAAAGCACTTGGTTACTCGAATTCCCAACAGCAATCCAATGCACGATAAAACGTACGGGTTAATCAAATGAAATTTCTGAAACTATCGAATAGAAAACTCAAGGTAGAAATTGACGTTACAAATGTCGTATGCCAATGAGATTTCGGTAGCCACCATAGAGTTTTGTACAAGTTTAAATACTCGAGAAAAAGAGCCAAAATCGAGTAGAGAAAAAGCGTGCATTCGTAGAAGAGTTCCGATTGAACTTGCGGATACTGTTGCCAGTTTCTATGCGGTATAAACGGCGTTGATTTTTGACTGAAAACGAACGAAAACTCATCAGTAGAAGACGATTTCAGACCTTTGAGTCGCAGTCCCGAGTACGTTCAGCGGTGCGCTCGGAACACTGAGTCCCGAACCACCACGACGTTTCGTTGATCTGTAGACTTTGGCCGGCATTGCAACGGTAGCCGATCATCAAACGCTTCTTTTTTGCATTCTCAGCGAATAACACGTGGATTGTGATCGCACGTGTGCGCGATTTTTTCGGCGAAATCCAATTTCTCTTTCCGATTCGTCGGCAAAGAATTCGATTCATCGATTTGCACTTTTTGAGTTCAGTTCTTCAGTTGACCAAAGATTAAGAAACGACGTTACTTTGAAATGAATAGGTCGTTATGAAAGAAACAAAAAGTGTAAGAAGTCGTTAGCTCAAATAAACTAAAGTGTGCCTTTAAGGGCTAACACAATCTCTAAATCATTTCGATAAATTTCAAAAACCACCTTCAAACTTCAGCAGTTTTGCTTTTTTAGTTATAAGTACCGTACGTTTGTATAACCCAAAATACTTTTACATAAACGTCGAATGTATAATTTGCAACCATTTTCTTTACGTCTTTTTGGTCATTTCTTTCAAGCTCTATCGGTTGCTTATCGAATGGTGAGTTCTAACGATTGAGCTTCATAATCAATTTGGATTGCAGGATCAGTTTTGCGCTACAGTATTTTCAATTCTCGTTGTGTTTACAACCGTGGCGTCTTTCATTCAATGCGGAAAGAAGTCGAAGAAGAAAGCTTTACCGCCGAACTACGTGCCAACTCCCTTGTCATCGACTGTTATGCCTACAGCGATGACAAACTTGAGTGTTGTGCCAGCGGAAACAAAGAAAGGGCAACCAAAGAGTGAGCCGGTGAGTAGACGTGTAGTTAGCCACTCAATTGATTCAAATAATTTCAGAAAGAAGATGACAACAATTACGAAAACTTAACTATCGGAGATCTACCACCTCCACCCGCTTAACTTCTATGCTATGATCTTTAGGGTTGCGATGTAAATAAAAACCGTTGGATGAGCTAACAATCATTTTATTTGTTTGGTAGAAGTTTGCTCAAGAACAATTTTTTGATTTCAGATTGTTAGTCAAAACTGTACATCGATAGGTGAGTTAACTTTCTCGTGATCTATTCCTGTGAATATCTTCACATTTGGGCTCGAGCGGTCAGCGAGTCTTTGCAATCCCATAAGTCGACGGGTTTGTGAGGCTTCTGAAAGTGCATAACGGTGTTCATTTGTGTCGTTTGGTTGACTCATAAAAAAGTTGCTTTCCAATTTTTTTCTGTAGTCCTATTTCTTGCGAAGACCGAACGGCATTTTGCATTTTTTTGTAGATCTGAACATTTAAATCGACTATTCATGATTGTTTTAGACGACGACAATGGGTACATGGTAGTATTGCAAAGAATAGGCACAGCTTATGGGAACATTTCCGCAACTCAGTTACCATTCGAGTTACACTGTCGACGGTCACTTCTTATTTTCACACAACGAGGAATATCTTTATGTTGTCGACTTATTTCACGTTGAATTAAGGTTTATATACAGCACGGTTGCTTGAACTTTGTATTCAGGAAACAACATCTGGACTTTTCATCAAAGGCAATCGAAGAACTTCTATCAAATATAGGCAATTACTAGTTATGCAGTGTTTTTGCGTTAAATTTGAATACAATAGTGATGTTTTTAAAAGTCAATTACCCTTTTACTTTGTGTTTGGTAGTCGGACACATCGACTATGAACGTTCATCAGTAGTTGTAAGGCGAATAATTTCATTACCAATTAGACGTGCTTATCGTTGCAAATGGTTCTCTCAATCGTATCCACAAAACTTGCGCGATGGTTAATCTTGAAACAGTTGATTACAACAGGGACCTCTTTTACTATTCACCTAAAACGAACGATTCGAACCAAATTTATTTATCTCGACTTCAGTTTTCTCTGAAAATAAATGTCTTCGGATACTTTGACGGTTCTCTGTATAGTTGGACATATGGTAAAAATGTCGCCAATAAATCAAAACAAATCGATTGAATCAAACCGTCGCTCTCAAACGGCGAACAGTTTCGGGAGCCAACAGTCAACTGGAAAATAACAGAAGATTTAAACCTGGTGACTGCATTTTCAAAAATAGTCATGTTTTTCATTTGGACATCCCTATTCACTGTACCGGATCATATGTGTTGCATTGGAAGAACGCTTTTTGTTCGCAATTACGGTAAACACGATGAAATCATATCGTTGGATTTGGTTTCATTCGTATGAAAGCGAACAAACATCGCATTCAATACCATCAACTCAATCAGTAGTGATGGTGAACGCACACTTATTGCTTCAACGTCATATCGACATGAAAAATTGAGGAACATTTATCGATTTGCATTCCAGTGGTTTGTTACTTAAACTATCGAGTTAACAGAAAACATTTTCAATCAACCCGACAAACTTTCAAGTTTAGTTTGGTTTCGATTGAGACGAATCTCCAACGACCTAAGTTCGTCTTACAACGTCATTCTCAGCCAGTTTCCCGCAACTTTCGAACAAAAATATATCTTCTCATAGACTTAGACTTCAACTGATACCCAATTCCTTGTACTAATAAACCTCGATCGTGTTTCTTATGTGATCAGAAAATGAAAGTTCACAAATCAATAGGTTCACTAAACACCAACAGATACGTTCAATGTGAAAATCGCTTTCAAAACAAAAGTCCAAAACCCTCGGAAAAAACAAATAAAAAAGCGATTGACAAAAGTTTGAGTTCAAAATTTAAAAAACGACGATTTTTTTGATCTCAGAATTCAAAGCGGATTCTTTAGTCAACAGTTTGTCTTCGAAATCTCTACGAACCACCTCTCCAGCGGTTATAAAAAAACGTTCAGTCGGTTGCTTGTGATGTTCGTTCCTTTCGTTCTCCATTTCGCGTTTGTTGCGGCGACTGACGATCATGTTCGACTTGTCGTTGATACTGACGGAGCTGCCGACGATGTTATGGCCATTTCGCTTGTTGTACAATCGCCAAAAGACGAGATCGTGGCTTCTACGATGGTCGATGGCGGAACTACAGCGCTTCAAACGGTCGCAAACGTTGTGAGAACTTCGAGAGCAAACAACGTGACAAAACAAGTGGGTTGAAACGGAAGAAAGCAATCTAGTTGGCTTTAGATTCCCATATACAAGGGAGCTCAAGATCCTCTAATCGGAGGCATTGATACAAAAAAACGATTCACGAGCTTTCTCTGGTATCGATGGGTTGAGTGATTTGCCACAAAACTTTCCGCAGCTTCAAACACAAACGTTTCACTCAATAATCGCACATATAGTTTCAACCTTTTTTCTTAGAACAATACGACCACTCTACTCCGGCTGCCAACGCATCGCTTCGTCTTTTTCGTTCTCAACCCCAACAATTAACTCTCGTAGCCATTGGTCCGTTAACCAATTTAGCTTTGGCATTGAAATTGTAACCCGAGTTTGCGAAATATCCGAAACGTTTGATTCTAACCGGTGGAAATGTTGAGTTAGTTATGGACTACAATGTCGATCAGTTGGACAAGGTGATAATCGAAGCTCTTCAACGTTCGACGATTGTGCAGAATTCGTCAAGAAATCGATTCCCATACAATCCACTCCTCAGTCAATTCTCGTCAAATTAGCAATCTAATCGTGTGTTTTGAGTTCATTTTCTGCGTTTGTATAATTTTTTGTCAATTCAAAACCTTTGGAAAAGTTTTTCGTTTTAATGTGCTGTTTCATCAGAAGAACTGTGATGAAGTTCACAAAAGAATTAACCGGAAACCAACCACGTCAACACAACCGTTCCCAAGCGAAATGACGTCTCTAGCACTGATGTGTTTATTCTCATCTTCACGATCAACGTGATCACAAACTACATTAGACAGACAAACGAACAATATTGCAACACAAAGTTTAGAGAAAACAGTAGGAAACAGAAAGATCATTTAAGTCACAAGCATGCGCATTTCAGTGATGTCATACGAAATAGGAAGCCAGTCGATCAGAGTCCAACCAGAAGTTGAGACCTAAAAAGACTAAGAAAATGGAGCTTGATGGTTACAAGATTGACGGACGATAGAGGGAGCGATTTGGCTACGCAACAGAGCTCATCGCATTGTAGAAACGGCGACGCGTCTTCGGCTCACGATCGCGAAGATTCGTGTTGTTGAAGAAGCACTTCACAAGAAACGGAGTTCCATCCGCAACGTACGTAAACGTTGCTTTGTAGTGTTCACGTTCCTCCGACTGCAACTCATAAGCAAAAAGCTCGTTAATAAGCTCCGAGTAGTTCGCATCGTTCAGAGTCTGAAAGCAACTTCGGTTAATCACTTCGCACTTTAAGGTCTCGGAAGTTTTTGAATGCATCAATTAATTACATTGCCGTACCAACTGATGATCAGTAGTCATAACTGTCATCCCGACGGTAATTTTCCAAAAACGAACATCCTTTCTATGGTATTTGATCCATTTGACCTACTCGACCACCCAGCGAGCAAAAAAACGTTTCCGGTGCAAATCAATTCTTCCGAATCGCCGCGGCGCAACGCAAAGAATGTTGATGTCAAAGACACTTTTGACATTGCGCGAAAGAACCAAAAATAAACGCAAAGAACGTGCACACGAATGAGTAATCGGTCACAGAGCAAACATTGCACCTACATAGTCTTCGAAGGTTTCCATCACACTGAACTGAACATGCTTAACCGGCAGTCCATTTTCCTTGAACAAACGGCCCAAAATGTCGAAGTGGCTTTTCAGTTCGACAAGTTCTTTGCGAAACGCTTCGGGAGTCTGAAAAAAAGGTTCGTAATTTACAATGTGAAACTCGAAAGTGATCAGTCTGATGCAAACTCTCGTACGAGCCAATGAATCAGGAAAGCAATTGACGCTTCCAAATTTATGGTTTTTGTTTACAAAGCGACTAAACTTTTGGTTCCAGTTGCAAAAATCGTCCCCTGAGAAAGAAATAACTCACCTCATCGATCGGATTCAGAAGGTAGCCGCCGTTAAAGGTGATCGACTGGACATTGGGTGCGATCTTCTTCAAGTTAGCCGTGGCGCGAATGTACAAAGCTTCCGTTTCCGCAGGTGTTCCATTCTCAAACGTCAAACTCAACGCCAATTTCTGCAATCGAACGTTCGTTGGCTCGTTGTCGCAGTCGTAGAAGTCTTCCAAATAGACACGATCTTCAAGCGACAACTCCGTGGGTTCCGGATCGAAGTATTGCTTTATTGCTGCTGAAATTCGCTCGATTAAAATCCGAACTAAAGTCTCAAATTTTGCAAAACAACTGCAAACTGAAACTTCCAGCAGTTTGAAGGTCAACGGTTGGAATCCAAGTTGAAAGTTTAGGAAGTCGAATTCTCTTGCTGTGAAAATCGAACTCACCTTTCGACATTCTCAGCTGATTTCCGACTCCGAAACGTTCGGGTTTCTTTTGCGCAAACGATCAGAAAGAAATGAAAAGTCGGCAATCGAAGAGCAAAAGAAGCCGTTTGTTGTTTTTTATGTTCGGTAGTTTTGTTGTAATGTTCGTGAGAAAGAGTTGATTGTTTGGAGTAAACGAAATCTAAAAAAAGAAATCGAAAAACTTCACTGGAAACGCTAAAGCTCGAAATATGGTCGAACGACTTAGATTCGAAAATCACGACATCAAATTCCAAGGTACCCGAAAGTCGAAAGGTATCGATGTCGTGAATACTCTCGACACGTAAAAAAACTGATGGCTGAACTCCGCCTTCTATTGAATTGACTACAACCGTTATCGCGTTAACAACTCTTCCAATCGTTTACTGTTTTTGTGGTGCGTCCGAATTCGAAATACGAACGGAGAGCAGCACGTGGTTTGGCTCCGCCCACATCGAAAAGTTCGCGCGCCCAATCACTCTTTTTGTTTATCACTTTCGTATTTGGTTTCATCATCTTGGTCATAAGTATTGGCATCATGATGAGGAAATCGAAGTTAAGCGGAAGTGAGACGATTGAATTTGCCAGTTGATTGAATGATCTTCGTACGGTTTCAAAGTTTCTGTGTGACTGACGGTGAGGTTTCTAAAGTTGACCGGCAGAAACAGAACTTGAATCTGCTGATGAAACTCAAGAGTCACATGCATAGATTCCGAACTTCAAATAAACAATCTGATGAACTACCTAGTGAACTGCGTCATCGAAACAAAATTCAATTTTGTTTGCCATCCGAAACTTCGTCGCACATCGCAAATCAGTTGCCGGAGTGTTTGCTTTATGTTTCAAGTTGTAAGTGAAAGTAACCGCACGGTCGTCTTGAGACCGATCACGTTTTCCGGTACTCGCCAGGAAACCCACGATCCTGACCGAAACTTTCGGCCATCAATCATCCGATCGTTTCTTGCACTTACCGAGTGAGTTCATCGAATTTGATTCGGTTTTTAGATTTTGATCTCTTGTCTTCCTGGAGGCTTTATTCCCGATCATGTTCGTAGGTTTGTAGTCCACGCCAAAGTCGTTTGCAAAATGGCGCGGTAGTCGCCACCCGTAGGGTTTCTTTTCTTAGCAGATTTCCGTGAAGCGTGAAAGAAAATTGGCTCTGCGTCGGGTTCGCGTCGTGGTCGTTTTGGTTCGAGCGGTCCGGAAAAAAGCGACCTCTTTCCTCGGCTGTGCCCTATCAAAGTCTTCCAGCACCCACACGAGGGCCGCCGGGTCGAGACTTTCACATCTTTGCAACAACCGACGAAATCAAAAACGAAGAGTGTACGAGTGCATTGACAGTTCCGGCAATTTGGTCAATTGAAATCGAACATCAACGACCTCTTCGTGTTTCTCATTAGTCACTGGACGAGCGGACGATTCGCCTTTTCGTATGTTTCAAATTACTTCGCTTTCTTGAAATGAAACACGAGAAACTCATTGGCATTTTCGAATTTAACTTCCTTTTGCTGAAGCATCGCTCTCGAAGTTTCTTCAACGATTTCACGTGTCTTTTCGTCTTCGCTTCCGACAACCATCGCCTTCGACTTTCTTCATACTCTTTAGTGGGTTCGGAGCCATTCAAAAGCTTCAAGCTCACGTTACGATTACCTTCCCGTCATTTCGCATACTCAAATGTCGCGTCGAACAACCCGCTAATGTTTGGGAAGCCAATTAACTTTGTGGTGTCTGGCGGCCGATTTTGTTAACCAACTCACAACAACCTCCCCAATAATTAAGTTTTTCGATTTCGGTCTTACGTGTCCATGCGAATAACACAAGTATCCGACGGTCTCGGAATTTTTGTCCCTATCTAACGGTCGTGTCATCTTCTTAGTACGAATAAGCCGTTTATTGCCACCTTCGAAATTTGGAGACTATTTTTGAAATTCCAACAAACATCGTAGCTCGTCGTTTGACAGGTCCCTCAAGTGTAAATACCAAGAAATTGCTGACTAATTGGACTGCCGTCGATAAAAACGTGAGAATTCGGTTTATGTCTCACGTTTTCGGTTCTTCTCTTCTCGCAGATGCGTGACATTCTATTCGGCCTCCTAATCGTGCTTTTCGTGTCATAAAACTTCAACTAACCGATTTCATTTTGGGGTTTTCTTCACGCCAAAGCACAAAAAACCAACGATGTCGGTGGGCAAAAAGCGAAATCCACTCAATTTGAGTTTACCTCCGACGGTACGCGAAGAGTTCGGTCGTGAAGAGTCGAGCTCACAATCTGATCCAAGTGAACCGACACTCGACGAACAACTTCAATCGCTGGTACTTTCGCAGCCGCAGGTCGAACGTATGAACGAGTGGATGATGTTGAAGAAGCAAATCGGCGAGATTCGCGAAGACGGTTTGGAGAGGATAAGTGAGTTGGGACATGGAAACGGCGGTGTGGTTCACAAGATGCGGCACAAAGCTACCGGACTCACGATGGCACGAAAGTTGGTTCACCTAGAGGTGAAGCCGTCAATTCGAACACAAATTTTGAAGGAACTCGAAGTCCTACACAAGTGCAGTAGTCCATATATTGTCGGTAAGATCTGACGTTCCATTATCTTTTTGAATAGAATTTTAGGTTTTTACGGAGCGTTTACTGACAACAACGACATCTCGATTTGCATGGAATATATGGACGGTCTTTCATTGGACATTGTGATGAAGAAGAGCGGACGAATTGAGGAGCGGCGAGTTGGTCGAATTGCTGTGGCGGTGATCAAAGGACTGACATACTTAAAAGAAGAATTTCACATTCTTCACAGAGGTACAACTTCAAGTTTATTTCATTTTCTGACTTCACTTTAGATGTCAAACCCTCGAACATTTTGGTCAACAGTCAAGGCGAAATCAAATTGTGCGATTTCGGCGTCTCGACAATGCTCATCGACTCAATGGCCAACTCATTTGTTGGAACGCGTTCTTACATGGCGGTAAGACGAAACTGAAATCACTCATTATCGTTCATTTAGCCTGAACGTTTAACGGGAGTACGCTACAGCATTCAATCGGACATCTGGAGCTTTGGACTGTCGATGGTCGAACTGGTAATCGGTCGTTTTCCGATTCCAGCACCGTCACGTTACGAATACGCGCGAATGTTCGGTGTTTCAACCGATCAAGTTCAACTCCAATTTCCGGTTGAAGAATCGGCCGACGATGACGGCCGACCACCACGAATGATGTCGATCTTTGAGCTTCTCGACTACATTGTCAACTGCGTACGTTAACTATTTGCACTCTTTTGGACATGATTTTATTTCAGAATCCACCACTTCTACCCTACAAAGTTTTCTCTGATGCCTTCGTCGAATTCGTGAACAAGTGCTTGGTGAAGACGGTCACCGATCGTGCTGACCTTCGTGTTCTCATGCAGGAGCCATTCTATAAACACTACGATCAGATCACCGGCGACGAAGACGACTTTGCGACGTGGATTCACGCACTGATCACTCAGTACGGCTGAAGACGAGCATAGTGTGTCGCTTTGCCCCCATCGACTTGGTTTTCTGCTCCCATTTTGTATATTCTTGTTTTGTCGTACATGTTTTTTTTGGTATTCGCAAATTTTACGATTATACTTTTTTCCATTTTTTCGGTGATTTTTATCGTTTTTGTTTTGCAAGTGCCGGTTTGAAGAACTTCAATGAAAATAAATAGAAATCTGTTGCCTTCATTCTGTTCACTTTCTTTTTTGTTTGCCTGTACTTTAAGAGCACAATTCGCGGGCCTTATTGTTTATAATCATCATCTACTTAGCTCGTACTTCGAAGAAAACAACTTAAGAAGTCCATTGAAGTTATTTGCCATAAGTTAGTTGTTCTTTTCTCCGTTAAATTGATTAGTTAGTTTTTTGTCCTACGTGTCAATCGTTGAAGTACTTAGTGAATAAAACGCAAATTCATATATGTTTTGCCCTAGAGTTTATTCGTGACGCCAATTCGACACAACAATCGACTTGAAGACCGTACACAGAATCTGATAGTTTGTTGAGGTCAATTGGTAGTCCACGATTTCGACGCGATGAACTCGTGCCAACTCCGAGTTTTCTTCTACAGTCTCCAAAAACATTTCGATCTCATCACCGGCCTCCACATTGTACGACTTCTTCTTCTCGACTTCTTCGTTCACTCTTACTCCGCCGTTGTTCATCAACTTTTCCAAAGCTCTAAAAATATACAGTAAAAACGTGAAGAAAATGAACAAACTCACGAAGTTGAAATATGCGAAGTCTTTCGAAGAACGGCATCTAAACGTCGTGATGGCAAACTCAACGTCAGTTCGCGTTGTTGAACGTTCAAGTCGGGATCTGAAGCATTGGAAGCCAACCTCCGACCATTGAAGATCGAAATACGAAACGAATAAGAAACCAACGGGTTTAAACGTCGCAACATCATGACTGCAAGCATCATGATTGCCATTTCTTTGTTATCACCAATATCACAGCTCCTTAAAACTTTTTGTTTGCATCAAATTAAATGGCAACCGTAGAAGTTTATTGCTGTAGTTAGAATCTTTGAATAAATTAAGCATTTTCACAGAGACATAAGGCTAATGGATAAACCGTAGAATCAAACAGAACTCGAGAAAGTGAACAGCTTAATCGGAAGTCGAATAACCGGTGGGATTTTGACTTTGCCAATTCCACAAATCACGGCACATTTCGTTAAGTCCCAACTTGGCTTCCCATCCAAGTTTCTCTTTGGCCAATTTCGGATCGCAATAAACTACGGGCAAATCGCCGTCACGTGGAACTCCCATTTTAATTGCAATCTGAAAACCACAGAGATCAAATGAACGGATTGATTTCGAACCTTTCTTCCCGATGCCTTTTCCAATCCATTAATCATTTCACGAACTGAATATCCTTTTCCGGTCCCCAAATTGTAGACCTCGACCGATTTGCAGTCTGACTCGTCGAAACGCTTCAACGCCGCAACATGTCCTTTAGCCAAATCGGTGATGTGAATGTAATCACGAACACCGGTTCCATCGGGAGTATCAAATTGATCGCCGTAAATCGTGAGTTCTTGCAATTTTCCGATGGCAACTTGTGCGACAAAAGGCATCAAGTTGTTCGGAATTCCACGTGGATCTTCGCCCATACGACCGCTCTAAAACCTCAACATTCCAACGAACATGAAAATAACCAACTCACCGGATGCGCACCGACGGGATTAAAGTAGCGAAGAAGAATTATTTTCCAGTCCTAAAGATGCAGTGTAACGAGAGTTGAAGATAAACTTACGGGATCAGCGCGAGCTTCGTCCATCAGAATCTGCTCAATCATATACTTTGTTTGACCGTATGGATTTGTAATTCCTTGCCCAGTGATTGAATCCTCTTTAATTGGCAACGAAGCCGGTGGTCCGTAGACTGTGGCACTGCTCGAAAAGACGAAACGTTTAACTCCGTACTTTTGACACATCTAAAGTTCATTTGTAGCAATTCTTCTGAAGAAACCACTTACTCGAATCAAATTCAAAGACCCAACAATATTGTTCGTATAGTAATTCAGTGGTTCACGAACCGACTCAGCAACCGCTTTCAAGGCCGCCAAATGAATAACGGCATCGAACTTCTCCTAAAAAAAACTATTCATAGCTTATCCTACTGATCAAATTACCTTCTTAAACAAACTTTCTAATTGTTCTTCGTTCATCAAATCCAACTTATCGAAGGGGATCTCTTTTCCGGTCAATTCGGTCACTCGTTTCAAACTCACTGCTTTGCCATCGGTATCTAGACCGAAAAACTTTGTAATGACTACTAAGATAATCACATACCTTCGACCGCATTGTAGAAGTTGTCGATGGCGTAAACCTGGTGTCCGGCTTCCAACAACTCGAGAATCGTGTGAGAACCGATGAATCCTGCAGCACCAGCAACAAGAACACGCATCTCGACTGTTCAAAAACTCTGAAAACAAACAAAATGAATGAAAGTGAAACGTTTTGATAAGAAGTACACGACCGTAGACGCTGTCAATCAGCAACAAAAAGTTGTAACATCCAGAGTTGATGTCAATCAGCGGGGATCTCAACTGCGTATAGAAAAGAAACTTGTTCTGACTGACAGCCCTCGAGGCTTCCGAACTTAAATAGACGCTGTGAACTTTACGAATTGACGTAGAACAAAAACGTGGGTAACCACGAATCAACAGCAAACATAATAACCAACCAATCTCAGTTCCTCACAATCGTCCACGTTGCCTTCAAAGTTTGCCGCAATTGGGCGCAGTTGGGAAGAGAAACCACCGAAGCTGCTCTCGTAGTTCGCAACTCAAGGGTTTCGAAAAAATGAATTTTGTTTCGGAGAAGGATATTGAGAAGAAAGAAGGCGAAGAGGGTAAGCAATCGCTTCAATTGGCACATCATTCAACTAATTCAGAAGAAGAATACGATGGTCGACCACTCTACGAGCGTCTCAAGTCCGTACGCGACAAAAAAACCGCGGAAATCGAAGAGGAACGGGCTTTGAGTGAGTGTGTTTGTTGCTTCATTCGACCATTCAGTTTGTAGAAAATCAGTTTCGTGGCATCGACGACAGCGAAGCCCAATTTCTTGGAATGGTCAATCGAGTCAAAGCCGAACAAGAAGAAAAGAAAAAAAAGGTAAACGGGAATTCTCACTCCTGTCTCATGTCAGTTTTTTCAGGAAATACAGGAACTTGTTCGGGCTCAGAAAGCTGCTATGTCCACCGCTATTCCTTCCGTTCCATCGACTTCGTTCACTGCTCCCAAAATTCAAGCCGGTGCTCTGAAATCGAAAATCAAATCGGCGAACTCGGCAACCGGAATTTTGGTTCGTAAACGGTGAGTTCACTTCTTCCATTTCCATCCTCTTTCTTCAGAAAACACTCCGAAGAAGCAGCTGAACAGCAATCAAATTCTGTGAACAAACAAACCGCTGCACAATCACCGAGTTCTCATCCAACGTCCAATGTTCAGGTCGTAAACTTATCGGGAGTAGTGGATTATGGATCGAGGTAGCCAATCAGTTTACTTTTATTTTTCAATTTTCAGTTCTGACGACGAAGAAGATACTCCAAATCACAACTCAATGTTGAAATCTGCAGTTTCAAACAGCAGTTCAAATCGCGACAACCCAACGACCGATTCAGTAAAATCCTCTTGTCTGTCAGAGCCAAACGTCGATCCCACAAATTGACTGCCAAGTTGTTTCCAGTTTGCTTTTAATTCAACTTATCAATAAACTTCTTTGCGTTCCACTGAAATCGATTGATCAAATGGGTTTAGTTAACCACTCACTTTGTGTATCTTGTAAAATGTTGTAATCGCTTGATTTTGATTTCTTAGTTTCGAATGTCGTCTGACCGTGTGGCTCAACATTACAACGCAATTCCAAATGCCGGAACTCAAGCACGAGAGTCGTCCAAAATCTACTACATGCGGAACTTCAACAATTGGGTGAAAAGTATGGTGATTGGTAGGTTCTATTTGCTCGATATCACTTAATTCGATTAGGTGACTTTCTCGAACGCTTGAAACAAGAAGGTTGTCCGAGAGCTCGTGTCTTGGACTTGTGTTGTGGTAAAGGCGGCGATTTGTTGAAATGGAAGATCGGTGGAATTCGAGACATTGTTATGACTGGTTAGTTCATTCCTGTTTTCAGTTTTCAACCTATTAATCAGACGTCGCCGATGTGTCGCTTGAACACGCTCGAGATCGCTACAAAGAAGTAAAACAGCGAATGGAACGTGAGGGTCGAGAACCGTTTAGTGCTTCGTTCATTACTGCCGACTTGGGTGCCCAGCGTTTGACTGATCATTACGAAGTGAAAGACGAACTTTTCGACTTGACTTCCTGTCAATTCGCAATTCACTATTCGTTTGCAAGCGAACCGAGAGCGTGGCAGTTTTTGCGAAATGCAACCGAACGACTTAGACCCGGAGGCTATTTCATCGGAACGATGCCCGATGCACGACAGATCCTGTGAGTTAACTGTAGAGCTTCATCTATGACTTCGTTTAGGAATCTGATCATAAATAAAGGCAACAACAATTGTTACGAAAATGACGTTTGTCGAGTTGATCTCACGGATAAAGCAATCAACTTGAAAACAACTCAGCCGCCACTTTTCGGTGCTCAAATTTATTTTGCGTTGGATCAGGTCGTGAATTGCCCCGAGTATTTGGCATACTTTGATTTACTTCAAAGGTTTAAATCACAGATTTTACAGTTATTTATGATTTCAGAATGCTTGCCGATTGCGATATGGAGCTTGTTTACATGAAACCGTTCAGCGAAATCTACAAAGAGTATATGAACGATAAGAGCGGTCTTCAATTGATGTCGAGAATGAAAGCCGTCGAAACGTTTACGTTGCGCGAACGATCGCACAGTAAACACGATCGGAATCAGTACGCTCATGCGACCAAGTTTCTGGAGGAAAAGTTCCCGAACAGTAACAACGAAGCGATCGTAAGTTGAGGTACCACTTCAATTCTAATGGTACGTTTGTAGGGTACGATTTCCAATGCCGAATGGGAGGTTATTTCAATGTATTCGGTTTTTGCGTTCCGCAAAGTTCACCCAACACTTGTGGTCAAAAACGAAGGAGCGAACGGCGTTGAGTCAAAAGGACAATGATCTCCGACTATTCATCAACTAACAATTTGTCATTGAAATTGAGTGGGGCATTCACTTTCATTTTTCTGAATGTTTTGGTCTCTAATTATTGTTATCAGTTTGAACCTCAATGTCGCAGATCCTAAGATAAATATTTCAAGTTCGCATTTTGAGTTTCTCGATGAGTCTTTTAAGAAACTTATTACAAGCTCCTCTCGCTTCCTGGTCATTTCGATCAAAAACCTGAGCGCTCAACGAGTGAAAAGACGATGTTGAAGTTAATGTTTGCGTTCGTGAAGTTTGAACTCTCAAGTAGAAAGCGAATTCATTGAGCGGGTGTTTCGTACGTTCGCGCCGAAAACGAACTTAGATGCTCATCCGCTGCGCCGGGAAAATCCGCTTCTTCTCATATCCGTTGCGCGCCGATATCCGCTGCAATCTCGTGGATTTTGCACGCTGACGGATCGAGAAGCCGAAGAGCGTTCGGTTTTCGACAAACGAAAAAGTCGGTACACGATGTCAATCAACGGCAATCATCCCGTTGGATTCCATTTGAGTTAAATTGCCGACTAGAGCTCGTTCCCTTTTGCTGATTTATTAGTCGTAAACCCGGTAATCGAAATGAGTTGTCAGCCAAGTTGTAGGCCAAGAGTGAAGTTGTGTAAGTAAAATGACTGTGAATCGATTTGGTGTTTAGCAAGTGAGCTGCTGTGGCCCGCCTGTTTGTTCATTATGACCGCTCTATTCATGCTCCTCGTCATTGATGCCTACTTGCTTGGTCGTGAACATAAGCAACGTGAGAAAGGTTGATTCATGAATTAACAACAAGCTTATGACCGCTTTCAGCATTCGAAAAAGATCGTGTGTTTCTGTCGAAAATCGGTCAGATTTACCTTGAAGACTATTTTCACATGGACGTTGTTCAACCTCAACGAACACTTAAACGATTGCAAATGAGTGCAACGGTAGTCAATTGGACTCACGAAGCCAATAGTTTGGACTACTTCTACAAAACTGCTGTCAAACATTTGAAGACGGCGGCACCCAATTTGAAGACTATCGATCTCTACGGCGGATACGTTCAGAATCCACAAAACATGGTGCGAACTTATCTATGAATAACAATAGAAGTTGTGACCTTTAGACAGAACTATCGTTGAAACATGAACTTGAAGTAATCAATAGAACGCTCTCTGCAATCTATCGTACACTTACAATTACTTACACAATTGAAGAGTGCAGCTTCGATGCAATTATCGCGATAGATCGAGACGTAAGTTCATTGAAAAATCTCATAATACGTTTTGTTATAGACCGTTGAGTCAACAGATTACAAACAGTTTTTGGCGTCAATCTTCAATTACCAAGTTGACCGGATTTCCGCCTACAACCTTCGTTTCTCTATTCCAATGCATTTCGGATCGTTGATCAATGACTGCACATTGCAGTTGCATTTTGACTCGTCCTATCGTTCACATCCGTGGGGACGATCTCGTTTCATTCTTTCACGACCAACTGATTATACGGAACCGGGAACTTCCCTTCAAATTGAAGTACATTCAATGAACAACGACAATCAAAGTCTTAAACAAGCGACTACAAATGACTCAAGAAAGACATTCGAGAATGAAAATCATATAGAAGACAAGTGAATGCAAACTCTTTATCTTTTAATTGTTCTGAACGTGGCCTTTAGTTTTCGATGATCTCCCTAGTAGTGTTGCTCAATTAGTAAAATTATACGTGTATAAATGCAATTCGAACAAACTTCTTGTCATTTATAATTGATAAAAGATACACGCATTAGAAGACCTCCAAGTTTACTGGATGCATGAAACGTCTATAATGATAAACTTAATGGGTCTTTATCGGTCGATATGGTTCCAACTCTGCATCACTAGTGTGTTCTCCTTTCAAAGTCCAATGACTGCCGTTCACATGATTCCAAATCTCCGTGTTCTTACCATCATAGAAGACACGGAATCTGACCGTGGAATCATCTTTCGACAACTCGGCATCTAATTTGCGATTTAATGTGACTAAAATCCATTAAAATGACTACACAGTTTTTCTCTTACCATCGGGATCCATATCAAATCCCAAACTGAGGGCAAGAACAAGAAAGAAAACGGTCAAACTCAAACTTGGCATCGATAAACAAACAGTCGATTTACAAAAAAATGAAATCGGTCGTCAAAACATTCTTCTATTTCCAAATTTATAGTCTTTTAGGTGTAAAGTTAAACTCAAAAAGTCATAATTAAGTGTAATCGATCATTTCTTGTTGCTTTAAACTGCTCTTTTCTTCGTCTTCGGATCAACAGCTGAACACGATTGACCCTAATTGTCGCGATTAAATTGTAAGGTTAAGAAGTCAAATGGCTAATCTGCTGCGCTCGTTTGGCAATTTTGGTTCGTTTACAATACCAAGGTTACCATACGTTTCGGAGCTGTTTAGTCACTACTAATGAACTTTCTTTTCAATGCTTGAATCCAACACAGTAACCTTTGAAGAAACATGAGAAACATCTATTTATCGAACGTCATTTCAATGTCGTCAGAAAGCTGTCCAGTTCTCAAATTAAGAATATTTTAATTTGTCTTTATGTGATGACATAATCGAGATCTCGACGAAGCCCAGAGACTTAACTGCAAAGAAACGAGAATCTGTTATGTTAAGATACTTCACTTGATTCTGCGACTGGCACAGCGGAAAGAACGATTATTTAGAAATTTCTACAATATTTTCGCGTCAACGAATAGCGATGTTTGTTCACTGATCGTAATGAAGAAGCCCTAAAGGTTTTCCAACTACCCACACGGCGCTACTAATCCCATAGTCGGGCACCTCGACGGACGGATCGTGTATCGTCAAATGGCGGGACTACGATACATTGGAAATCCGCTCATCTTGTCGAGTTTGGCCAATGAGCATCAGTGACCGTTGTGGTTTGCAATCTCAAACAAGAACTCTACGAGTTAAAACATTCGCATCTCAGCTCCTAGATCTGAGTCGTTACCATTGTTTTGAATCGTTTACTCATCTAATTACTCTGCCATTATGCACAGTGCTTCTTGCGTTTTTCGTTCTGTTCTGGCTTCTCACACTTTCGGTTTTCGACTCGAACAATCAGCTCGAATTGTGAGGTCTTAGTTGAGAACACTGATTGGCTTCAGAGCTCGAGTTGATTAAGAAAAGTCGATTAGCCAATTCGAATTGTGATGGTCAATCTAAACGATCGATTTCAGGTATTCGAAGTACTTGACCCCAGAAAACATGAATCAGAACCTCTTATACACGCCACCGACATTCAATTGATCGTTAGCGCAACTCCTAGCGATTTGACGATTCTTCGACAGTTGACTTTGTGTGTCACAACGGCTCGTCAAGATTCTTTTCCTTACAGAATACAAAATTTTCGTTCCAAAAATACAAAATTACTTCTTTTCCTCAATTTTTAACTACCAACGAATTCGACCGTGTCTACGAAAATCAAAACTAAAACGATGTCCGCTTATTCGTACGCAACCGACTTCTTCCCACACGACCACTTACCACCACAACAAATTCAACAACCATTGATTCATCCTCAATCAACAGTTCAACATCACGTTCCAGCACCGATTGCAACCCATCATCCACTACCACTTCATAGTCTCGACTTGAATGGCGGTGATGTGAATAGCCGTCAACCACAAAACGAACTGATTTTTCACCAGAATGCGACAGCAATCGGAAATGCATCTACATATTATGCAACGAGTTTGAGCAATGGAAACGTTGGAGCGTATTCTCATCCCGCAGCACCAACCCACTCGCATCTAATGGACCAGTCGTTGGTACCGGCCTTTCATTTCTATCAGCCGACAGCACCGGGCCAATGGCCAGGTGTTGCCGATGGTCCTCAATTCGATATGTGAGTTATTGGTCTTCTCAACATAATTCTCAGTTTGTGAAACCTGCGCATTTTGTAAAGAAACCCTCTGATTCATTGTCTCAACTCACTGGTTTCCATTTGAACTTAGTGGGTTGCGACCAATGCAAACTGTTCTATTTCCCCTCTCTTCCTTATTGACGTTCATTTATCAAGTTGCAGGAACTATGTCAATGCAACCCCATTTGATTACTCGGATTCGTCGGTGTGTGGCATCAAAAGTTGGCAAGCAGATGCATTCGCAACAACAAACTCAACTGCACAGCTGGTCAATTCGGCTGCTCAACAGCTTTTAAATGTCGATACAAACGATATCTTGCTTTCCACATCGTCGACCGCGTTGACTCCGCAACCACCAACCTCATCGATTTCAACATCGAATGCAATGGTTGCAGCGGCCTCAATGCTAACCACTTCAACGTCGGTTTGTAACGGAGCTTTGAGTCAGAATCACAATTTGACTTTGAAATCGAAGATCAAGAAAACGGGAAACACATTAAAACATGTAGTGAATGGAGCGTTAGTGCATCGTTCCGTCATTTCGAACGTTTCGTCGGTGCAACGCAACGGCAACTTGTTGGGCCGTCCGGCCGGTACAAATGCTCCGCCAAAACTGTTTGCGTGTAATCAATGCGGACGTCAATATTGTCGGAAATCAACATTGAAAGCCCACATGAAACAACATTTGGGTGCGGATCGACAATTCGAATGTCCGGTGAGTTTTCGAATACTCATTATTTGGTTATCGTTCAGTTGTTTCAGACTTGTGGTAAGACATTTACTCAGGCCGCCAACCTAACTGCCCATCGACGTGTACACACGGGCGAAAAGCCGTTCGCTTGTTCAATTTGTCTTCGTCCTTTCTCTCAGTCCTCATCGTTAGTCACACATCGCAGGTTGGTTGTTTCCTGTGTTTTATGAATTTTTAATTGGCTGCTAAGTTTTGGTTAAAGGGAAGATCGAGCGAAAAAAGCGCCGTTCTTCCTTTCATAATCATCTCATAGCTACGAACATGTTTGTTAGCTATTCCAGATGTTTCTTTTGAGATTTCGCTTAACAAGCAAAACAAACTTCTTAATCGAAACCTTAAGAAATTTTGCCCTCCAATCATTAAAACTAATAAATCAACAATGAAGCCTTTGAAAATCGTTTAATGTTTTAACTGAAGATAGATGACTAAACTCTCTTGTTTCAGGACTCACACCGGCGAGCGTAAGTTTTTCGAGATTCCAACATCTTATTTACATTCATAATTGTAAGTATTAAACTCATTTAAAGGTCCATATCCCTGTGGTCATTGCACCAAATCGTTCACCGACAGTTCCACGTTAACCAAACATCTTCGTACTCACAGCGGTAAGTTCGAACAATGTTTTCTGAACGTGTTGTTTTTAGGACAAAAACCGTATTCTTGTCACTTGTGTTTGATGCGTTTCTCACAGTCCGGCAATTTGCATCGTCACATGAAAACTCATCGATCATTTGCGATAACGAACGATGACAGCTCGAATTTGGAGATTGAGGACGAAATCTAAGGTTCCTGCAGAGTGTGATCATTTTGATACCAACTTGTTTTCTGAGCTCTAACGACCTGATCGTGTCCGAACGGACAGTCGCAAAAGTTTGTATATATTTTTCCTAATCATCTAACACATCATTTCAACTTCTAATACAAACAACTTTTTCATACAAAAATTTTAGTTTCCAATACAAACCACTACTTTTAAACAACTTCAAAACTCTTCATTCGATTGTATCGCAACAGTAAACTTATGACTATGCAGTTTATTCTCAACTCCAATCGTCTAGTGAACATCAAAAACATTAGAAACAATACGAAAACATAAAAACCATTAAACCATAGAAATCGTGTTGGTGAGTCGGTGCCAAATCGTGTTCTCATCGTTTGCTTTCACATCTCCATCGATTGTTGTCGAATCGTCCGGACATTTGCCGTGACTGATTCGTGTGGTTCGTATTCGAAGTCGTTTCACTTTTTCCGCTGATGGTAACTCATAGGATTCACTGAAATGAATTCCAAATGACTAATCTCGGCTTCCTAATTGCTCTCGATAAATCGAAAAGAAGACAATTCGTTGGGATGAACGCGACCATTTGCGCGGATTATCCACCCAATCGCCTTCTAAAGTAAAGAAACTCACTCCAATTGCAGGCCATCGATCGATTCCACTAGTTTCCCGCTCGTCCTCAACATCACAAAAACTTTGACGCGTTTTCCCAACAACGGCGACAAACCTACAGAATCGACAGTCGTCAAGGAGTTCGACGGAATGGCAATCGATTTGAAGACGCGAAGATGATCTCTGAATCAGAAGCTAAGAAACCTTCGTCAAAAATAAACTTACCGTTTGGTTAATTCGCCGCAAATATCGAGACATGATGAAGAGTTGCTTGGCGAGGAGCCTTCATTGTGAGCACTACACGGTTTCACATCGATCCGATAGATTTCATTCGGCATATACGAAGTATTGCCCAGTGCCACGACCACTTCTTCGATAATCTTTCGATTATGCGAACGAAAAGTTGAACGCAAAGTTTCGGTTAACTGAAAAAAACTACTAATGTGAAGTTCTTTGTTTTTGTTGTAAACTTACTTTTCGATACGACGAACAAAACTTCCGTGCAGCATTCGACTCGTTCTGTTGCATCAACGAATATGGCTCCGGAATGATACCTCGATCGTAGAAGATGGTTTGCAACGAAACGTCCAACATTTGCAACAGTGAGTGGATGCACAAGCAGCGATCGAAGTTGATTTCGATTTGTTGTTCCATGGAAATTGGACGAGAGAATCCAAACGGTACTCCCGATTCGATCCACTCAATTAACGCCAACGACGAGAGTGAACTTCGTTCAAGCAAACGACGCGCCAAAAAAAACCGAACGCCGAAGTTTGGCGCGTTTTTTGTCGTTTTGCTTCAAACTCTCGTCTAGTGGCTGTTTTCTAACGACGATCTTCATGACAATCAAAACCGAATTCACTCGTTTACATGACAAAGAAGTCGAAATGATTGAGCTCTTTTCTTGACTTCACAGTCAATTTGAATGACAAACAATCGAATAGAAAATTTGTATGCGAAAACATCCAATTCACGTATATAGATTTCAACTTTGATACCAAACATTGCACTCATTTCTGACGGTTCATTCTCGTATCGAAACAATGCGATTCCTCTCGTTCCCTCTCGTCGTTGTTCTGATGATTGTAGTGACTCTTAAGTGAATTGGAAGCGAACTCTTAGATCGTCTTTTTAGAACCGGAGATGCGAATATTGTTACGGAGCACGTATACAAGACAACCGCTCCACTAATTGATTCTGGACATACTCGCGCACCGAAACGACTTCACACTGCTCGACTTCATACCGCGCGACATACCGCGCCTCGACATATTGCGGCTTTTCATAGCACCAATACTGCTCGTACTACCGATCACGCATGAGATACGAGCATTTATTGAGTATAACAAGCCTTCTTTACAACAATAAATGTTGTTCAAGCGGTTCTTTGATCGGAAATTAAATTCTTTTGAGATACCAGTCGTATCGTAAAATTATGCGTCTGAGTCGTTTTCTCAACAATGTTCACTGATCGAAGCCAATTAATCGTAATTCCCGACCGTCAATCTCTTCCCAAACATGATCGTTTACAGATCGTGCGAATTCTCGTTTGTTTCTCATAATTAAAATTCAAATTGATTGCAACCGAATTCTTGATTTAAAAACCGACGATCATATGCTTCAACTTATCATATCGTTCTTTTGTCGAACATCAAAATGCGTTCCATTTTGTTGCTCGTAGCTGCGTTGTTCGTCGTTGTTGTCCGTAAGTCTAAAACTGCATTCAGAATTGAACTTCGTTTCAGCATCCTTACAGAACGTCACCGTTTCCGTAGAACCACTACCACATAGAAGCACAACGTTTCCGCCAACCAATCTGAATGTCACTCACTTACCATTGAGTTCGAATGTTACTGTTCATCCAACAATTCATAATGTCACTGGCCCACCTATCTCCCACACTATCACTCCACCAAGTAATGCGACTACTCTGGCTGTCAACTGAACCCATCCATCGATTGACATTGCTATCGTACCAAAAGCTGCAGTAACTCGACATTAGAATTTTCCTTCAATAGACAAATTCCTTCCTTAATTGTTGTTGAAAATAAACAAATATCGTATTATTGAAAGTTCGAAACAAGAAGACGGTTGTGAGATTAACCAGCTACTAAAAATCGTTATTATATTCGTGTTTTGACGTTAAAACACGACTCGATTAAAATTGTCGCATGTTTCCGATTCGTTCATTAAGGAGTTGAAAGCGGAAATTAGTCTGTTGACTTACAAGGAGTGCTTGTCATCGATCCCCGCTGTAATTTGACGTCGTTAGTATCAATCAACGCGTCTCAATGAGCTGAACATTACTGTATAAGACATTTTTGTTCAATCGCAGAACTGGCCAAGTTATTGACCAAAACCAAAAATAAAAAATCGCTAAAATCGTGCTATCGATCATGCTGATTATCGTGGTGAAGCCCGTTTCTTTTTATCGCACTTCATTCTGGAGATATTGGCCGTTTTATTTGGCCTCAAATTTTTTTGAATTATGCTCCGGTCGTTTTCAATTGAAAGTGTGAGCAGCGGTGGCCGAGTGGTTAGTGGCTAGCGACTCCAAGTGGGTCGTTTGTTCGACTCTCTCTGCGATCTCTATTATCTTTTGTTTGGTTTTTACAAAACACGGTTTCTCTTTAAAAATCTCACAACAGAAATTCATTTCAATCAAAAATTTCCCTTGAAAATCAAGGGCTTAGAACAAGGAAAAATCGAGTTTCACAGGGGGGAGTACGTGCAAAAAGTTCAGAATTGAAAATTCACTTTTCATCAACTAAAAGTGAAGGAAATTTGTTTAATTCTTTAAAGTTTATTGTTTTGGTATTTAATGTCAAGTAAATTAAGTATATTTATAAAAAATTGTTACCAATATACGTGATAGTCGACAAAGAAATGGCGCCAGCAACTGTCTCGATCAAACTTGCAAGTCGGGAAGCAAGTCGACGTTCCATACGATTAGTATTGCGAGTCGGTACATCAGATGAAGTTTCAAACTTTTTGACCAAAAGTCGCACCACCACATTTGCGTCGATCATTTTTGTCGAATGTGTCGAAAATGAGAGTTTGATTTTGAAGCACGAAGGGCCGTGGTAACAACTCTCCGCCGGCAGCCAAATGACCATTTAATACTCAAGTGCCAATCGCGGCAAATAAAAAAAAGTAAACGCAAAAATTCGTTAGTCTGCGCAACAACATTTTCTTTCTTTACACTGCACCGTTCCCTTACTTACTTACACCAATTCTTAACCACTCGGCCACCGCTGCTCACACTTTCAATTGAAAACGACCGGAGCATAATTCAAAAAAATTTGAGGCCAAATAAAACGGCCAATATCTCCAGAATGAAGTGCGATAAAAAGAAACGGGCTTCACCACGATAATCAGCATGATCGATAGCACGATTTTAGCGATTTTTTATTTTTGGTTTTGGTCAATAACTTGGCCAGTTCTGCGATTGAACAAAAATGTCTTATACAGTAATGTTCAGCTCATTGAGACACGTCGATTGATACCAACGACGTCAAATTACAGCGGGGATCGATCACAAGCACTCCTTGTTAGAGAATGAAGTTGTTTGTCAAAGTTTATTCTTAAGTTTGGTTGCATGCAATTATTTTTTAATTTTATACAGGGTGGTTAAAAATGAACTCCCACTTTTTTCCCGAAAAAAAATTTTTGAAATGAAAAATCGGTCTGTTTTCATTTCGAGATCACAATTTATTAACAGTAATGAGTTCATCGGATTTCCACTTGTCCCCCTTGTCGATCCAGGCAGGTTTGAAGTCGCCGATGATAGTTGGCCATGACTCGTTCGCGCATTGGTCGATCTTGTCTTAATTGGTCGGCGACTTCAACAATTGCCGTCCTCAACTCGTCGAGCGTTCTGGGACGCTGATCCGTGTTGAATATTCGGCCTTTCATGTAACCCCAAAGCCAGAAATCACATGGTGTGAGATCTGGAGATCGAGGTGGCCAAGCCGCGGGTGATGGATGGGCACGGGTTCCTCTTCCGATCCACCGCCCCGGGAATTCACGATCGAGCAAAGTCAGAACGTTGTTCCCAATATGACACGGGGCGCCATCTTGTTGGAACAAGATGTTGTGGAAATTGGGCCAACCCCTAAGGGTTGGCAGGATCTCGTTAACCAGGGTTTGTTCCAACCACTGGGAGTTGATTCCCCGTTGACCGGCTGATGGTTCCCAAAAATTGGGCCAATCACGCCTTCAATGCCAACGCCCATCCACACCGTCACTTTCGGGGAGGGAAAACGACAGGTATCGAACCAATGCGGGTTGGAATCTGCCCACATGATCCAATCGTGCCGATTCACACCCCCATCCAAATGAAAGTGGGCTTCATCGATGAATAACAAGTTATTCAACCGATCCGGATCAGCCGCCAGACGCATCAACTCGTCTCGGGCAAAATTCATTCGCGTGGCGGGATCTGGAGCGTCGAGAGCGTGTGCCATCTGAAGATGGTAGGGACGCATCTTCAGGTCTTCTTTGAGGATAAGCTGGAGTGTGCTTCGTGACATCTGAGTGGTTGGCTCGTCTTCTCCATCACCACTGGGTCCAATAACGAACGGATTGCGCCTCGTTGAAAGATGAGGGTTGGCCGCGAACGCTTCTCGAACATCTTCAATTGCTTCTGCGTTTCGAACACGCCTAAAGGGCAATGAAAAAAAAGCAAAACTCGAACTCACTTGGACTTGTGCATACCGCGCTCGCCGTGCACTGAACCAGTGGCGTAGAAGTTTTCCACCCATTTTTGGATGGTTTTGCGATCGGGGTTACGAGCATCATCATCTCCGGCATCACGACGAATTCGTTTGACAAACTTGACGTAACAGTACGCCTCCTCAATGAACACACCAACAAACTTCGCTTTTTCTTGAGCACTGTAGCCCATAACGATTTAACAAAACTAACCGATTTTTCCAATTTTTCATTTCAAAAATTTTTTTTTCGGGAAAAAAGTGGGGGTTCATTTTTAACCACCCTGTATGTAAAGTTGATAACATTTGGTTTGCAGCCATTTGTACTTATGCTAACGAGCTGTTGGTTGATTAAAAAACGATTTAGATTATGATGCAACAAGGAAGTGACAAGAGCGCCTCCGGCTCGATTGCCGAGGGCGTCAACAATTGGTGCAAGCGGCGATGGTTTGCGTTGAAACGACCGCAAGAAAATGGATAAGATTTTTGGTGCGAAGTAGTGGAGGTAAGTGAAAAGGTATGTTTAGAGGAAAATTCGAATGTGTCGAAAGTGCCGCATGCAGGAAATCAGACGGCAGTACCTTTAAAAGAAAATCAAACGACAGTACCTTTTAAGGGAAACAGTTTGCGTGGCGGTGGTGGGGGTGTTAAACGGTCGAGAGATGACGCTCAACGTTTACATCGTCCCTCAGGAAAACTAAAAGGCCGACCACCCAAAAAACGCCGCGGAGGTTCAGGACGACCGAAAAAACCGAAAACCGACTTTCCAATCGAGTCAGCAAATGATTCTGAATTGCCGGAAGAACAAGAATCAGAAAAGGCAATGGATAAAGATTTCTAGCGCTACACGACAACCGCTTATCAAACAACTGTTGTTGAAGTCAACGATGTTTTGTGCGAAAAGTACATTGAGCTTCATTACAATCAATGTCGATACAATCCCATTTTGTTGTTAGCTTTTGTCAATTATATTGACCTACCGCAATATCTTCAAGACGAAGTGATTACTTTTTGTATTTTGAACTATATCAAGAACGATAGTCGAGCAATCGGCTACTTGGACTTATCGTTTTGGAACGAGCAAAGTCGACAACAATTAGGCGCTGCTAGCAACAATCCACTCAGTTTTCTAATTGCGGCACCACGAAACAAACCACTCGAGTATTTGGTGGCTCCAATTTTTACCGGAAATCATTTCATTATGACGATTTTTCATTACGACAACGGTTCTCAAACGGAGATTCTTTTCTATTGCGATTCGTTTACCGAATTATCGGATTCGACTCAGTACGAAAGCCGTTTGGCGTTGATTGATCTGAACGTTTTCGTCCACTCGCAAACGTTTCGCCACATTGTCGAACATACACACGCGATATCAGTCAATATTCGGACCCGCAAACCGACGGTCACAATTGTGCAGCGTTCGCCGCCTATAACACAATTGACTTTTTGAACAACCAAAAAGCAAAGACCAAAATTTTTTCGCGCAACAATCTGGACGGTGAACAGCGTCGTCAATGGCTGAAAGAGCAACTCTTGGTTCTCTTTGATAATCCGCCTTTTGCTGTGCCGGCCAACGAATCGACCAATACGATCAGCGAGTTGCCTGTAGTTCATGAGGTCAACAGTGATTCGCACAGTGACAAAGACTCGATGTCTGGAACTGAAGCGAATGATAAAACTGATTTTGTCGACCACTGGAATCACAAAGAAGCCGATTTTGACGCCGCATTATTGGATTTCCAATTTCAAGATGATGAAATCAAACAACAAACTTGCGCTCCGAGTCAACAAAAAATGCCACTCACATTTGCTGAGTTGGAAGTCGATGGAGTTGTACAAGTTGATGAGGATAAAGAAATGGACGAATTAAACAAATCGTTCGCGTCATTGAGTTCAATCAGCAATCCAGTTGATTCAGACGAAGAATCAACGGCCAAAAAGTTGAATTTGGTTCAATCAATAACACAAGTCGAAAAAATTGCCCGACCGTCCAAGCCCGCGATTCGATCCCGAAATCGTCGGTCGATCAAGAAATTTGCGAAGTGGACTGCGAGTCATGCAGAATTTGCCGAAACGTTCGTTTCCGCCATTGCCCAATCGATCTCGCGGTCGACCGACATTGGCGTGTGCTGCGGCGATTTGTCGTAAAGCAATCACGAACGCTTATGACGTCGGATTGCCGTTTTACGAGTGCAAGTACTGTAGGGCGTTTTTGTTTCACGCCGAAAACAGTTCAAAGTGCTGTGCAAATGGTACGATTGAAATGCCCGAGTTTCGTCGCTATCCGGATTGGATGGAACGCCTACTATACATTGGCAAATTCAATCAAAACCAAAACAATGCGTATGAGCGTGAAATGTCAAAATGGTTTCAAGCCCACATTCCCGAAATCAATAATTTGACCGCATTTGGTTCACGATCGTTTTAAAAACGCGATAGTGGAGTTGCGGAGCACCGGTTCAACTGATCAACGGCATTGTGCAGAATAATCTTTCGTACATTCAGTCACGAGCTGATGCCGTTCGAATTTTCGGTCAGCAGTACACGCTCGAAGCTCCGGATATGATCATGGAGAATATGCGCAATAATCCAGTCTATAAACGACTGGACATTCGCTATCGAAATGCATTCCTCACAAAATGGATTGCTTTCCTAACGGACCACAATCAGATTGCGAAAGATTACAAAATGTGCATGAAACGTATTAATGAGCTTATTGCTGATGGAATCGCGTTTCCACGCTACATTGTGAGCTTCATTGACGAACGTCAAGCTCCCGATCATTTGCGCGATCCGAAACTGCACGAACGTCAACAGAACGCTCCGGAAACGCCGGAAGTTGCGGTTCTGTTCATGCCAAGAGATCGCAACGTGCCAGTACCGGACATTCCCAAAGGTGTTTGGTTGCATCCGCGAATGAAAAAATCGCCGGTGTTCATGACTCATTTGCCTCAACTCGATGCAATCATGAACCCGATTGTGTTTCCATACGGTGAGCTGTGGTACACGATGGACTTGAAACTCCAAGCGGCACCATAAAAAGCCGATACCGGCGATTCGCCAAATCCAATGGACGATGCTCTGGAAGTTGAATTTGATGAGGATTGTGAGTCGGATGCTGAGGATTTGGATGCGAAATACATCGAGCCTGAAGAGATCGAACACAACAATCCGGTCACTCGAAAAGGTCAACGTATGTATGCTTCGATCCGCGAACAAACGCTGTATCGAATGCAACATCGCAAATCGGACAAAATGATCCATCGAATTTGGAGCACCGGAAAACCCGGTCGAATTCTTTTGATCAAGAACCACCACGAGGTTGTTTGTCGGGAAGTTGATTGGTACAATTTCAAAGTTCCACAAAATCAACAAATCGTTTCGTGTCAGTACGTGTGTTGTGTATCGAGCTGCCCGCCGGAAATCCCCCATCAACGCCCTCCGCTCTCCCACCACGATTGTGAGCGACGGCTCGGGGCCGGTTCCTGTGTTGTGTATGATTGTGTCTTTTTGTTGGCTTGTGATTCCCGCGCCCGAATCGAACTCTCCCCTGAATAAACGAACTTGATCACTTCCGGGCCCAGTCTGGTCAGTGGACGTAACAATTGGCGAAGCTGACTAATCCGATCCTACGAACTGGGATTTATCCGCGTGTGCGCGTGTTGGTAATTGTTTACAGGTATGGCACCGACGATTAAAAAACGAGAAGAAAGCTCCCACCAAGCAATTATCACCCGCAGCTACAATGCGATCTCGAAGGCACTCGACGACTTGAGACCCATTCGCGAGGAATTGACAGCGACGGCGCCCAGTTTGCGAGCAACGGCCACCGCTCGAGCCGTACGGGCGAAACTCACGTCGAATTTGTTCAACGGACGAAAGCACCACGAAGAATGGATGAAGATGGAATCGGAGCACTTCGGAATGTACGACGACGAGGAAAAGCCGCTGGAGAAATTTGAAGAAGCGGATGAAGCACTGGTGCTCATCGACGACGCGTTGAAACGGGTTCACGAAAACTCCCTGCAATTGCCACCGACAGACGAAGAAGCGGCAAAAAGTAAGTTCATAGAACAAGTAACCGCTCAATTGCAGATCGGCATTAAACCGTTCCACTTCGACCAGCGGGAGGAATGGACGTTCGGAAAATGGTACGAGGTCTACCAGCCGAAGTTCGAGCGCGCGTTAGCGTTGAGTCCAAATCACGCGCGAGAATTGTTATTGCAATCGCTGGGCGAGAAGGAATTGGTCCGGATCAGCGCAAAGTTGCGCGGAAAAGCTCTGACAAGCGAGAAATTCGAGGATTTAATTGCTAAGTTGAAAGTTGAATTCGATTCAAAAGTCCCGACCTTTCAGAAACGCCTGCGAGTCTTGGAAATGGAATATTCCGCTGGGGAAGCAATGGACGAATTCACGAGTCGATGGCTGGACGCCGCATTGAAAGCGGAGATGGACAAGATGGAATTCGACGAATGGTTGACCCTCCTGTTCCATCAGAAACTACGCAGCAAAGATATGAGCGCGATCAGATTGCAGGCCGCCAAACTACTGAAAGAAAGGCCACAAATGCCGATCGACGAATTGGGTCGTCAGTTGGAAATGGGCCGAATCGAGCGGGAAGGTCTACGTCTGCAACGAACGGAAGCAGAACTGGTGAATCAGGTCAAGTCAAATCAAGGCGAATCGCGAACTACCGGAACGTCCATTGCAGGGTCGAAAAATGGAGCAGCGACGTCGCCTCCGTGCGAAAGTTGCGGTTGGACAACGCATGCGCGAGGCGACTGCAAGTTCGTAAATGCGGAATGCCACAATTGTCATAAGAAAGGGCACATCGCGCGTGTGTGTCGATCAACGAGACGAACTGGAAATCGTCGAGGCCAAAGAGTCAATGCCGTAGATGAAGGGGAAACCGAAGTCACAGAAGAGGCAAACGTCGGAACGCTGCACTGCCAACAAGTCGAACTCAACTCGATCCATCAGCGAACGTACGTCAAGCTGAAGCTCAACGATTTTCGCGTGGAGCTCCAAGCGGATACGGGCGCCGATCGTACGATCATCGGCCAGAAGATTTACAATGAATTACGCCGCCCGGCGCTACAACCAAGTCGAGTCATTTTCAAGGCCGCGGGGGGCCAGAAATTGGAAGTGGTAGGTCAATTCGAGGCAAAGTTCACTTACAGAGGCCACGAGAACCGAGCGCCCGTATTTATCGCCAAGAACGAGGAGATCCGGTTGTTGGGTCAGGACCAACTGACCCATCTTGGTGCCGCGCAAAACTTCAACGAGTTTCTGCAGAAGTTTCAGCTGTTGAACGCGGTGGAGCGTTCCGATGAGAAAACGGGAAATGAGAGCAAGTGGACGAGGCAATTCCCCGACCTGTTCGCCCCGACGCTGGGCCTCTGTACAAAAACCGAAGTCCGCTTGCACCTGAAGAAAGATGTCAAACCAGTCCAAACGCGAGCACGTCCGGTGCCGTTCAAAGCCGTCGAGAAGTTGGACGCCGAAATCCAGCGATTATTGGAAAACGGAATTTTGGAACCTGTGGAAGCGTCCGAGGGGGCCGCACCAATTGTGGTCGCGCTGAAGAAGTCGGGGGCAATCCGAATGTGTGCTGATTTTTCAACTGGGGTGAACGAATGTCTGTTGGATGACACACATCTGCTGCCCAACATCGAAGACGTGTTCGCGCATTTAGGAGAAGGCCGAATTTTCAGTAAGTTGGATTTAAAGGATGCGTATTTCCAGCTCAAATTGGACGATGTTTCCAAAGAAATTTGCACGATTACGACGCACCGTGGCCGCTTCAGGTACACAAGATTGCCTTTTGGAATTAAAACGGCACCGGCAATTTTTCAACGGACCATCGACAACGCCGTTAGTGGACGTCCTGGAGTTTTGGCGTACCTCGATGACATTTTGGTTTATGGAAAGTCCCAGGAAGAACATGACAAGCGCCTGGAAGCGACGTTGGAGCGTCTTCAAAGCTGGGGATTCAGATTAGCCGCCGACAAATGTCAATTCTCGATTACTAAAGTTAATTTTTTAGGACAAGTTGTCTCGGCCGATGGCATGGAACCGGACCCAGCCAATGTGGCCGCGATTCGCAAATTGGAGCCCCCGAGGGACAAACAAGGAGTGCGCAGCGTGTTAGGTAAGATCAATTACTATTCTCGTTACATTCCAGGACTCCACCGACTGAAAGAACCGATCGAGCGTCTGCTGTCGAAAGACGTGGAATTCGAGTGGTCGAAGGAATCACAAGAAGCGTTTGATGAGATGAAGAGACGACTCGCCGCGGATGCTCAACTGGCTCATTACGACCCACAACAAACGATCATTGTCGCCGCTGATGCATCGAACTACGCAATTGGGGGCGTCTTGATGCAACGCGATGCGAACGGACGCGAACGAACGATCTTCCACATGGCCAAGACGCTCAATGACGCTCAGAAACGGTACAGCCAAATCGAAAAAGAAGCATTTGCGTTGGTCACGACCGTCGAACGACTCCACAAGTACCTGTGGGGCCGGAAATTCGTCTTACTCACCGACCATCAGCCATTGGTCGCACTTTTCAGGACAGTCAATACGCCCGGTCTTCGTGCGCATACCGTCAACCGTCTTCGCCGGTGGGCACTCAGATTAATCGGGTACGATTTTCAGATCGAATATGTCAAGACCACGGAGTTCGGACACGCCGATGGACTGTCGAGACTCATCGACGAAGCTCGACAAGAGTTGGATCCAGAAATGGAAGAAGTAATCGCGTCAGTTGAAGAAGAAGAAACCAAAGAGGGTTGGCTACCAAAGGACATTCAGGAACGAATTCGTCAAGAAACCGCCAAAGACTCGATTCTTCCGGCGGTGATTGGGCGTCACCAATCGAAGTGGACATCAGAGGATCGACGAGATGGTCGATTACAAGCGTTTCACAAGTTCCGAAACGAAATTCAAGTCACTAACGGTATCTTGCAGATAAACGAGCGAGTTGTCATTCCGGCGGCTTTACGACCGACGATCATGGACCAGTTGCATCGTGGGCACCCGGGTATTGTGAAGATGAAACAATACGCTCAAGAATATGTCTATTGGCCAAGAATCAACTCGGACATCGAGGAACACGTCAAGTCATGTCCCGATTGCATTACGGTCGCGAAGAACCCCGTCAAAGTGCCGTTACGACCTTGGCATCCGACAACCCGGCCGTGGCAGCGAGTTCACCTGGATTTCGCAGGACCGATAAACGGTAAATGGATTCTAATCGCAGTTGATTCGTTTAGCAAGTTTCCCGAGACGGCTCTCACAAGCGGAACGTCGACTCAAATCGTCACCGAATTCCTCCGAATTCTATTCTGCCGCTATGGAAAGCCGGATGTTTTGGTCAGCGACAACGCCACATGTTTCTCCTCATCGACGTTCAAGGAATTCTGCGACCAATGGGGCATTCGGCACGTAACATCTCCGGTCTATCATCCTCAGAGCAATGGGCAAGCAGAACGAATGGTCGATGCGCTTAAACGCGGAATCAAAAAGAACGGTAAACTTCCATTAAATCGAGCATTACAGGAGGCGCTGTTCGCTCAACGATTCTTGAAATCAACGGCGGTCCCTGAAGGCAAATCACCGGCCGAGGCGTTTCTCAATCGTCAAATCCGGAAGCCAATCGACTCGATTCGTCCGACGAAGGAAGAGAGGGAGGAAACGAGCGCGCCAGAAGGGAACAAGGCGAAACGGCACTTCGACCGACATCATGGAGCTCGAGCGCGAAATCTGTTCGTTGGTCAACGAGTTACGTTTAAGTCACATGCCGGAAAATTCTTCACTGGAACGATCAAGACGTTCTATGGCCGAGTCATTGTTGCCATTCAAACGGAATTTGGACTCAAGCGTTGCCACGTCAATCAAGTTCTCAAACGAGCCGCGGCGAAAGATGAAAGCGATCCGGATCAAAACGAGCTGGAAGATTAATTCACTCGGTCATCCACGTCAGATTCTAATTTTTATTGTCGGTGTTATTGTAATTTAAGTCAATTGTATCCCCGCCCCGCATATCCCCAAATGGTAACCCCACGCAATTGTACGCTCGGCACAGCACATCACTCGGTCCCGTTTTCTGATCCTGGTACGATCGCACAAGACCGAGTAAGGTAAAGTCAAGTGTTAGATCAGATGCCATCACACGTCAAGCAGTTCCGACCGTAGTTCAACCGAGCCAGCGGAAGAAAAGCAAAAGTTGACGTCTACGAGCGGAACAAGAAGACGGCAACCGGTTGTGACCTCCGAAAGCTGCAACCGATTAGAGCTTGACGAGCGGTGAACGGTCCTCTGGGCGGATATCCGACTCAACCGGGAGAATACGACTCGCAATCGTATTTCCTCTTGGCCTTCGGGCCCCGAGTCTCTCTCTCTCTCTTTGAGTAAGGGAGGGTTGTTGTGTATCGAGCTGCCCGCCGGAAATCCCCCATCAACGCCCTCCGCTCTCCCACCACGATTGTGAGCGACGGCTCGGGGCCGGTTCCTGTGTTGTGTATGATTGTGTCTTTTTGTTGGCTTGTGATTCCCGCGCCCGAATCGAACTCTCCCCTGAATAAACGAACTTGATCACTTCCGGGCCCAGTCTGGTCAGTGGACGTAACAACGTGATTACTCACTACGACGAGATTTTGCGAGAACGATTGCCCGGTCATCAATTGGGCAAAATTTACCGATTCCTGCCCCAACACAAGTTGTCGTGGCAATACAATCAGCGTGCTTACGCAAAGGGAATGACAATGGCCCACGAACTCGGTGCACGAACGTTCTTCTACACGGTCACCGCAAACAAAAATTGGCCCGATCATATTGCCTCATGCTGTCGCGTCTCGCGATCTAAACACATTGCCATCGTTACCAAACTTGTTCGCCGTCCAATCCTTCGCTTGGGGATTCTTTGGGTCCCTACTATAGGGCGTCGGTTGGCGGCGTCATTTTGTTCTCCTTGCTCATTTTCTCTCTTCTTTGGAGATTTAACCGTGAATGCTGATCTAATTTTTTGTTCCTCTCCTCCGATTCTTTACTCCACCGTCCACATTTCTACCACTGAACCACTGAAACCCCGATCCTTATCTTTCAACTTCGAATTTTATCGTTAAAATTATCCGCGTTCAAATTTCGTGCTCGTTTTATTTGTAAGGTTTATTAACCCAAGTTTGAGTTTGAGAAATTCCAATAAAGTACAACTCTGAATTGTGGACACTTCAACTCGGGTTAAAAGGAGAATCAACCTCTCCGCCTCTTCGAAAGTCCGGATCAAAAGGGATCCGACAATGCCGAATGCTTGGCACCGATCCAGAAACGGACTCCTTCACTTTGACGCGGATCTTTATCATCAAGCTGAACATATTGATGCACGAGATTCGCGGAACAAACTACCGAAAGACTTAGTACGATCAACAAAGTGAAGGCATATTCGGGAAGTTTGCTGCGTCACTACTTTCGATCGAATTCCGAAAGCGTGGCAATCCACGCTCACATTTTGGTTTGGATCGATAAGAACGAACAGGAAACAACCGCCGAATTCGTCAACCAATTCATTTCGGCACGAATTCCCGATCCAAAGATCGACAAACGCCTTTACGACCTGGTAGCTTCATTTATGCTCCACGATTGTAATGAGAAAAGCGTTTGTCGAGATCCGGTCAATCCAACGAAAACACCGTGCAAACGCCGTTTTCCTATGCGTGAATCACCGACCACACAAGTGCATTACGGATTCATTCAGTATGCACGTTTGCCCGCCAATTTGGGTTCTTTTACAGTCCCGAAAAAGGGTGGAAAAGTTTTGACGGACAAAGACGTCGTTCCCTACAATCCTTATGGATTGAAAACGTGGAACGGACACGCCAATCTGGAAGCGGTGGTCACGCGAAACATCGCCGGTTACGCGATCAAATACATCATGAAAGAACAGATGTCGACGGCGTTCATTGAAGTTGTGAGCAAAGGCGCTCAAAACAATCCGTTCATCGAAATCAACGATGATAAAACGGTCAACTACAATGAAGCACGATATCAAATGTCTTTGATCTACTGTAGTGACTACGAAGCGGTCATGAATTTGCTTTCGAAAGGCCCATTCTACTTCTCTCATGTTGTGATCATGATTGGAGTCCATTTGCCGAACGAATCGTATTTGATTGTCGCAAATGGTGATCGGGCCGAAGACATTGTCCGTCGTGCCAACTCGACAAGCGAAGTCCATTCGCGTTTTACAGCATACATGAAATTCTGCCGTGAAAATCCGAATGAGACAGCCGATTTGACGTACAAAAACTTCCACTACGAGTACAACTACGATAAGCGTAAACGTACATTCAAGAAATTGCAATTGAAACGTAAACGTGTAGTTGCAATCTATGAAGTGAATGTCAAAAATCGTCAATTGTTGGCTCTGCGAACTATCGTGCTACGAATGAAGTGCGTTCAAAACTTCGAACAGTTGGCGACAGTGAACGGAATCACTTATCGTCAATTCGATCCGAACGGTTTCGGCGAATTAGACTTCGTCACCGCGGCCCAGCAAATGGGTCTAATGGAATCGGATTTGATTTGGAGAAACGCACTCGATCAGCGTGCCGGTCATCCAATTCGTCGATTCATTTTCCTTTTCGCACAAGTTTTGATTTACGGCGCCGAGTTGTTGCAAAGTCCACGTCAACTGTACTTTGATTATCTGCCGTTCATGCGACCACCACTCGGAAATCGTTTCGCACATTTGAGTGACAGTATGCGCGAACAACGAGCCGAACAAATCGCGTTGCGTATTTTGGAATGGCATCTGAATAATCGAGATTTCACTTTGAGTGATTTCGATTTGCCACAACCGGATGGAATGGTCACTGCATTCAATCCGAAATTTCACGGCGAAATGGCTGTTGATTTTTTGGACGGCGACGATCAAACGCGCTATCATGACGTCAATCAGATTCCGCACGTCAATTTGGGTTCCGATCACCAAAAAGCCTTCGACCCGATCTGGCACTCCATTCAACAGTCCGAACTTCCAAATGGCCAACCGATCCGTTACCGTTAATGTTCTTCTTACACGGTGAAGGTAGAACTGTCAAGACGACATTGTACAATCAGTTGATTCGACAATGCAATGAGCATGGCATACCATTTGCCGCTAGCGTAACGACGGGAATCGCGGCGTCGCTTTTGTTCCAAGGACAAACCGTTCATTCCCGATTCATGATTCCAACAGACCTCGCTTCGGACTCGGAATCACGAATGAACAAACATTGTCGGGCTGCCGAAGCGATTCGCCGCTGGGGACTTCTTCTGATTGATAAAGCGTCGGCAATGCATCAAAACGTCTATAATTACATGAAACGTGTAATTCAAGACGTTCGCCAAGGTCCGTACGTCAAACGACGATTGGTGATCGTTTTTGGCGGCGACTTTCGACAAATTCTGCCGATCGTTCGAAACGGAAACGTGGCTTCCGGCTTCGACGAAAGTCTGATTGCCGAGCATGACAAAGGTACAATCAAATTCCTGTGCCTGCGTCAAAACCACCGAACTGACGCGAATCAGATTCGGTTTCGCTCATTTTTGCGCGACGTCGGAATTGCCAACAAACCGATCGTGCGACAAACCGACTACTACTCGACAGTACTTGCTTTGTCGGACTTCAATTTGATCAAAGATCTTCAGGAACTCCAAGATCGAGTGTTTCCGTCGGCACCTTTGCAAAGCGGAAACATCACGTCCAACTCGGCGATTGTTGCGCCGTTGAATGTGACCGTCAACTCGATCGACGAAGAGTTGCTGAAAAAGTTGCCCGGACAAACGATTGTCTACGAGGCCATCAACACGATCGAAGACGAGAATGCCATCAATCCGTTGGACGATTCGGCCGTCGACGCGATGACCGAGTATTTGGGTCAAATCGAAGAGACCGGCTTGGTTCAACAGCAATTGAAGCTGAAGATCGGCGCAAAAGTCATGTTCATTTCGAACATCGACACCTCCTACCGACTCTGCGACGGCACTCCGGCAGTTGTCACCGATTTGCAACCGGACGTCGTGACTGTTCGCCGCATCGAGTCCGATGGTTTGACTGGCGAAGAAATCGACGTTGTTCGTCGAGTTTTCGATCGCAAAGTCAACTACAATCAACGCCAAACGGTGGCTTTTCGTTGTGTCCAATTTCCTTTGAAATTGGCATTCGCAATGACCATCAACAAAGCCCATGGCCAAACAATGGAGCGAATCGGTTTGTATTTGAACTCGCCGGTCTTTGCGCACGGCCAGTTGTATGTGGCTTTGTTGCGTGTTCGTCGCGCATCTGACATCTACATTTTCAACCCGGATAATGTGCAAACCGATCCCAAAGCACAACAGCAGCAAAGCAAGTTCATGTTGAATGTTGTCAATCCGGAAGTCACGAAATTCGTGACACAATTGGAAGCTGACGCGAACACAGTTAACTCCAATGTCGTTACCACAACTGCTCCCGTCAATCCACCGGCCAATCCAACAGCCGATGACGACAATTCAATGGATGTTTAATTGTCGTTCCTTCTTTGACACAAATAGGTTTCTTGCGCTTTCATCCTTCAAAACGAAAGCACCATTTCGTTGGATTGATCACGTTGGCGTACGTGAAGTGGCTTTTCAGCTAAGAATCAATCCGCTTACAATTGCAAACGATTTATGAGCCGATTAGGACTCTGCACGAACCGTTTACTTTCATAACTTTATGTTTCGCTTTCCAATTCATCTTCAATATTTTTATCGTATCAAACTGTTTCTAATACAATTCAAAGTCTGTTGACCGTCTTGCACTTTTCGAGCTGAAGGCCCCAAACGTATGGTAGTCAACTTTATCAACTCCAAACTCCTCTCAAACCCACGCTACAAACCCAACGCCACTAACGGCAAAAGACGGGAGCGAAGCGACTGTCTTGTACGGATGTTCAATAGATCGACTGTTCGAACAAATTGATTTTCAGGCTCTGGCTTCCGTCCTTGGATCACATCGTTGTGGAACGTACTCAGCAACGTCCGAAAATTGCAATTGTACGCTAAAAACAACACTAAACGTTTTTAATGTTCCATCAACTTATACTCCAAGTAAACCTTATAAGCATTACGGTCCCAATTCCGCTGCAACTTTAAGAATTCACCAATCCCATGTAATGTAATGAGAGGAGACCGTTTCAACGAATTGATTCCTGTTTAAATTGCTGCTTTATCACCTCAACCAAAGACAGCCTGAAGACACCACGCAGTCCCAAAAACACGATCATGTGTTTGACGACGCAAAAACCGCGTAATTCTTCGTGAATGAGAACCTTTCGATTGTGATCAATAAAACACATTATATCTAAAATAAAATAATTTCTTTCAATTAGGTGTTGGATAGCAGCTGTGTCAAAGCAAAATTTTCTAAACATTGTGTCAGATAAAACCCTTTAGGAAAAGAGTTTATTTTTACAGTGAGAATTTAAACAAAATACGGAGGAAAGGTAGTTACTTGTGGTCTCTGAGGCCGGGTCTTTTTGGAGGAGAAGCGGACTTTTTATACGGGTTATTCATAATGGAGAAAAGGGGAAAAATGTCCATAAATTAAAGGTGGAGGGTTTTATGGCCTCCTTTTTATGAGACTTTCAGATGATCGGAATGTTCAGAAAGATTCTCGATCTTTGACACATTGAATGCTCAAAAGATGAGGAATCTCAAATTACTTCATGATTCCATTGAACGTGTTCAAAAACAAGTTCGTTTGCGTTCTGTATTCAAGCAAGATGACGAAACGATCATCAACGCCATGCGTTTTGCACATATAATGGATTGCATTGCTATGTATTGTGCTAACCAAACTACGTTCCGATTGCAAGAAAGCGCTATTTGCGATCATGTGACGATCTTCTGTCATTTTGGAAAAAAACTATAATAGCTAATACTTATTCACTTGACTTGAACACGAACTGAACGCAAAGAAGTTAACAGAAAACAATGAGATATAAACTCAACAACTTCGCGGATCGACTGTCCTTGACCACGTGATCGAACTCAAAAACAACGCTTTTGGTTGTGTCCAGTGGACAAATGAAAGGTTAGGCGACACCCAGTCAACTGTTTCTCCGGTTGGATTACTGCGAGCCAAAAGACCTTTTTGCCTATAGAGATCGATGCCACCCGGTCAATCCCGGTACAGTCTTGAACAAAAGTTTGGAAGATACCTATATCTCGCGAATGACTGAAGGGAACACGTCGGTTTTTGTACATTAAACCCCTAACAAGGAGTGCTTGTGATCGATCCCCGCTGTAATTTGACGTCGTTAGTATCAATCAACGCGTCTCAATGAGCTGAACATTACTGTATAAGACATTTTTGTTCAATCGCAGAACTGGCCAAGTTATTGACCAAAACCAAAAATAAAAAATCGCTAAAATCGTGCTATCGATCATGCTGATTATCGTGGTGAAGCCCGTTTCTTTTTATCGCACTTCATTCTGGAGATATTGGCCGTTTTATTTGGCCTCAAATTTTTTTGAATTATGCTCCGGTCGTTTTCAATTGAAAGTGTGAGCAGCGGTGGCCGAGTGGTTAGTGGCTAGCGACTCCAAGTGGGTCGTTTGTTCGACTCTCTCTGCGATCTCTATTATCTTTTGTTTGGTTTTTACAAAACACGGTTTCTCTTTAAAAATCTCACAACAGAAATTCATTTCAATCAAAAATTTCCCTTGAAAATCAAGGGCTTAGAACAAGGAAAAATCGAGTTTCACAGGGGGGAGTACGTGCAAAAAGTTCAGAATTGAAAATTCACTTTTCATCAACTAAAAGTGAAGGAAATTTGTTTAATTCTTTAAAGTTTATTGTTTTGGTATTTAATGTCAAGTAAATTAAGTATATTTATAAAAAATTGTTACCAATATACGTGATAGTCGACAAAGAAATGGCGCCAGCAACTGTCTCGATCAAACTTGCAAGTCGGGAAGCAAGTCGACGTTCCATACGATTAGTATTGCGAGTCGGTACATCAGATGAAGTTTCAAACTTTTTGACCAAAAGTCGCACCACCACATTTGCGTCGATCATTTTTGTCGAATGTGTCGAAAATGAGAGTTTGATTTTGAAGCACGAAGGGCCGTGGTAACAACTCTCCGCCGGCAGCCAAATGACCATTTAATACTCAAGTGCCAATCGCGGCAAATAAAAAAAAGTAAACGCAAAAATTCGTTAGTCTGCGCAACAACATTTTCTTTCTTTACACTGCACCGTTCCCTTACTTACTTACACCAATTCTTAACCACTCGGCCACCGCTGCTCACACTTTCAATTGAAAACGACCGGAGCATAATTCAAAAAAATTTGAGGCCAAATAAAACGGCCAATATCTCCAGAATGAAGTGCGATAAAAAGAAACGGGCTTCACCACGATAATCAGCATGATCGATAGCACGATTTTAGCGATTTTTTATTTTTGGTTTTGGTCAATAACTTGGCCAGTTCTGCGATTGAACAAAAATGTCTTATACAGTAATGTTCAGCTCATTGAGACGCGTTGATTGATACTAACGACGTCAAATTACAGCGGGGATCGATTACAAGCACTCCTTGTTAGAGAATGAAGTTGTGGAGATTATGTTTTCAGAGGATATCGAATAGTTGACCACGTCGACTACAGCGGAATTGACTTGAAAGTATGCGTGTAGAAAAGCAACTTCCTCTCAAACCTAAGAAGAAATCGATTGTTGACGAAGAAAATGCGTACGACATTTTTCGAGACAACATTCTTTTGCGTCGATATGAGCGAATTATCGTCAATCCGATTAGCGAATTACAACAGGCACGTTAGTTGGAATGCGTGTTAATCATTGGCTTTAGATCAGATCACAACTACGCATCGAAACGTTGAACCTCATGGCAATAGTGCGACACAAATGGATTATGTTTGTGCATAAGGATTTCGTGTATGCACGCTCTCCACTCGAGCACATCTCCAATGTTAGATTTAGCGTTGAAACGACGAATATCGGTGGTGAAGCAAGGACTGCGCGCTATTGGTTGAAGTTTTTTGAGTCGCTGAAAGAGCACATCGATCAGAATGGAAACTTCTATTATTTAATCAGTTGATTTGTTGTTGAACAGTCAATAAACGAAAACTGTACGAAATCATTTTAGCGAATAGTTCACTCGCTGATCACAGAGACAGCGCTCGCAAAAAGTTGCAAGTACTATTGAGGAAAGAAGGTGATCGATTTTACTTGAGAGTCGATGTATTTCGTATATCATATGAACTCCAAACGTTGTTTAAATTATTTTTATGTTACTACAATAGCTTTTATCAACAAAACAATTAATCAACAGAGAATAAGGGACGACAAACGCAAGATTGTGGTTTTCGATGCCTTAGGACACAGATTGGATGGAAAATGGATCAACGAAATGCCGTGGCATCTAAAGTTTTTCATGGAAGTTCATTAGATCCGGAACGCCTTCTTTCAATCCTTTGCGTTTACGTGTTTCAGCGACGACTTGAGCCGGCTTCGATGTACCATCCAAGGGATCTCCTGGCAACACTTGCCAATGGTCGAAGACGCATTGCGGGAAAGCTTGACCGCCAGTATTGGAACGTAGATCAGCGGTGAAACCAAAGGATTCATTGACAGGCAAGTAGGCCTTGACAACGAACATCGGAGTACCGGCGATTTGCTGCTCCTCGAAAACGTGACCACGACGACGATTCTATATGTTGAGATTTCGGTTATTGATTGTCGATTACAAGACCTACCAAGACACCGTAGATACCACCAACAGCCGTTTCTGGACATTGAATTTCGACCAAGTAGACGGGTTCCAACAAACGTGGTTCGGCAGTTAGGACCGAAGCGTAGAAGACACGACGAGCAGTTGGAATGATTTGTCCACCACCACGATGAATGGCATCAGCGTGCAAGGTAACATCGTGAATGTTGAAACGAATTCCACGCATGTTCTCATCGCACAAAACTCCCTCTTTGGTTGCCCATTGGAATCCAGCAACAACGGAGTCCTTGATTTCGTTCAAGTATTGAACACCCTTGGTGACGTCAACAACGATGTTCGCACCTGTTCCGTCCGGACCGAAACACCAGATCTTACGAGCTTCAGTTGGATCGTATTCGTATTTCTCGGACAAGATACGTGCACGGTTCTTGGCCTCTTCGCGTGGTCCGATTTCGCCCTTCTCAATATCATCGGCCATACCTTCAGGCATTGGCAAACATTTCATAAAGATACGATTGTGCTTGTTAGGCGATTTGGACAGACACATGATCGACGATTCGCTTTGAACGGTTTCACGATACGAAACGACTGGATCGGACTTCTTCAACGGAATACAAGCGTGATCTTCTTCCAAATCCTTCAAACAGATTTCCAAATGCAATTCACCGGCACCAGCGACAATGTGCTCTCCGGACTCTTCGAAAATACATTGAACCATGGGATCGGATTTGGCCAAGCGTTTCAACCCTTCGACCTTAAAATCAAATTATCATTGAAAACCTTCGATTTTTGTGTCTTACCAATTTTGGCAAATCTCCGGCATTCTTCGGCTCAACGGCAACACGCACGACAGGACTCACGGAGAATTTCATGACACGAAGATTGTGGGCGTCTTTGAAAGTGGTGATTGTACCTCCCTGAATATCGCAATGTTGGTCGATATCAATAGTCAATTTGCTTACCTTAACCAAGTATTGATCGACACCGACCAAACCGACAATGTTACCGGCTGGAATGTCCTCAATCGGCTCAATGTAACGTCCCATCATCAAAATTGTACTAAAAACAACTACTAAGCTACTGATTCTCATTTCCAGTCTTACCGTTGGATGGTCTTTTCGTATAAGTCTTCTTTCTTTCCGGGCACGTAGTTGGGTCCTTGAATACGAGCCTTCATTCCGGTGGCAACTTTACCGGCAAAGACACGACCGAAAGCATAGAAACGTCCCTTATCGGAAGTTGGTACCATCTTCGAGACGTACATAACCAATGGTCCATTGGCATCACAGTTGCGAATGGCGACTGCGGCTTCATCGTCATGAGGTCCCTCGTACAACATTTCCATACGATAACGTTGAGCAGTCACAGGCGATGGCAAATGCAAACAGATCATTTGCAACCTAAACATCAGACTTCAAAACCGAATGGTATTCTCTTCAACTCACATAGTTTCTCCGGCCGGCAACCATTTGCGCATAAGCACTTTCATCAACGCCTAAACACTTTAGAATTAAGAAAATTACTTTCTGCAAACTCACTTTTCCTTCCAAATCCTTCTCATCACTTGGCAATTTGATGTTCAATTTTTCGATTAATTTTGCGGTCTCGTCCTTTTTCACGTTCATCACAGCGTCGAAGACCTTGAAGATCGGGTCCAAAACAAATTGAGAGAAACCGCGAACAGAGCCGTCTTCTTGAGAGTTGGTCCACTTCTTCGTCTTCATGTTGAAGAAACGATCACCCCACAAGTTCTTCATCAATTTGTCGACCTGCGCATTCAAATTAAAAGATACTCGATTGACTTCTGGCTTACCTTAATTCCGAACTTATCAGCATAGATAGCGGCGAATTGTTTCAAAGTAAACGCCCAACCGTGAAGACCCGAACCGAAACCGACGTTTCCAACCGATGGATCGACCATGATCGGTCCCATTGGGCCATCGTCATCACCATAAGTTGCAATGATAACGTTGATATTCTCGACAATACGCTGGAAGGTTTGGAACAATTCTTCTTGACCCAATTGCAACTCCAAAAGTGCACGATCCATCTTGTTCATGAAAAGAACCGGTTTGATACGTTCGGCGATGGCTTGACGCAAAACGGTTTCGGTTTGGACACAAACACCTGGAAATGGGAATCGTTTGTTTGCGAGTTTTTGGTTGATCACTTACCAGAAACACAATCGACAACAACCAATGCACCGTCGGTGACACGAAGAGCGGCCGTGACTTCAGATGAGAAATCAACGTGGCCAGGCGAATCGATCAAATTGATCAAGAAACCGTCAAGTTTCTGTTTCTGACCGTTGACCGTCTCGTACTCGACTTGGTTCTCCTTGGTGATGAACTCCAAATCGCTCCTCTCCAACTTGAAGTACATGGAAATGGCGCTGAAAGTTGTCGAGTTGTACAAACAATTTAAGTTAAGAATGTGAACTTACGTTGACTTAATTGTAATACAACGATCCTGTTCATCTTTGCGAGTGTCCGTAAAACGAGTCTCACCGGCCTTCGCACCGGCAATAATACCCGCTTTGGAGACCAGCGAGTCGGTCAACGTCGATTTGCCGTGATCCACATGAGCAATGACGGACCTAAAACCGAGAGATCGAGAATCTACGAGTTGAAACAAATCGACTTACATGTTACGAATGTTCTTCTTCTTGTCCATGAGCTCACGGATTTCGTCAACAGTAAAGTTTACCTGAAGATTTTCGATTCATTGACACTCTTCTGTGATCATCCGATTTCACAATCTTTGTCCCTAATCCCCCTCCCGAATCGATCTTCCAAAATTAACTCACCATTTTTGCTTCTTTTTCGGTCTCTTCGCGCTTCAAAACAAATGAAACCCTGGAATTGAAGGAGTTAGTTAACGAATTCAAACCGACAACACGAAAAATGAAAATTTCAAAATCGGTGCCCTCAACCAAAAACTCCAAATCGAACGAGCGAATGGGCAGAAAGTGGGAAAGTCGGTGGGCTGTCCGTCCGCTTGTTAGGCTCAAAAACAGTAAGCGAAAAGTGCGAGTCACTTCGGTCAACGGTAACTCCGAAGCGCCAATTCAAACGACAATTTTCGACTTTCGTTGAGAAAAGCGAATTACAGTGAACGTGAATGAACAGTCTTAAGCTTAAAAAGATTTCGATCGGATTATGAGCTTTGAAAAACGGCAATTCAGATCTTGGATTGACCGTCTTAATCGATTTTCTGTCGTAGTTGTTCGTCGTCGATTCTCGTATTTCTGTTCGTTAAATTTTCCTTTCAGGTGATCACAAAATGAGCGATGATGTCAGAACGGTGAATCCGAACGCCGGTAACGGTTGTGATATGGAAAACTATAAGTGGACACAAACAGTTGATGAGATCGAGGTTTGTTCTTTTTATTCTTCTTTATCACTTGTTGTTTAGCTTGTCGTGCCGCTGAAGGTCGATTTTCAGCCACGTGGTCGTGATCTTGTTGTCAAGATGAATCCCCAGTCGCTGAAGATCCAAATTCGTGGATCGACGGTTTTCGACGGCGAGTTGAACGGACTCATCAAAGCGGATGAATCGACGTGGATGATCGACGGCAAAAATTTGTTTCTCGCACTGCGAAAGGTTCGATTTTTTAACTTATTTCGACTGTTTGATTTCAGCGACAAACGGATGAATGGTGGAGTCGTTTGCTGACCACCGATCCAGAACTTGATGCTCAAAAACTGGACGCCGTCAAAGTTGACAACCTTTCTGAATTGGACGACGACATGCGACTACAAGTCGAAAAGATGCTGCACAACACAAAAAAGGATTTGTAGTTCCGAGTTACTGTTCTCATTTTGTTTTTTGTTATTGTTGACTTCTTGTATTCATAAACTTTCTTTTCAACAACAAAATGAAGAGCTTGAAAACGCGTTCGGATGTTGAAAATGAACGTCATCTCCGAATTCAAGAGTCTTTGAACAATCAAAGCATTAAAATACAAATAGCTGAATGCTAATCGCAAACAGTAACAATTAGCTAAACAGGTGAAGCAGACGGGAACACTTTCACTTTGTTCGTCTAAGCAAAATCAATCCTGAACATTTGGTCGACGTCGAAGGTCAGTTCCGTTAAGAACGCGCCATTTCTTGTCTGTTTACTTACTCTTCTTCTATCTGCAAAGATGCCTACTCCACGAAAAGTAAGTTGCTAAGACGAGAATGTCAAATACGAACGAATTTTCAGAACTCTCGAACGCCGGAAACACCAACTCGACAATCTCGACGTCTTCAACACAAACCGCCAGAAAGTCCGATTGTTCAAACAAACTCGACTCCCATCAAAACGTCGAGCACTCCACCTCATGAAGTTCCATCAACACCAACCAAAAATACTTTACCAGTCAAGGATGTTCAAGTAATCGAAGGTACTCCAGCGGTCCAAACACATTCGTCACCAACCAAAAACAAAGACGTGATAGAAGATCGTTTCTTTAAATTGAAAGAAATGGAGAACTTTTTGGACGAACAAGATCGAAATCCGAATTTGTCTCTCACACTTCTGAACGAGTTTGTGAGCCACGATTGTCGTTTTTCAATTCAATTTTTGCGTTTTCAGGACGACGATGTAGGAGATGCCGATTATCGGTACGAAGAGTTTTTCGGTGAATCGTCGGCGCCAATAAAATCACAAAGTTCGACGGAAAAGTCTCTGAAGTCAATGGATACTGACGATGAGGTCGAAATTCTTTCCGAGGGCATAGAAATTCCGGAGACTCCAGTAAGTCTGCGAGTTTGAGGTTTTTTGTGGTAGTTCGCTTATTTCAGGGAGCAAACGATCGCGAAGTCGATCAGCCACCGCCCAAACGTATTCGTTTTTCGTTCGATGCTGAAGAACAAAAAGAAATCGAAAAGGATTTGAAGACCGTCGAGGATGCGAATGACAAAATTCATGAGGAAACGAGTCCAAAAGACGAAACAATGAAGAAGATCGAGGTGTCTCCGCTCAAGAAACGAGAATCAAACGATCATCAAGTGCATTTCTTCGACGAAGACTTGGATGATGGATTGCAGACGGCTGTGGAGCTCGAAGAGTTGGATGAACCCGAAGACGAGAAATTAGATGACAATGTCGAAGACATCGAAGACAAAGGATTGGAAGAGGACGAAGAGCCAATCGATGGAATGGCTGAAGAGGATGAGGCTATGGAATGTGAAGAAATTGTCAATGAAGAGAATGAAGCTCCAACGACCTTCGTTCAACAACAGAAAAATGTAAGTGTTAGCTCCGAACAAATCGTTCAAAGTTTGTTTTTAGCTTCGTGAAAAGATTGCCGAATTGGAACGCGAAAACATGGAACCTCGATCATGGGAACTTGCCGGTGAAGTTGCGGCTCAGGACCGCGAACCGGACACGTTGCTAAGCCAGTACTTGGACGTCGACTATCGCGCCGTTCAACCGCCGGTCATCACGGAAGATGTGAATGCGCGAATCGAAGCGATCGTCAAGCAACGAATCAAAGATAAGGTGTGTGTATAAAATTGTTATTTGACATCGATTGTGCTTTAGAACTTTGACGACGTTATTCGCGTCCGTCGAGTCGACGAATCGCTGCAGACGTATCGAGCACGAACGAACATCGACGAGATCGAACGCAAATCGCTGATGGAAATGTACGAAAAGCAATTCGTCGAAAAGTCCAAAGCCATGAAACAACAAATTGCCGATGACGACGAAGTCGAAAAGTTGGATCCTGCATCCGAAGCCATTCAAAAGGAAATGATGACGATTTTCGATAAACTCGATCAGTTGAGTCACGCCAACTATCGGCCGTTGGAGATCAATGCCGAGCCGGAAGTCATTGTTAACGAACTAGTCGTGAATTTGGAAGAAGTCGGACAGAAGGCCTCGACTGCACCTGACGAAGAGATGTTGGCACCGGAAGAGATTGCCAAACACGTTAAGTCGGCACCCAAGTCAACGGAAGAACGCAATCAAACGGACAAGAAACGTGAACGCCGTAAAAAGAAGAAGAAACAAAAGTGAGTTTCCACACCTGAAACCCACTGGTAATAAACGAAACGTTTTTAGGGTTTTGGTTCAACGCGGCGTGAAAAAGGAAGGCGAGTACAAAGCAGAAGCCGAGTTGGAAGCTCGAAAGCCATCAAAGCACATCAGAAAGAAGAAGCCATTGGCCAATGGAATGTCGTTGAAACTGGACAAGAATGTCGACTTCTACGCTCAACTTCAAGCAACAAACGAAAAGGAGGCGATAGAAAAGACCACGAAGACAAAGCGCAAGAAGGCGGAACGATCGGTGAACGCCAAGTCAGGAGCTCAATTCAAACTTTAAGTTCAATTTGTTACAATTTTGTTGTTTTCCATATTTTTGTTCTTGTTTTTTGTTATCTTCGATTCCCCAAAAAGTAAACGCAATTTTATTCTTGAAGATGAGTAGTTTGATTCAACAAGCAGGTTCGGCTGTTTACTTCAACAGGTTGTCTTCAATGAAGCTTAGAATGCAGTTCAGGCGTTTGTTTATTTACGTTTCAACGACTTTCATTGGAAAGGCTTTAAAGTTAAAATGGCAGTTATACAAAAAAAACGGCGTTCAGTGGAGACGGATAATCACGGTTGATTGGAAGAAGCAGAGATCACGGCAGCTGGTGGACGAGCACACGGAGTCGGTGGTCGATCGTTCCCGAGCTGAAAGCCATGAGTCGTTAGTTGAGCTCTGAGTTACTTACAAAAATGATGTCGTCGTCCGAATCGCTCAAAACGATGACATCATCGTCTACGAAAGTTGATTTCTCGACAGCAAACTTCTTGGCCGGCGGTTCGAAGTCGTCTTTCGACTTCACCGGGTAAATGGTCGGTGAGATCTGTGGTTTGTCCAAATCGAGGAACTCAGAAGCTGCAAAATGAAAGTTAAAACTCTCACTCAAACGATTTGCCTTACAACTTGATTGCAGTTCAGACCTTTCTTCCAACTTTCTGTTTGATGGCTTCTCTTCAACTGAGAACAACTGATCGTCGACGACAGTAGACGGCTGCTCGTAGTGATCCTGCAAACCGCTCACGAATGATCAGTTGAAAGATAAAAACTAACATAAAAGTCGCTATCTAATTCCCCGGTAGTCTGCAATTCATCCACTTCGCTATTCGACTCCTCATCGTCGTTGTCGAAATCGTTGATCGTCAAGATTCCGCTGCTTTCGCTCTCAAAATCGTCGCTATCGTCCGCGTAACTCTGATCTTCATCACAATCGAAAACATCACCAATGTTTATTTCTGACTCGTCCACCTCCTTTTCATTCATACGTTCAATCAACGACTAGACAATAGCAATCAATTCAAAGCCATTGAACTCACTTGTCGAAGAGCATCATAGTTCGTTTTGTTCATCACGTTCGCTGCTCCAAAAACTTCTTTCTCGTATTGATCGGCTTTGTCGTCGCCCAGAAAATTCGGTTTGTTCAAAATCGTCACATCAGTCCAAACGTCAAACATCTTCGCTCGTGCCTGATGACTTATGTCGGCAGCCAGCGAGCAAATAAACGTGTCTAAAATAACGGAGCGATGAAATTAACAGCTCCAACTCACCATCTTCGATTTGCTGCGGAGTGCCAATCATGTCTTGTTCGTAATCCTTCAATTCGCGAATCATTTTGACCAATCGTTTCGGGGACAAAGTGCTAAAGAACCAGAATCAAAAAGAATGAATAAACACCGCAACATACGGCACTTTTGTCTCCTCCACTTCCTCGTCGTCGTTGTTGAAAAAACTGGTGAGCATTCGATTCAAACGTTCGCATTTGGTACTCGAAATATGAACGCGAGAAGATCGTTTCTCGTCCTCACGATCCTTGAACTCAATGTACTTGTCCAGGTACTCATTAGTTTTGTTGAATGCACGACAGATTTTGGCTCGATGTTTCTCGAATCTATCAAACTTCGTGATACACGTATCATCGTTGATGTCGATTTCCTTCTCCTCGTAGCGTTTGAACCACTCGCAATAGTTCTAAAACAATTACCAAAATTTAAAAAACCGACCACTTACTCCCTGATGCTTCAGATAGTTGCCGATGTTGTTCTTATCATCGTCAGGAATTTCTGGACAACTCTTCAATTCGTCGATTGTATTCGTGATCGCTTTTTGAAGCGTTGGAGACATCGAAAACTTCTTTCCATTCTGCTTCTTTGAACGTTGCAGTTTGTGCGGTCGTTTCAACGGGACCTTCGTGACCAACAAATTGGATGTTTCCATTTCAGTTCGTTAAATGAAAAAAGCTTTAACCTGAAAGGTAACGGTTAGAAACTTGATTGAGGTCTGAATTTGCGTTAACGACCAGAAAACATGAAGTTCTTTTATCAACTCGATTTAGAAGTCGAATGACTGTGTAACTCAACAGAAAGCCAAACGAGTTGGCGAGTCGCTTTGGGACAAATGTCATTTGACAACCCCAAGATAAAGCCCGCAGGTCCAAGAACTTTAGGGACGCAAAGGAATGTGTTAATGCATTCGCCAACAATTAGCAGATCCGTCTATTGAAAGCTAAATAAAAGGCCGTAAACATCAGATTTCCTTACCGATCTATCTAACGGCGAAAACATAACAATTAGCCGGAACATTAAATCGTTGCAACGCTTCTTTTTGCAAAGAAACATCAAACATACAAACATGCTTTCTATTTTCGAATAATCGGGATTCAAATGGCTTAATTGTGTAGTTGATAGCTAAACTGAGTTCAATTCTGCTTTGTTAAAGTTATTCCAAACCATCGAATTCAAAGCCCTTTTTTATTACAAAGTTCTGACAATTTAGTTTAAATTAAAAACAAGTAATAGAAACACGAATAGATACATGACTGCTTATTACTCCGTGTTTGATAACAAAACCGAATGACTGAAACAATGGTCCCAGTAATGAGGGACGTTCGAACGAACGAAGATCTCACGAGCTGTCTTGTGGTCGGTGGCCGTTTGAATTCGTGGCTCGGTTTGAAATGCGCGATTTGCGACCGTACCTTCCCAAATCTGAAAAGAAAGTTGTCCGAGAATTGATGGCAAAACCCACTAGAACACATTCATTTCGCTGTCCTTCCTCATCTTCTTTTGCAACTCCCTTCTTTTGTCCAACCATCTCTTCATTCCAATGAATTCGGTTGAGCATCAGATTCTTGTAGAAACGCTGTTGTTTTGCGCCGCCTTCAACCACAATCACGTGCATATCCTCGACACTAACCACCGTTCCGGTCATGTGCAATTGCTTTGCGTTCTGAAGAACTTTGAAACGTTTCTGCGGATTTGCCAATGAAAGAACTCTACAAATGAAGTTATTAAAGAAGAGGAGCCAAAACTTACTTGTAAACCGCAACATAAACGTAAACAGAAGTGTCTTCCATGATCTTCAACGACTTCTTCTCCGAACGTTGTTCTTTGGTTAATTTCCGTTCTGCATTCGCTTCTTGATGTTTTCGCAGACGTTCGGCCATCTGATTACGCACATAAGACTCCATTTTTGTTGGATCCTGAATCGCGTCGTTTCCGAGCACACGCATCAGGTTGCTAATTTTGACTTTCGGTTCCGGCGGTTTCTCTAAACCCAAACGAATTTTCTCTTGCTCTTCACGTTGACGTTCCAAACGATCCATACGACGAAGACGTTTCGACTCTTTTTTAGTCAAACGAACCTACAAACGAATAAAATGAACTGAAAACTAAACGACTTGCCTTCAGACAAATGTTGTCCAACGGTGCATCAGGTGGTTTTAACTGAACCGGATGTTCAATCAAATTAGTTACTGTTCCAACATAACGTTCTTCGGGCGGCAACTTCTCTGACGGTATTGAATCGTAGCTATAAAGAGCAATAAAAGGACTTGTAAAATAGAACTTACTTCTGTGCATCACTGCCCAACAAAACCCGATCCCACCATTCAATCTCAGGCAGATCGTCATTCACTGTAACCCCCGAAGGTGTGACTATGGCCAATCGAACAGCAGAAGAAATGCCCGTATGTTTGGTTGACTGCGAGATTTCATTGCGCAGTTTTGCCAATTTCGCTTGTGTACGTTCTACAAGATTAAAAATGATCACGATCCATAATCTGCAAGGTTACCTTGATTGGCAATTTTCTGAAAGGTTCCCTGTTCAGCAAACTTGAATTGTCGCCGACCACGATCTGGACCACGTTGTTGAACTCGTTGATCGTACGAAGCCAACATTGGAATTTCAGGTCGAAGATCCAACTTCTGCATCGGCTTCACCTCTTCCGCAAGTTCCGTCTTAGTTCGTGGAGGTCCTAAAAAACAGAGAATAATCAAGTCCAAATTGAAATTATTTACCTGAGAATGGAGTGCCGGCAGATCCAATTAGTGGCTTCACGTCTTGTCCTTTAGCCCGCAAATCTTTGAGTTTTTGCAGTGCCGCAATTTTCGCGGCGACGTCCTTCTGCATATCGGCGACTTTAACGTGCCGTTGCAACATCGTGTCCGCAAAAATCACCGCTTCCTCGGGTTTCAGAGCCGATGCATTCTTGAACGGCGCACTCAGAAGACCCTTTGAGGCGTGAATCTTTTCTTGAAGTGTGATTTTAGCCTGCTGGAAGATTTGTTTCTTGCGCAGCTCTTCGGCAATCGCATCTTTGTCGATGTCCTGTCGATCCGAGTCACCGTTCTCCGTCTTCACTCTCCCGTTCGAATGCCTGGAAAGTCTCGATGAAACGAAAATGTTGTCAATTGAAACGCACTTGTTGCGAGAACGTTCGTTTGAACGTGATCTCGAGCGCCTTTTTCGCCGATCTCGATCGTCGTGATAGCGATCGCGGTAATCGGAGCGCCGATCCCGACCATTGTCGCGCGAGTCTCGGCCGTTCTCGTGTCGGTGCCGCTTTCGATCGCTGCGTCGATCGTCTGCCTCATCGTCACGTTCGCGTCGACGCTTCCGCTCCACGTCTGCGCTCGACATCCTCGGCCAAAATTGAAAAAAGGTCGCAGAAACTGAAACGCAAAAGATGATTATTCTTGTCACACGTGCACTTACTTCATTTCGATTTGAGAAGCAAAAAAACGCGCAAATTAAACGGGAAACTTGGATTCTGATTTTCGATCAAAACGCCGAGAACCCAACGGAAAAATGAAAACTCGCCATCGACTGCCGCCCAATCTCGTCAACACGCCAACAAACACCAGATGCGCCCTGCAGGTCGCCAACAAGCCGCGAATGCGAAGACCGATTTTTGCTAACACTCTCGAATTTGTGAAAAACTTGTTTAGTATCAACTTATTCGTTCGATTAATTGAAATTGAGTCTCCAAGAACTGACAAGCTTTTCAGACAAGAATACAAAGTTTTTGGAGAAGTTGGATTTCCTAGGCGTTCGGCGATTGGTCTTGGATATACTAGTTTCTATACTGCAACATATATTTATTAAATTATTAATTAATTATTAATTGATTATTTATTTAATTAAACCAATAAATGAAGCGAGAATAGTTTGTTTGATTGTATGCAACCGAACGCGTCCGCTTTTATTTTCGAATGAAAAGAGCGAGCGTCGAGTTATGGTAATTGATTGATTTTGAAATGAGAAAAAGGGTCGGATTTTTCGAATGCAGATTTGAAGGTTCGGTGTACAGTTTGTTGAAATGGAATGCTTGAGGAATTGAAAAAATTCGAAGTCGCTGTTTCGATATTGTCTATAGACGCGTTTTGGGTTTGAGCGATTGGGTTCGAAATTTGTTCGATAAGTGATGAAAGGAATTGATTAGAAGGCCAGAATCGGGTTGTTTGATTGTTGATGATGGCAATAAGCGACGTGGAGTTGTTGTCGAGAGTTCGAGTGGGCTGTTAAAGGTTGAAAAGTGAGTTAAGTGTTGGTTTGGAAGTTGAGAGCGAAAACGGAGTTGCTGGGTTTGCAATTGAAAAAGCGAGCAGTTTTGGAGAAAGCGCAAATTTCAATGATCGTTGAACGAGTCGATGACTGTGTTGTTGAAATGTGATTAAAAGCACATTGTTTTGAATTTAATAGAAAGCCCGATGAACACTGGATGGCTGATTTTGATTTGCAGTTGGAAGTTGAGTTTAAATGTTGGGATAAGGAAATCCGAAAAAAGCTGATTGAAGTATGTGAAGCCGGTGGTGAGTTGGGTGAAAGACACAGACTGCTGGACTATTGGATTGAATTGCCGGTTTGACAGCAGACGGTCGTTGATGAACGTTGGTTGAGTTGCTGGGCGTGTTGTTTTGGAATGTTGGGAAAGTGATTGAAAGCGAGTTGATCAAAAGAAGCCTGTGTTGAATGTAAGAAGAGTTGTTTAATAGAGTATGTAAGAATTGTTGAATTTTCCATAAAATTTCATTTCCGGTTGTTTCTTCTTTCTGCTTTGGACGTTCATTTTGCTGCTCGTAACTAAAGGGTAAACTTTCGTCATTTCCATTATATTGATTGGATTTGTAGATGGACTACGGTTACGTTCAACATTTGCGCTTGGCCCAATTGATCGCTCTTCCCGTGTCGTTGTTCGCTTTGTATGCCGAAGCCGATCGTTTGGGTTTGAGTGGATTTCTGTTGCCGGCTGTTTTGGTTTGCTGTGCTCTGTACATGAATGCGTATCGCTACTTCTACCAAGTGGATGGTCGATTCGATGTTGATTGCGTTTTGAATGGGAGTTTAGCGCGTTTCGGACATGCGATTCGTGGGTTTGACCACCAAATCAAAACCTGCGTTTTCAGAAGCTTTTGGACCGTTCGTTCTCTCAGTTCTTATCCACTTCTGTACTCCGCAATTGCCGTCATCGAGCAGTTCGCTGATGTTCAACGTTTCGCATTTTCTGGTCATTGCCGCCGCTTTTTGTGTTTTGGTTCTGGACGTTTTGGGGGCAATGAAGAAGCGTGTTCAGTGATTTAGATCAGAAATAAACAGAATTTGACATCAACTTAGCTTCTACACTAACGATCTATTGACTAAAAGCTTCATATCTGAAGGTCTGGATATAACTGACTGATTCTGTAGGCCGTAAAAGTTGAATTGCAAAAAGTGAATTTGGCAAAAGATGGCGATCAAGTTTGTGTGAAGGGAAGTTTTGTTCCATCAAGTCCGAAAACTGAACTGCCGTCGAAACAATCGACGTCTTCCGACGCGACTGATGGACTTTGGCTCTATTGGATCAAGTTCATCAGAGCGGTAAAAACCGTGGAGTTTTAAACAGAAGAATGGAAAATGAAGATGACTAAAAACAACCTCTTCGTCAGTCGCATTCTAAGAGGTTGTTGTCGAATCAGCTAGGAGAGTTGACGCCTACACAATTAAATTAATAAACAAGTAACTGGGCTTGAAGAATGATCGCAAAGGTTACCGACAATAAAAACAAGGTCGAAAGTCTTCCTATTGTCTTTTTTGATTGAAGCAACCATTTGAGCAACTTGACTGTTGATGCTGACTAGTTGGAACAAACTTAGTGACTTCTCTTAATTGAAAACAAACTCTTAAGCCCAAGGATTGGACAGTGAGATTAGAAAACGCTTCAAAATTCCGTTCTTTGATTAAAAAACTCAAATTGCATTCTTTTGTAACCACCTGCTCATCATAAGTCAAAGTGATACTCGTATAGTTTTGTCAGCTGATTGTTGACTTCTGCATTGAGTACTTTGAGTTCGATTGGTACTTTCTTCTGACCATCCCGTTCTTTAAAAACATTGAAACATGAATAGTCAGAAGTACATCTGACAGTAATTCATAAGTGATCTAGTTCTGGAACTTAAGCGTTTTAAAGAGTTGTTAAAAGAGTGATTTCAAGTTACTCGTCTTCTGAGATTCGCTAAACACCGCTTAATTTATATCAGAAAAATCAAGTACCAGATAAGAAAAATGAAGTTTAGTACAATTAAACAGAAACGACCATCAGTTGAAATTGAGAAAACACTTTTGCTTAAGATTTTTGGGTAAACGACTGAGAATGGTATTGTAGGCATCAGGTCGGGCATCGAAAATGCGTTTCAGTTGAAACCAGGCCAAATCAGAAAGCTTGTCCGGTTGACTAAAACAGCCAATCAGTTCTGTAGTTCTGGTCTCAACTTACTTGAACACAAATCGGTGGATCTTACGCAATTCTGGAACATGAGACTGCGTTTGCACAATCAGTGTTTTTGTTCCATCGCTAGAAATTCTCCGAACATTCTTCAATATAATGTCTGTGCTTTTCCACTCGAAGGTGTCCAAATCCAACGACAGGATTTCAGTTTCTTCTTTTCCACGGTAATTCTCTACAACGAGTTTTCTTCCAATGCCGCACGTAAAAACGTGTATGTCAAATTTTAACGCCTGAATCGTAAAAATGAAATTAGTGTAATCAAAAATGAAACTTACAGTGGCGATATTCGTTGCGATCTCCCAGTTGATTGTGCGCTCTTGAATTAGAGTCGCGTCCGAAAGAGAAAATTTTATCAGATCGATCGGGTGATCGGCGTTGTGGTCGTTTCGTTGGCCAAGAGCAAAACCATAAAGATGATTGTCGCAGCATCCAACGACGCTCATTCCCAGTGGGACATCCAGTGCAGATATCCGCAGCTCATCGCTAACCGCCATTTTTACCAGAAAATGTCGACGTCTATTCGACATTTCTGTCATCTTCAGAACAAAGCCGTCGTACAAGTTCGGCGCCGAAGACAGTGGATACCAAGAGAACCACTGACTTTGAACGCTGACCGATACGATAACGGCTTGTTCGACGAGTATCGTTGAACGCTCAACGTCGATCATTCCGACTCCCAAACACAAAATCGAATAATCGATTAACTCGAACAAAAACAATGGATTGTTCATGTCCAAAAGAAAGACTTCGCATATTTCGTGGTTGTTTGTTTGTTACCATCGACTTTCCGTCAATTTTTGTCGATGAAAAATCGAGACGAAATGTTCTAGACAAAACGTTGAAGAAGCTAACTTGTGAACTTACTGTGCTTTCGAGTGGAATAGATCGGTGATTGTGCAATCAGAACGATCATTTACGACCAAAAATCGCCCATCAACAGGATCCTGGTAAGCTGTGTCCGGTACCCAAAAATCGCCCATATACTGGTGCTTGTATTCGTCGACGTCGTTGTTTGCCATTTTGTCTGAAGAAGTTTGATGATATCTGAATATGAATATCAACGAAAGAATCTGAATTAACACCGACTCGGAGAACTTTCTTAAAACAATAACGATGATACGATTGAAACAGAAAAAAGAAAACATAATTCGTATTGAGTTAGAACAGAAGTGCTTGAACTAGGAGCTTGCATATGAACATTGATTGAGTTTGTATGGCGGAAGTATCTGCTGCACGTTGATTAACCATTGCACCGTTTCATGTTAGTAGTATTAGGTGTGTAGCCCATAAGAAAATCAATAAAAAAGCAATTAATCATTATTGTACGGCACCTGTCATAATTATGACGTTAATCATAACCTGTCACTAATTAACACCAAATTAGGCAAAAACATGCACAAAACCACAGGTATTGACCATAAATGGAAAAGTGCCGCCAAAAGGCACGCGGCGTCGCGCAATCACATGCACAGGTGATGCATGAAAATACAAAACTGTACAAAATTGGTACCATTCAACTCCGAATAACGCCAGGATCTTGAATTAAACATCGATTACCTGTTCACAGGTTTAAATGGGAACCCTCGCAATCACCGTGTTCTTAGGCTCGTTCGACGCCAAAGAGTGTCGAGAATTCGAAAATCCCACTGAGATCACAAGCAATTGCCCATAAATGGAAACTGATTTGAAAAAAATTACTATCATTCAATTCCGAATAAAGCACCGAATACAAAAGTAACACTTTTATTACTGTAAACTGGTAATGACCAAAAAATGGACAGCAACACTCTCTTATTTGCGTGTAAACGAAAAGTAGCAACAAAAGTTGCGCTTTTGATCGAACAAATGAGACGGAATTTTGATCATAATTCCACTATCACGTGGACCAATCTCCATGGCTGCAGGTGGAGAAGAGAAGAAGAATTGTGCGTTGTTGCCGTTGGAAGGTGTTTGTGAGCGCGAATCATGACCGCTCTCGGAAGCATCGTAGTCCAAAGGACGTTGTGCGTCTTGTCCCGACTGAACACAAACTCAGGTTTTTCTTATCGGGACGACTTACCATCATTGACTACGAAAAAAGAAGTCAACCAACTGTTCGGCTCAGTGACAAATGAAACCGGCACCAGTTGTTTCGAAATCCGTGACTGTTGCCAAAAAAACGATTAATCACGACTCCGGTGGTCCAAAATGCAACAATTGCGATCACTTTACGTTTTTTTATCGGCCTCAATTGGCGTCCTTTTTTTGCGCTCGAAAAATGCCGAATTTTACCGTACACAATCGTCAAATCGAATACTTTTCTCGATTGGGTGTGCTTCTACGATACACGAAGGAAGCAACTATTCATGATTTGGATCAAGGAGAAACACCGTACGCCGCCATGAAACAACAAGTTGTTCACGTTATGGATAAGGCGCTGCAAAACGCTCGCGATCGTGGAATTAATCCGTTGAAAATCGGATTTCGTACCAAACACCACCGGATTGGAAAAGCCGCTGTTTGTTCCGTTTCGCCCCTTGGAACAAAACAATGTTGATGCACTTATGCACGCATGGGATCAGGTAGAGTCGAAATTAATTCGCTTAATCCGTGTGTTTTAGATTGAGCAATCCCACCGTGAGCTCAACATCTACCAACAGCGAATCGAACTCAGCATCACTGTCTATGGTTCGCGCAACGGCGGAGACCGAACTGTCGATGGCCACAAAGAAGATGAGTTTGGCGTTTTCCATATTTTCTCTCCTGACGGAGCATGTTTGTTTCGAGCGGCGGAATTTGCACGTTTTTGCTTTGACGGACTTGTCAACCAAAGTCCAGCGCAAATAACTGCGCGACCATCCGGCACGTTTGGATAAGATGATTGCGGAGTTGCGTGCCGATGGTTTGCGTTATCCGCTGGATCAGCAATCTCATGATCTGACCAAATGGCTGCCACTCATCGAAAGCTTTTACAATCGAAAATATGGACGTAGCCGACGCGACGATGGCGAGCTTTTGATTCGTCGAATTCGAATCACGGTTTTTGACTCGCCAACAAACTTTAAACCCTTTTATCAGGGGAAAATCAGCAATCCGACGCACGATCTTCTGTTGTATTACCACGACGACCACTGTGATGTCGTTTTGAACATTCGAAAGTTTTTCAACATTCGAAATTTCTGCATCGATTGTTGTTCATCGTTTTCCGATGCGCAACGACACACGTCAACTTGTAAACGCAAGTGTACGTATTGTGCAAGAGTCGGAATCGATCGCCCATGCGCCATTGAATACGATGAAGACGGAAAAAGAATGCGTTACCCGTGCGGAGAATGCAACAAAACATTCTCCAATTACGATTGTTTTCAATCTCACATCGAGAGGCGGATTTGTGCAATGTACCGTTTTTGTTTACGTTGTGGCAAATGTTACAACACAAAATATGGCGAACACAAGTGCAACGAAGAATTGTGATTCATGTGCAGAAAAAATCACGCCGTCGGCAAATGTTACATCACTACGACAGCACCCATGAAAACGACAGAACTTCCACCGCGAATTGTGTCCTACGATTTCGAGACACGTCAAGAAGATCAAGAGCTGGATTCAACATTTAAACACATTGTCAATTTTGCGGCTGCCTACTCCACCTGCACGAAATGCTTGGACTCGGGTGAATGGAAAACCGATGGATTCCGCCAGTGCTGTGGAACGTACAAACGAATCAAAACTTGGAATGAAGGAGCGGGTTGTGAGGAGCCACTGGAGAAGTTTGTACAATGGCTACTCAAACTGTCGAATGTGAAGAAGATGCGCGTCTATGCGTTGGCTCATTACGCCTCTCGCTTTGATTTGATTCTGATCATTGGCGAACTGGTTCGACAGAAAATTGACATCAAGAAAATCGTGGCCAACGGCAACAAAGTTTTCCAAGTTGTTCTGAAGCACCGGAATGGAGGATCGCTCATCTTCAAAGACTCCTATCTTCTCTTTCCGCTACCACTCTCCGACTTGCCGTCAACTTTCAATTTGGATGTGGAGGAGAAACAATGGTTTCCATACCTTTGGAATAAACGATGCAACTACAACAACCCGTTGCCTTATTTGCCGCCAATGGAAAACTATTCGGTCGATTGCATGACGGAAAAGAAATACGCCAAGTTTCTGAACTACTATACGGAAAATCTCACAACACACCGTTTGATTTGAAGACAGAATTGGAGGAGTACGGTCGAAACGATGTGATCATTCTCATGCACGCTGTGGCGGCGTTTCGTCAAATCTTTTTGAATGAGATTTCGATCGACATGATTGAGAATGCAATGACGATTGCTTCCTGTTGCATGTTGCATTTTCGCACCAACGTTCTGAAGGAGAATACGATTGCTGTTGTGCCGGAGACCGGATACGAGGATCAGACTCGTCAGTCGTCGATTGCGCTAAAGTACATCAAATGGTTTGCGCACAACAATCCCACTCTTTCCATTCGCCATCGAGACTCGGCCGGTGGAGAAATCAAGTACAAGGGCTACAGCGTGGACGCGGTAATCGAACGCAATGACCAAAAGCCTTTGGCTCTGGAAATCAACGGATGCTAGTAGGCGATTTTTTCTTGTTCTAAACACGTAGATTCAGCTTTCACGGACACCTCGACTGTTACGAAGAGTCGGATTTGTTGTCAAATGGTCGGACGGCGGCGGCGAATCAAAAGATTGAGGCTCAACGGTTGCAAACATTGGCCGAAGCTTTTGAAGTTCAAGTGGTGTGGACATGCAAAATTGAGAGAATTGAAAGAGAACCGGGAAATGCGTGAATTCTTTGAGAACTGTTTCGACGAGGGTCCAATAACTCCACGCAACGCATTCTTCGGTTAGTTTTGATTTTTGAATCTTTTTTTAAGCCTAGGCTTCAGGTGGACGATGTGGACCTGTGGAAATGTATGCGAAAGCGGATGCCGATACGGAGATTGTCTTTTACGACATTCAATCAATGTAAGTTAAAAGTTGAAGCAAATATTCATGAATTTCTAGGTATCCCCCTTCAACAGTTCACTGCCGAATTTCCGCTGCATCATCCCGAGATTATGGTCAAAGACGAGGACTTGAGCAGCCATCCGTGGACAAAACCGGAGCAGATTCCATACAAGGGAATGATCAATTGTGTTGTTTTGCCGCCCGAACGTCTACGTCTTCCCGTTCTTCCGTTGAGAGTCGGGCATTTTCTCGTGTTCCCACTGTGTCGAACATGTGCTCATGAGCAGATCACCATGACGAACAAGGAAACGGCTTTCAACTGCAAACACAACTCACACCAACGATATTTCGTCTTCGAAGGCACAACTTTTGAGTTGGCCGAAGCTTTGCTCAATGGCTACAAAGTTACGCGATTCTTTCGTGCGTGGTACTACTCGGAATGGACGACTGATCTCTTCAAACCATACGTGCGTCAGTTTTTGAAGGCGAAAATGGAGAGCAAAAAGTGCAAGTACGATGAAGCGGAGCAGCGTGCCAATTTCGAACGAGAAATTCGCGAACATTTGCAAATCGACATTAACGCCGCGGAAATGAAAGACAATCCGGGACGTCGAACTGTCGCAAAACTGTGCCTCAATTCGCATTGGCTAATTGATTGGTTCACACACTGACAACTTTTTTTCAGGGCCGATTCGGTATTCGAAATCGAATGGCGCAGACGGAGATTACAACTTCCACGGCCAAAGTGATTTCGATTTTTGAAGATCGGACGGCCGAGGTCGGTTGATTCGAGTTTTTGCCCCCTGCAAGCTACTTGGTCATTTACACGAAGCGACCCGAGTACGTGAAATCGGGACCCGCTTCGGATTTGGTTTACGCGTCTCTCACGACTTCGTGTGCTCGGCTCCAGCTCTATCGAATCATGAAAGCAATCGACAAGACTCCCGGCTTCTCCCTCATCTACACGGACACAGGTTGGAACTCGTTGGAGACCTAATTCGTGAGTTTTAGATTCGGTTATTCTCTCGAAACTGCGAAATGCTGAGTTGCCTTTCGAAGTCGGCGATCGTCTCGGAATGATGGAAAATGAAATGCCGGACAAGGAGACTTTGGAGGTAAGCGAACATTCGTGAATTTTGTGAAAAACATTTACAGGTGGTTGTGGCGGGCAACAAACAATACGCAATGTAGTGTCGTTCGATTCGCGATCCCACTGAAATCACAACAACGATCAAAATTCGTGGAATCACTTTCACCAAAGAAGCCGCTGCCGAGCTCTCCTACAAATGTTTCAAGTCGATGGCGTTGAACTACGACGATGACACTGTCGTCAAATGTTCCTATCGCAAAATTCAACCGAACAAACGCGGAACTGTTCACACAAAAGACACCATTCGCTCCTATCGACGCTTTTATGTAAAAGGATTTGTCGGCGAAGACCTCAAAGTCTATCCGTTTGGTTACAAGTTCCAATAAAATTTTTTGATTCTCTGCTTTAATAAACAATCATTTTTGAGCAACTCGATTCTATTAAAAAACGGTAAATCAACCATACAAAAGGCGGAAAGTATTTGAAAATAGACTGGACGTTAGGTAACCTTACGAACATGCTTAGGCTATACGAGAAAAAAAGGCTTAGGCTTACAAGACTTGACATAAAAGTAACCCAAACAATTCTTAGGCTTAGGCTTTAGATTTTTTTAGGCTTAGGCTTTTGCGTCTTTCCAACGAGGAGAAAACTTTAGCAAAAGTAGTTTTGTTTGTTGTATTTTTTTGCCCCCATTGTTTTTCGCGTTTATTAATACGTGGTTCGGATTGTCGGACATAAAAAGAATTGAACGCAGATTTTGTCAGTGACGCGGCAAAGTCTTATACAGCCAGGATTCAATACCTGTGGCGTGGTATTGTCTAAACAGCCACATCGAGACCAGAAAATCCAAAGAACTTGATTACGAAAAAGACCTTGATTACGAAAATGCCGAAACGTCCGCTTCAACTGACTGATGAGGAGATGAAGGAGCGTGAAGAAGAGCGAAAGCGTAAGAATCGCGAGCGAATGCGTAAGATTCGTTTAGAACAGAAAGCAGCAAAAGCAACAGAAACGGAAACACGATCAAAAATCGAAATTGAAAACACACAAGCATTACAAGCACAAAGTCAATTGGTTGAGAAAACAAACCAAATGACAAACTTAACGAAAAACTCACAAGCATCAGACACACAAATTCAAATCGTTGAAACTGCTCAAGAAACATCCACAGAGACACAATCAACTGCATCTCCAGATGTTGCACAACAAATGTCGTTCGTCGCTATCGACACTCAAGAACCGGTGCTCACTATCGAACAAGTTTTGGGCAACAAATTCAGCACTCATTGTCAACCGAATGAACTCTGTGAAGCTGCTCGCAACGAATGCCAAATGTCCAGATTGCAACTACCGAACATGGAGAACGTTGGTGAGTGGATCGATTTCGAATCAATTGTGTTCGGTTTGTTGATTTTGATTGCGAACACTTCATTGAAAGTTGGTTTAATGTCGATGTCATTTTGGACCGACTACTACCGTTCTGCTGAATCGAATCCGTCGAAGTATTTCATCGTCAAACCACCGATCGCTCCAAACGAAGACGCTTATTTGTTGATCCCAATTCAAAATTGTGGACACTACGTTTTGGCGGTAATGGAAAAGAAGGCATTCGGCAATCATTGTGTTCTGCATTATTGCGATTCGTTTCATAAACCCGTTTCTCAAACTGTCTATAGGTTAATCAATTCAATTTACAGTCAATGTTTCGTTCATTGAACGGGTTTGAATCCAAATGCAAACATGTTCTTGAACGACATTGGATACCAAAGTGATTTCCAAAATGATACATGCAATTGTGGTGCTTACGTTGTTTCTAATGCAATAAACTTCTTCGAGAACACACATCAACATTCAAATGGCGTTTTTCTAACAAAATTAAACGAAAGTGGGCTTGACAAACGTTTGAATCTGTTTGACACATTGGAGGCTTCGTTTTCGTCAATTCGTAATGACAATCAAAATGCCAATACTGAACCAATGGATCAATCGGAACTAGTTGTATTGGAAGACGAAAACCGAGCAAAGCGATTGCAACAAAAACGTGACAACATCAACAATAAGCGGACCGATGCATCTTATCAACAAAAAGCTGATCGGTTAATCAAGGACAAACAACAACATCGAAATTCACGTTCAAATGAATCAGATCAACAGGAAGCAGACCGTTTATTAGATCAAAGTAATCGCCAAAAGAATATTCGAGTAGTAACAAAACAGAAACAAGTTCAGTTGAACGTCGCATCCAAACAAGCTGATGTCCCGGTCCATCAACTAAGCAAGATGATCAGTGAATGTCTTTGCGGTGCATTGCATTTTGAAGAAGAACGAGTTGGAAATAAACAGACATTCAATGACTGCTGCAACCAAGGTAAGATCAGTTTACCAGACTTACCTGAACTGCCACAAGAATTGGATGATCTGTTCACTGGTAAACACCCACTCTCAAACAACTTCTTGAACAATATCCGAAAGTATAACTCCGCAAACAGCTTTGCAGCTTTTAACGTCAAAATGCGATCGTTTGCAACTCCAGGTCCTTACTGTTTTTCGATTCAAGGTAACATTTACTATGAGATTGACGAAAGTGTAAAAGCCCCAGCTGATCGAAAGTATGGCCAGTTGTTCTTTTCTGATCCTGCTGAAGCAGTTGATAGACGAATGAACACAACAAATGGAACCAAAAAGGAGTTGATGGAATTGCTGGACAAGATAATACGCAAACATAACCCGCACGCTAAAATGCATATAATGATGAGCGACTTAATGAAAGAAGAAGAGAACGCTGGCAGACCTGTTGAGAATGTGCAAATGTCGTTCAAAATGCGACCCGGTTATGATCCGAACCGTTTCAACGAACCAACTGTCGACGAAATAGGAGCCGTTTTTACAACCGATGCTTCTGGAGATATGCGTGAAATGTCCTTAGTCATCCAATTGAAAGACGAACCATCACCACGAGTTCTAAGTTCATTGAGCCCATTTGTCACTTCCTGGTTGTATCCACTGTTCTTCCCTAAAGGAACTCTTGGATGGTCAATTGATATGACGAAAATAAACGCAAACAAACATACCCGACTAACTCGTGCCGAATTCCATAGTTATCGGTTGGCCATTCGAAAAGACTCGAACAGTCGAATTCATTACGGTAAGAAACTGTTCCAACAGTTCGTAGTGGATTCGTACGTTCAAGTCGAAAGCGATCGCATAAAATGGATTCGAATGAACCAAAAGCAACTAAAAACAATTCACTATCATGAACTGCACGCAAGTCTGAACAAACTCGGCCAAAAACTGGATCGCGCTATTGGAAGAATCCATATTCTGCCATCAACTCACTTCGGCTCACCACGTTTCATGCGTGAAAACTACCAAGATGCAATGGCAATAGTTTTGAACAACGGAAACCCGGATCTGTTCATTACCATGACATGCGATGCACTTTGGCCGGAAATCGTACAAACGATTAATGAAACCATCGTCCTTGGCGCTAAACAAACAGCTAGTGATCGTCCAGACATCGTTGCGCGTGTCTTCGCCCTGAAAGTAGAAGCAATTATTGACGACTTGGTGAAGAAACAAATTTTCGGTGAACCGAAATGTTATGTTTACGTTACCGAATTCCAAAAACGCGGACTTCCACATATTCACTGCTTAGTAAGTATGAAAGATGGACAGAAGTTCTTGCAACCAAAAAACATCGACAAGTACTTCAGCGCCGAATTACCACCAGAATCGGATCCGGAACTGCTAGAATTGGTGAGCAAGTAGATGATCCACCGAATTTGTGGCGACAAAAACCCCAGCGCTCCATGCAAGATCAACGGAAAGTGTCGACACAAGTTCCCGAAACAGTTTTTGGAAGAAACGAAAGTCAATGAAAACGGTTATCCATTTTTGAAACGACCGAATAACGTACGCACTATTGAAATCAAAGGTGTGAAGTATGATAACCGCCGAGTCGTTCCACATAGTTGGTATCTTCTTAAACGTTATCGGTGCCATATCAACGTTGAAATTGTGAGCTCAATTAAGAACGTGAAATATTTTTACAAATACACTTACAAGGGATACGACGCTGCCTCTTTGGAACTGCAATCATCGGGGAACATCAACCACGATGAAATCAAAGACCACATTGACGGTCGTTACGTCGGTCCTGTCGAAGCATGTTATCGGATCCTGAAGTTAAAAATGCACGATAAGAGCCACCACATTGAACGATTGCCAATCCATTTGGAAAACCAACAAGCCGTCTACATCGAAGAAGATTGCGATGCTGAAAAAGCGAAAAAAGCAATGGAAAAGAAAACCAAACTGATGGATTACTTTAAGTTGAATGAACGTGATTCGAATGCGCAAAAATATTTGTACTCAGAAATCCCTACGCACTACACATGGAAATCAATCAAGGTTTTTGTCAACAACGAAGAAGAAACGATTACCAATTGGCAACCTCGAGTCAAAGCGAACAAAACCATCGGTCGGATGTATGCAATTAGTCCAAGTCAAGGTGATTTGTGGCACTTACGTCTTTTGCTTCGACACGTCAGAGGTGCGAAAAGTTTCCAAGAATTGTTGGACACGCAAAGGTAACACGTCTGCACAGAGTTCGGTCCCAGGTTCAATCCCTGGTCGAGCTGTAAATGCGAACTTTTGTTCTCGCCCCACCCAGGCGGTCAATTCAAGGGGAAGCACGGGGGCGCTGTTCAGAGCTGGACAGCAATGTGCCAAGACCCGAACATAATAGGGGCTTCTTCTCTCCATCAACATTGTGAAAGGAGCAAATTTTTCAAGAATTGCGAACAGTCGTGACGGAACTGAATATCAAAATAATGGAGAAGCATGTCTGGCATTGGGTTTGATAGAAGATGATGAAGAGTATGTAAAATGTATGGAAGAAGCAGTTAAGGTGTTGATGCCACGAAAATTACGTACTCTGTTTGCCAACATACTCATTCATTGCAACCCAGCCGATCCAAAATTGTTGTGGGAAAAATTCAGACATGATCTGAGCGAGGATTTTGCTCGTCGACTAAAAGATAAGTCAAAAGCAATTGCACGAGCATACAAACGTATTGACACAATCTTGCAACGAGAAAACAAGTCAATTAAAGACTTCCCATCGATGGACGCAGTAGACGACATTGACGAGATCGAAGACCCAATTGACCACGACCAAGAGCTCGAATCTGCAAAAGAAATGTACGAAACGTTAAATGCCGAACAAAAAAAAGTGTCGACAAAGTTCTGACGCTCTCTTCAAAATGACGGTGCAAAAAGTGTTTCTTTGTCGACGGATTAGGTGGAACAGGAAAAACGTACGTCTACAAAACCCTGTGCCATTTCATTAACGGCAACAAAAAGAAGTTTTTGACGTGCGCATTTACCGGTATTGCTGCGTTGTTGTTGCCCAATGGACGAACTTGCCACAAAACATTTGGACTTGGAGTACCACTTGACCGCCGCGATTCGAACTCAACTTTGACTCCCAACAATCGCGACGGTAAGATGTTGATGCAAGCAGATGTGATCATTTGGGACGAAGCACCAATGGCCCCTAGATATGCATTAGAAATCGCCGATCGAAAACTAAGAGAACTAATGAATAGCAACTTACCATTCGGTGGAAAAATCTTCGTGCTCGGTGGAGACTTCCGACAGATTCTGCCAATTCTGAAGTACGGTACCATCGGCGAAACCATCAATTTGTCCATTTGCTCATCAACTTTGTGGAATCAGTTTGAAAAATTGAAATTGACTACCAATATGCGAACCAAAGCGAACGAAGTTGAATTTGCTGATTTCCTGAAACAAGTCGGAGAAGGAACACTAAACAACGAAAACGAACTGATTGAATTGCCATCACATTGCCTTATTCAACAAAATCTGGAACAAGAGATCTTTGGAAAATTGATTGAAAACAAACAGTTCAACGACATGGGGAACTCAGCGATATTGGTGTCGAAACACATTGGAGTAAACGAATCGAATGAAAAAGTTTTGAAGATGTTGGATGGACAATCAAAAACGTATGCTTCCATTGACTCTGCTATTGACGCCGAGAACTGTGCCGATCAAACGTTGTTGCTACCAGAGTATTTGAACATGATCGAAGAAGGTTCTCTACCACCTCACAAATTGGAATTGAAGGAAAATGTAATCGTGATTCTGATCCGCAATTTGTCACAAGAAGATGGACTGTGCAATGGAACTCGAATGTTAGCTGTGGCCACGAACGATCACTCAGTTGAATGTGAGATCTTAACTGGACATCATGCACGTGAACGACACATCATCCCTCGAATCAACAATATGATCGATTACCGTGGAATGTTCCAACTGAACCGCAAACAATTTCCATTGAAATTGGCCTTTGCAATGACAATCAACAAGAGTCAAGGCCAAACATTCGAACGGGTTGGACTGAACCTCGAACACCAAGTTTTCGAACATGGCCAATTGTACGTTGCTTTGTCGCGAGCTCGATCATGGGACTCAGTCAAAGTTTTCGTTCCAACAAGCAATCGACAAACTCCAACAGTTTGTTTAGTTAAAAACATCGTGCATCGAGAAGTATTCAAACGATTGTAAGAACAATTCGTATAACAACAACACTTCATTAGCAAAAAACGCAAAAGAGTTCATGAACGAAAATAAGTTTGTTTCAAAGAAAGTCCATGGCCTTCGGGCCATGGCAAGGACGCGATTTTTCGCGTAAACGACGGGATGCAGTGGACAACATCAAATCTTCGGTAAGCAATTCGATCTGATGCAATTTACTTTGTAACTTTTCAGGTCCAACTATTGCCGATCTGTCCACCCGTTATAGCACCAAAATTTCGATCTCGGTCACGTACGTTTTCGAGTTATCTTCGCGATCTGCACGTTTCGATTTCAGTTTCTCAATTCCTCAACGGGTGTTTGAAAGACCGAATTTTTGGATGGACAGCAGGAATGAAACGGTCAGTTTGTTGCTAAGCGATTTGTTTACAATCCTATTTCAGGCCTACATCTTCAAGTACATGCTTACACTCCTCCAATTCTGCTCCTCATCAATACACGACGATATCTCATGGTATTTGAATTGATGTTCAACATAATCAATATGTTTTTGTTTCAGCCCGTCTTTTCACGTTATGTACCAATGGATCGACGAGAACATTATGAACCGTTACCACAATCGTCAATGTTATTTGTCTACAGAAATTGCTGCTGCTGATCTATTCACATTCGTGTCATACCAACATTCTCTACAGCTGACCAACAAAAAGTACACGAACTGCAACAAATGTTGTGGGATTATCGGTTGTGACCATATTGTAAATGAATTGGACCTGAAAAAAACAAATAAATTGGAAAAAATCAAAACCGCTTACCATGTTGTTGTCGTTGTTTGTCGCTGTACGTCGATAAACAGCAGCACAACAACCTACGGGAAGCTTTTCATGACATTGATTGAACAGTCGTTTGTGGAATCCGACTTCTGGTTTTGGGAAGAAAAGAGTGAAATCAATGGCTTCAACATTCGGAGATCGAGCAAATTGCCGGAATAGTCGAATTTAGAAAGCGATTTTACCCAATCGACTGACTGTTCGTTGGTATTCCACGTGCGAGAGGTCAATCAATTGTCTGAAACTTTTAAGCCTTTGTTGTCCGTTTCAGTTTTTACCCTTCGAATTCACGTGTTCTGCACATTACAGTTGACACTTCCGAGTTTCGATCTTGAACATTCGGCCACATTTGAACATCAACTGTGAAAAATTGGGGTCAAGAAACTTTTTGATCCAAAGAAAGCCGATATTCCAAACATGTTTTCCAAACGTGTGTATCACGGCGGTTTCACTCAAAAAATCGAATTCAAGGAATGCTATATTCTCAACCACTCATCTAAATGTTGTCTTTGTAGATCAACTCAACTGGAATTGGCGTTTTACAGAGCTTTACTGAACAAATGATTTTACAAAAACTTCGAAACGCTCAGCTTATACGAAGATCAAAGTCGACGAGCCGTTTGTGCACATGGCTTACGGCGTAAATTCTGCTGGTAGCAGCATTCTTTATGCAGGAGTATTCCCTTGAAACTGATCCCAACATCCGATCTTTTCATTTATATCTTGATGTGCAATTCCGCCCATTGAATGACAAGTTCATGCATAAACTCCGAAACAATTTATTGCATGTGAAAACAGAGACTTAACAAGGATCTTGAAGAATTTCACTGACAAGTTGAATGTTATCCGAGATTTTTTGTAGGTAATCGTCGTAGTTCTCGCTTGCTCTTGCAAAGATCGAACGCTCCTTTAATCGTTTCTTTTGAAGCGAAATTTGTTCGTCAGCATTTTTCACCGCATCCGAAAGTCTCCAATCTCGCATACAGGTTTTGTAAAGTTCAATGCGCTCATTTGATTTAAAGTATGACCTTTTGATGCTTCTTGCGTGATTTCCAATCTAAATAAAGAACACTAAAGCTATACAGTTGTCTGAAATGATTCCTCCAAATTCATCAAAAAAGCAGATCTTCTTTTTTAGTCGATAGAATTATAAAAATGATCTTAACATACCTGAAAGTCGACAATGCACAGCTTGTCGTTTTCATTCAAGCCATAATTGTTGTTGTTTGAACGCAGATCGATTAGATAGAAAATTTCACGGAGGATGTCAAGTTTGTAGGATTCATATGTAGGCATGCGGACATCACGTGCTGTTCGAAAACCCGGCACTAAAAGTGAATATTAGTTTTTGTTCTTCATATTAAAATCACCTTCTTCGGTTGCGATGTAAAGACCAAAACAAGACATATGCGCATTTGGAAGAAAGTGTACGACCGGCCCTATTCCCAGCAATTGCAGAAGCTTGTAGATCAGCAATTCGCGGAGATCGACAGCTTGATGAGCTGATGGAGTCTTTGATGATAGTCCCAAGTGCGACTTCAGATAGTAGTTGCCAAGGATTTCTTCGGATCGCTTAACTAAGCAAATCAAGCCCCCCTAAAATGTATTGTCTTTATTTGTTCATTCTGCCAAAATTTACCTGTGCACCGCTGTTCGGTTTGGAGTTAAAAACAGTTTGAATAGACGGATTCTGTGGATCGTCCTTGAAAAGAAGTGAGAAATAAAACTCTGCTGCCTTCTTTAATTGATCGTCGTCGGTGTCCAAATACGATGCGTAATTTTCGTTGAACTCGCGAAATCGGCTCTCAAAACTTTCGTACGAATCAAAAAACTTGGACATTCTGAGAATCGTCAATTTCTCAAACGCTAATTTGATGTATTCTTTTGCCTTGTCATCTCGTCTCTTGCCCACATACTTTTTCGCCAAATCAAAGAAAGCGTTAAATGACGTCCAGGCATCCGAGTTGGCATGTTTCTAGAACATAAAAAAGTACCAAAACTATATGTCAAAATAACTAACCACGATCAACGTTTCATTGTCTTGAATTCCCGCACTTTCAATGGTGCCAACTAATAGATCAATGCGGCGATTGTTGCTATCAACTACTTGTTGCATTTCTGGTAGAATTTGGAACGTAAATTGTATTTTATCCCGCAACTGCTGGATTGTCGCCTAAACAATAAATTGTATTTATTAAATGAGTAGAAAACAGACCTGCGCTTCAAATTCCAGCCTAACGGCGCGATGACACTTTTCTTCATCATCACGTAGTTCGAGTATAAGAAACATTTCACTGAAATCAATCCAAGCATTAATGTGGAATTGAAACGATGCGCGAAAATGTCCATAGAAAGCAAAAAAGCGCGCGAAGTGGACGCAAAAAGGGAAGACATTTCGAATAAGCACTCTTCTTCTTCTCTTTTGCTAATTTAATGTTCGGTTTATGCTCGCAATTGCCGAAGTGAAATGATCCAGAAAATGTTCAAGCCGCTGGCTTGGTATCATCAACAGCCATTAGTTTCGAGCTGTCGATTTTGAAGTTCGCGTTTGCAATAAGTTGCGGAATGAAGCTTAGATTCAAAGTTGGAATTTCCTCGGAGTTGAAGAAATGCAATTGGTTTTGATCAACCTTCGTTAGCAGATGTGATTGAAAGCTAGCACATTGTTCTGGACGTTGTTTTTGGCTGTGAAATAAGATGCGACTTTAGTATTGAAAGAGTCCAAAGTCGCTGTTTTGATGCCGGCAATAACCATTCGATGCCCTAGAAAGAAGACGAGCACCTGCGCAACTCAATTGCTAAAAAGAACGCGCACGAGGACCAAGTACATGGCAATAAAGGTAGTCGGTAAGAAATCACTTTGTCTGCTTGCAAGTAATAAAAACAAAAACCGTCCAACGTTTGAAATGAATATGAATGTCGAGATCTATCAAAAATTTGAACAGCCAATGGAAGACACCACTAACCACCAATACGATCAACCAAACACTCATACGACTATCAAACAGAAAAGCACTAATGCAACGAGTAGTATTGGTGTCGCTTAGTTATATAGGTGATCACGATTTACTTTAGGGCGAATTGGGCGGAGAAAACCGCCGATTCGTTGGCAATCGAACGACACAACTGCACAGAAAGAATAAACGAACGCAAAGTGCAGTACTTGAAGACAATAGCTAGATTAAATGGATAGAAGTGAAAGCACGATGTCCCGTAGATACGGACGAAATCGCCCGGCATTCAAAAGTGCGCCAGAAGTCACGAAATAAACAACGCGCAACATACGAACGACACAGCTGAATTGATTGATCGACCAGTGGACGATTTTGAACGACAAACGCAAACTCATTGAAACAACGGAAAGTGTTGAAATTTAAGGGATGAACGATTGGAAAAAATGACCGTCCAAAACGCTTCATCGGAAATTTCGTCAAACTCTGCATCCTTTGGCCGAGATGCAATTTTCGAGCCATTCCGATAGAATGTTGCAACTTTTCTCGACGCCAAACAAAAACTGACAGTCTTATTTATCACCAGCCAAAACCGCATAAAAACGGTTCAGAAATCGCCGAGAAATAAGCGTTCAAAATCTTCCGGTTGTGCTGGGACACCCTGTATATCGAATTTGTTTTGATTAATGAATGAAACGAATATTTGAATAAATGAGTGTGCAAGTACTCAAGAATAAAACAATGCATACGAAATACTAAATCTCACTAAAGAAATTTTTCAGCAGCCAAAAAGATTTCAAGCGACAC